>OW240913.1:225092764-225109036 GCA_933207985.1 Pelobates cultripes
TGCCGTGTACACGTCCACTGATAGGAGACGTGGAAGGTATTAAACTGATAAAAAATAGTACTAAACACACCACTCCTATCTGGTGGCACATTAGATTGCACGCGCAGTGCCCCAAATTTGTTGTGATCTGTGAGTAAGGTAAACGGTTGTCCTTACAAGTAGGTTGCAGCTTTTTGAGGGCCCACACCACCGCCATGCACTCCTTTTCAATGGCAGTGAATATACTTCGCTGTGCAAAAGTTTACGGCTTAGATAAAATCAATGCCGTGTACACGTCCACTGATAGGAGACGCGGAAGGTATTAAACTGATCAGAACAATACTAAACACACCACTCCTTTTTTTTGGTGAGGCTTTACAGGACAGAGTGCTTCTCCACGGGACATGTTAACTCACGGGCTGCTGGCTCATCAAGGAACCACAGCAGCTTTCCATGTACAGGTAAGACACGTGCAGCCGGTAAGGGTTCAGGCTCTTCTTCCTGGAGGATACGCTGCAAGCCTGTTGAACGAGGTGACCTTGCTCGGGTCCCAGGTGTACGGTTCCTAAAATGGCTGCCATATACACGTCCACTGATAGGAGACGCGGAAGGTATTAAACTGATCAGAACAATACTAAACACACCACAAATAAGGTTTCTCTCCCGTATGGCTCCTCAAATGATGCTTAAGATTAGAAGCGGCTGAAAAGCATTTCTCACACTCCGAACAAAAATATATTTTTTTAACATTCTCTCCACTTTGAACGAAATGACGTTTGGGAAGAGATTAACATAATTAAACACAGGCAGTAAAAATACAGTTTTTAGCCATACACTGTAACTTTAAAACTACACATCCCATCTTCATAATTACATATTTGGAATCAGCACACTTAAAACATAAACATAACCAAAAATCAGCCAAATCCATCCAGGGGTTAAAAAGTTAGCTGGAGGTCCCTTTATGACCGACCGCAAGCACATTTTCCTGCCCAAAACAGTTCCATAGATTTGGGCTGTGAGGTCGGTCTATTTCAGGCTGAAAAAACGACTAAGTCCCATCGCCGAATGGGACTTAGTCTCTGCAGCTGAAATAAGGCTGAAAAAACGGCTGAAAAAAAGACTAAGTCCCATCGCCGAATGGGACTTAGTCTCTGCAGCTGAAATAATTTCCCATTTACTGAACCAAGTGGGAAATAGCAAGGCAGGCACAAAGGGTTTGCACCAGGTCTGGGGACACAGGGGACACCGTCTTAAAGGGGCCGTGTCCCCAACAAGTCTGGGGACACGGCCTTAAAGGGGCAGTGTCCCAATCTTCCTGATGTCCCAAAAAGGTGTTTAAAGGGCCAGCACCAGTCACATAAAGAGTCCATAAGCCCCAATATGCCCACCGACAGTCTTAAAGGGCCATACACACCAAATAAAAGTGCATACATTTTCACAATCTCCCAGGGGCCATAGTCATGCGGGAGGAGGCTGGCAAATAGGCTTCTCCACAACCCAGGGAAGCAGGGCAATTTGCCATTTAAAGGGCCCGTTACAAATAGCAGTTTGTAACAAGGTGTCAATCCATATCTGCCAAGTGACCCGATGTAGGGGGACCAGTCCCTATTCTGCTCTGTGTCAGTGTGTACCAGGGAACCTTAGGACAGGTGTCAATCCATATCTGCCAAGTGACCCGATGTAGGGGGAACAGTCCCTATTCTGCTCTGTGTCAGTGTGTATCAGGGATCCTTAGGACAGGTGTCAATCCATATCTGCCAAGTGACCCTATGTAGGGTGACCAGTCTCTATTCTGCTCTGTGTCCGTGTGCATCAGGGGCTCTGAGGACAGGTGTCAATCCATATGTCAAGGTGTCAATATGTCATATGTCAGGTGTCAATCCATATTGATTGTGATTTAGGAATGTTAGGTGATTTCTGCCCTTTATGGATTAAAACCAGACTCTGTATCAACTGTGTAATTTTCCATGGGAGTTTTGCCATGGATCCCCCTCCGGCATGCCACAGTCCAGGTGTTAGTCCCCTTGAAACAACTTTTCCATCCCTATTGTGGCCAGAAAGAGTCCCTGTGTGTTTTAAAATTTGCCTCCCCATTGAAGTCAATGGCGTTTCGGGCGGTTCGCCGGTTCGCGAACATTTGCGGAAGTTCGCGTTCGCCACTCGCGAATCGAAAATTTCGGGTTCGCGACATCACTTCTCACAATACCTTGCATATTATTTAAATAGAACAGTCACGTATATAAGTCACATTGTATAAATATGTACTTCATGCACAAAATAATTATAAAAGATAATGAAATATAAGAAATATATTGTAAAAAATTAATTATAAAAAAATTATAAAAAATTATAAAAAATTATAAAAAAATTAAACAGGTCGCACTCTACATTAAGACCTTCGGGGGTAAGGGTTTTTAAAAGGAACACCCAGTGCATTTCATTTTGTCCCAGTAATTTTTTGAGGTCACCTCCCCTCCAGGGTAATTTACATCTTTGGATCCCAGTACATTTTAAAAATTTAGGGTCTTTGTTGTGTTGGATAAAATGCTTTGAAACAGAGTGATTAGGGTAGCCTTTGATAATATTTCTACAATGTTCTGCTAACCTTATTTTTAAGCATTGTGTGGTCATACCCACATACTGGAGGCCATATGGGCACTCCAATAGGTATACAACATTCTTAGTAGTGCAACATATTAAGTCTTTAATAGGGTATGTAATACCGGTTTTGTTTGAGGTGAATTGTGTTGTCTTTGATGTGCTGTTTTGGTCAGTGGATCTGCAGACAATGCATCTGTTGCATTTGAAAAAACCTTTAGAATTTGATAAAAATTATGGATTGCTTGTATTGGCTTTTTTTGTATAATTTTTAGTAAGCATTGTCTTTAGGTTTGGGGCCCCTCTAAAAATGATATGGGGTTTATCTGGGATGAGTGTCTTTAAAATTTCGTCTTGTTTTAAAATGTGCCAGTGTTTTTGAATAGTTTTTTTCACAATTTTATTCTTATTGTCAAAGTTAAAGATGATCGGCATGGATGGTGGTGTAATGGTAATTTCTTTATATTTATGAAGTTCTGAATTACATAAATATAAAATAATACCACAAATAAAATAATAAAAGGTATACTGGTCAATCACATAAATATTAGTGAATATCTTGAATGAACAGACAAGAGGCAAAGTTTTGATGAAAGTATAAACACAACTTTACTGGGAATACAATTATCAAGCACACAAAAAAGAAACAAATACTTTAAAAACATACACTGCTATAAACAATACATTCAGGTAAGAAATCTACTTAGCTCTATTCATGGAGATTCAGCAGCTTACACAGGATAATTGAATCAGCATAACACACAGAACAATGAGGTGAGTTCCTTGCCACATGTTAAATGGATTTACATGGGCACCTCTAAAGACACCTGGCTTCTTCCGACCCAGTCATGAAACTGAAACTCTAGTTTCTGGAAACCCCTTGAATAACCTCCCATCTAGTATCCACCCACAGAGGTAACATAACCAATACCTAATGGTCATCTCTAGGAGGCGGATACTACATGTGGTCCTTTGTGAAAGGAAGTGACTTAAGAATTCTCAATACCTTCCTAAAGCACATGTCTCATTGACTATGCGGCAGCCATCTTTATTCACTCGACGTCACAGTGCTCACTAGGCCACCTATAGGTCACTTCCTCCCTAAAGCACATGTCTCATTAAATATGCAGCAGCCATCTTCTTGCTCTTAATGTCACATAGCTCACTACACCCCCTATAGGTATCATAAGTTATTGCACATGAATGGGAACACAATAATAGAACATTTATCATTGCCCATAACCAATACAATCCACCTGTTGATCCCATTACATGAGTAATAACTATAACTCATATATTTCTCGGATAGGTCTTACTTTCTTCATAGCTTGCTTTCCCACACATATAATACAATTTACAAAAAAATACAATATTATACATAAAACAACACCCACTACTACCCATTGCATTACTTTAAACCCTAAATTACCCAACCACCCAAAAGGTCCACTATCCGGTGGATTCTGGAGCTTCTTCCTGGTATCATTTATCTTTGAAATATCATGTGTTATTGTGCCAGAGTTATTGACAATATATGAGCAGCACTCTGTCCCTACCAACGCACAAGCGCCTCCTTTGGCGGCCAAGACATAATCTAATGCCAGTCTATTTTGCAACACCACTGCTCTCATTTGTACCTGCTCTTGGGATAGTTTGTTAATAGCATCCACGGTTGCATCTAAAGCTTCATCCACTAGCTTTTTTAAAGCTTCTATTCGAGTTAATGACCAATATACTCCCCAGCCGGGAAATACAATTCCAGAATTAGCTGCATGTTCTCCGATAAATGAACTCCACCGTTTATTTCTAATCATGCCTTCTGGAAAGCTATTTCTATGCCTTATGGCGGGGATGATTGATCCAATGTAACATTCTCCATCCCATTGAGTAGGTAACCATCTATAGGCCCAATTACCACACAGAAAATACACACCTCTGGGAAGGACACTGTAACTATTATCTGGGGCCCCACTAAAACAAGTGTCCAGGAGTATAGAAATAAAGGGAAAGCTCAGTCTTTTTATTGCACCATGAGAGGTCATACTTATTACTCTCACCATTGGGCTGGAGTCTTTGACGGTCATTGCCCAATGTTGTTCATTACCATAGCCCTTTACCCAGGCAGATGTACAGTTAGAATATCCCATTTTAGTGGCATTGGCTCCATTGTTATGTGAACTGATACAAATAGCACCTTCCTGGGGGCGGTTTATAATATGCAATCTGTCCAATGATTGTGGCTTTCCTTCTTCTCGGTACCAGCCGAATCCTGTATTATTATATTGTTTTAACTCCTCCAATGTCCATGGAACACCAACATATGGGTAACTGCTCTCCTCGCTGAATGATATGGTCCCACAAATCCAGCAATCCGTGCTGTTTGACACTCTCGAATAACTTGCTAATAGATTCAGGTATGAGTTGGAGGACCAGGGATCCGACTTGTCTATATAGCCACCAATCTGTTGGAAGGAAAGAAAACAGGGTGAGTACCTCCACTTAGTAATACAACTTTAGTGTCACCAGGTCCATTGGACAGTATTTCTCCCTTCTGTTTGACCTGCTCACCTGCTCGTGGTAGCACCCATACTTTGGAACCTGTCTGTAAGGTATTGCTTTCCTCCCATGTCACTAATACTTTCCGTGGGATCCAAATGGATACCACGCCTAATACAGTGTGTGAGAAAATCTGACCTGGACACCCCCTGGTCAATGGGATTTCCCACAAATCTGATAACACATTTACCATCCCTGTGGTCAACCATTTATCATCTCTTAGCTCCTCTGTTAGGGCAAAGGTCACTTCAGTCCCTTCTGGTAATATCCCACCCATGGGAAGGATGTATGTCATCCATTCATCACCCTGTACAATCTCAACTAGGTTCTGGCTGACCACTTTAAATTTGTTCTTCCCCACCTGTTGGGGGAAAGATCCCTTGAACCTTAATCGAACTGACACAGTTGGTGTCCCTACCTGTCCAGTCAATCTTTCATAAGGTGAAAACTGTCCTATTGGTCTACTATTTAGTATCATAACTGCTTGCGTGATCACCCGGTCCCACCCCCTCAATGTCCTACTTGGGGATAGCTTCCGAATCTGTTCTTTTAAAAGCCCATTGCACCTTTCAATCAACCCCGAAAGCTTGAGGATGATAGGGGATGTGGAAGATCCACTTAATCCCTGAGTCATTTGCCCACTGCTGTACGAGCTGTCCAGTGAAGTGGGTTCCATTGTCTGTCTGAATCTCAGATGGCAGTCCATAAGCAATCACAAGAGTCTGTAGCATCTGAAGTGTTGAGGCCTGGTTCGCATGTTTGCAGGGTAATACTTTCAGAATTCAGGAAAAGGTGTCTACAGCAGTACAACAATACATCAGCCCCCCTCTTCCTTTAGGCATGGGACCAATGTAGTCCATCTGCCAGATCTGTCCTGCTATTGTTCCTTTATTTAAATGTCCACGGGCTTGCTTCGTGAGGGGCCATTTCTTAACCTCATTGCAGGTCTCGCATACTTCTTGAGCTTGGACAATCATCTGGAGAGTTATTGGTAGTCCTCGGGCTCGCGCCCACTCTAGCGTAGCTGCTTTTCCTCTATGACCCGCGGTCTCATGGGCCCAGTCTGCCATCCTAAGTAATACTGGATCAACAGGTTCTGGTGTTATTTTTGCTTCTCGTATTCGGGTCAATTCATCGGCTATCTTATTCGGGTTCTCTTCTCCAGTACTGTCTTTCACATGGGCATTAACATGTCCGAGGTGTATTAATCTTGATTGGGCTGTTTTCCATATATTTTCCGATAAATCTTCTCCTCCCCATACTGTCTTGCCATGTATTTGCCACCTGTTGTTTCTCCATGTAGGCATCCATGTAACACAAGCCTTGTACACAGCCCAGCTATCTGTATAGATGTAGAGCTCTGGATCTGTGGTTTCTTCCATCAGTATGACTATGGCAGTCAATTCAGCATATTGACTAGATCCTCCTATTCCCTTCTCTTGAATCACAATTTGTTGCTGAGGGTTGTAAGCTACTGCAGTCCAATGTCGTCCTTTGTGGGTCATGGTTGCAGACCCATCTGTGAACCATGCATTTTTCTTTTGTTCTTCACCCAGTTCTCTGAATGAAGGAGCTGACTTGATGGGTGAGGGCTGTAAAATTGGGACTTCTTGTACATTGGGATGTGAAAGTGTATCATATGTCACTAACCCAGTAAGGAGTTTGGTCAGTTCCTTCACTTCACCTGCTTGGATCCCTCCTCTTTCCTGCAGGTACCACTTCCATTTTAATAATGTCTGACTTTGTGCCACTGGTGTCTTTGCAGATAATCCTTCATCTCGTACCCATCCTGCTATTGGTAAATCTGTTTTCACTGATACTATGCTTTTCTCAGTCATTGTCTCCACATGCTGCAGTGCGAGGTATGCTGCCAGAAGATTCTTCTCCAAAGGTGTGTACCTTTGCTGAGCCCCAGTCAATTGCTTGGACCAAAACCCAATTGGTACTGCCCGCTTGCCTTTGTCTTCGCTCGGTTGCCATAGTCCCCATGATGCTACGTTGTCGTTCACCATCACATCCAATATGAACGGAGCTCCAATTTGAATCGGGCCCAAGCCCTGATGCTGTACTACTGCTTCCTTTGCTGCTTGGAATGCTGTAGCTTGATCAATTCCCCATACAAATGCTGATTTCTTTCTTGTAACATTGTATATGGGGCGTAGCAGCAATCCTAGATGCGGTATAAATGCTCTCCAGTAACCAACTGCCCCTAAATCTTTTGGGCTTCTGTTAACGTCTTAGGTTCTGGAGAATTCTGGATTGTATCCAGCACAGGCTGAGGTATCTTCCGAACAGGCCCAGACCACATCATTCCTAGGAATTTAACTTCTTGGGTTGGACCTTGAATTTTGTCTTTATTTATTGCCCATCCCCGTCCAGTCATGTAATTCACTAGAACAGGTAATGCTTCTTTCACTTCCTCTTTAGATCCCGAGATCATGATGTCATCAATGTAGTGAAACACTGGAAGATGTAGAGTGAGGTGGCTTAAATCCTGTGCAACTAGTCCATGGCAAATCGTAGGTGAGTGTATATATCCCTGGGGCAAAACTTGGAAGGTATATTGGCGTCCTTCCCAAGTGAAAGCAAATTGATCTTGCGACTCAGGTGCAATAGGAATTGAAAAGAACGCATTAGCTAAATCTATTACCGCATGCCACTCCCCGGCCTGTTTGGCAATGTTTACCACAATGGTGATAATATCAGGGACAGCAGCACTCAATGGTGGTGCTACCTTGTTGAGTCCCCGGTAATCCACCGTCATTCGCCATGAGCCATCCATCTTCTTTACAGGGAATACTGGAGCATTGAACGGACTGACAGCTGGACGAATTACACCTGACTGTAAAAGCTTGTCGATAGTTTCACTAATTTCTCGACATCCTCCGGGCAAACGGTATTGCTTCAGTCTTACCGGGTTGCACGGAGGAGGAACAATGACAGGTGTCCAATTTGCATTCCCTCGCACAATGTCTTTTACTGGTCTGAGATAGTATGGCTTATGAGGGAATCCAAACGTGAACACCCCCCACTGTGTCTCAATACCCTGCCCTAGTAACACATCTATTCCCAAGATATTGTCTGGCAATTCTGAAATCAAAACTTTAGCACTGAATCTTGGTCCTTTGTTAATTGACATAGCCACAACAGTTTGTACTGCTTTGGTAATTCTACCTCCTAAACCTTCTATTCTCACACAGGGTCCTGATAGCCTTGATGGATTACCATGCAGTACTGTGACTTCTGCTCCTGTGTCAACTAAAGCTAAAATCTTTGTTGGTCCTGGTCTTGTCCCCCACCACACAGTCAAAGGTACATAAGGGCGTCGGTCCCCGGCGGTTAAAGGGGACACATGTACCGCCGGAGGCCCACCATTCTGTCATTGTACAACAGCACTGTTCCAATCCATCAAATCATGTGTCATCAGATCTTTTACAGGATACAAGGATCTGACTTTACCATCACTCTCTGGCAGTGCTTGTTTCTCACTAGATGTAGTATGAGAGTAAGTCCTAGCACAATATTCTGTTGGAAACAGTGAAGACATATGTGGGTATGAATGTGGGGGGGTGTTATCTTGGGCTTGAAGTGAGGGTGGGGGCACAGCATAAGGAGCACAATGTTGGAATAGAGGTATGGACAGAGGAGCTGTGTCTGTAGGCATGAGAGGAGTGTTTTTTAAATAACTAGGGGGAGGAGACTTTGGGACAAATGGGGCAGAGGGCATGGTATTGTCTGCCTGATCCTTGCATGCCAAATGTACCTGTACCTTTTTATTAGACCCTTTTTTTAGATTTAACCATTTTTTCAAACATGGCAGGTGTTGAAATTCCATTAATTTGTTCTCTAGGTACACCAGCCTCAATCAAATCATTCCACATTTGAAAACGATTAACTCTCAGCCTTGTTTTATTCCTAAACTTTCCCTGCTTTTCTCCCTCTATTGGTTCCACCATCTCCTCCCTCGTCCTGTTAGCGGCAAACACACCTTTCCTAGGGTTAGATTCTGACTCTAATTCTCCAATTTCAGCTAAATAAGTGGAGAGCTGATGTACCTTTACATTATTCCCCAAACTGCCCAGCAAAGACAATAAAGATGCCTTCATTTCCTGGGGTGCACTTTTTAAAAACCGAGACCGCATGCTGGCTGTGAATTCCTCCATGTCTGGACCTTCCCAGTTATCCTTGTTTAATCCCACCACACAACCCATAACTCTAATGCAGGTAATAGCATCCCTCGGTTTTGACCAGGGTGAAATGGGCTCAATGTCATTGCTAGATGGGAAGGCCACAATTATGGCATGCCGCACCATATCAAATAATGAAAAATTACCTCCAATCTCCCTCACCCTCCGTAATACCTGCATGAGCTGTGGATGCAGCGTCAGCTGCCCCATACATAATGCTTCCCTTGCACACTGTCAGCTCCTCCATCAGATCTTTTACATGATACAAGGATCTGACTTTACCATCACTCTCTGGCAGTGCTTGTTTCTCACTAGATGTAGTATGAGAGTAAGTCCTAGCACAATATTCTGTTGGAAACAGTGAATGTGGGGGGGTGTTATCTTGGGCTTGAAGTGAGGGTGGGGGCACAGCATAAGGAGCACAATATTGGAATAGAGGTATGGACAGAGGAGCTGTGTCTGTAGGCATGAGAGGAGTGTTTTTTAAATAACTAGGGGGAGGAGACTTTGGGACAAATGGGGCAGAGGGCATGGTATTGTCTGCCTGATCCTTGCATGCCAAATGTACCTTTTTATTAGACCCTTTTTTTTAGTTTTAACCATTTTTCAAACATGGCAGGTGTTGAAATTCCATTAATTTGTTCTCTAGGTACACCAGCCTCAATCAAATCATTCCACATTTGAAAACGATTAACTCTCAGCCTTGTTTTATTCCTAAACTTTCCCTGCTTTTCTCCCTCTATTGGTTCCACCATCTCCTCCCTCGTCCTGTTAGCGGCAAACACACCTTTCCTAGGGTTAGATTCTGACTCTAATTCTCCAATTTCAGCTAAATAAGTGGTGAGCTGATGTACCTTTACATTATTCCCCAAACTGCCCAGCAAAGACAATAAAGATGCCTTCATTTCCTGGGGTGCACTTTTTAAAAACCGAGACCGCATGCTGGCTGTGAATTCCTCCATGTCTGGACCTTCCCAGTTATCCTTGTTTAATCCCACCACACAACCCATAACTCTAATGCGGGTAATAGCATCCCTCGGTTTTGACCAGGGTGAAATGGGCTCAATGTCATTGCTAGATGGGAAGGCCACAATTATGGCATGCCGCACCATATCAAATAATGAAAAATTACCTCCAATCTCCCTCACCCTCCGTAATACCTGCATGAGCTGTGGATGCAGCGTCAGCTGCCCCATACATAATGCTTCCCTTGCATTCAACTGCACACTGTCAGCTCCTCCATCCCACATGCGCAATAACCATTCTCCCACATTTTCACCAACTTCATGCTTATACACCTTTGCCAGCTCCATGAGCTCTGTTTGTGTGTAACTTTTTACCACTTCATTCATCTCTTCATGTACACCATTTCTCAAACCACGTGCTCTATCTTGTAGTGTCCTTTTCCGCTGCTGTGTAATGATAGGACGGGCTTGTCGCCTGTCCACATCATTATCATCATCAGAAAAGGATACATACTCATCATCAGATGACTGTAGCGGTGCTTCAGGATCCCATATGGGGTTTGCAACCATTGCTCGCACTTTACTTACAGGCACTGGCTTTTTTCCTTTCTGTGACCTCCTGCGGTTAATCTTGCTTACCACTAAAGTAGTACATTTTTCTTCTAGGGCAGCCACCTGGCATGCATTACTACGCATACATTCTTTAGTCATAACTAATAAATCTTTTACATCCTGCAACTCTTTCTCGAGCGCTTTATTTCTCTGCACCTCGCGGCTAAGGGCCTGCACAACTATCCACCCTGTGGTGGCAGCGGCTTTCCGCACTTTTTTGGAGTATACTCCCAGGTCTAACCGTAATGCTTGAGCACCAAGTTCAGTACCAGCATCAGGATAGACAGGAGCTGCATACTTGATCAGCTCCTCAGCAATGGGTTTCCAGTTTTCTAAACTGGCCCACAATGGAATTGTCCCATACTTAGACGCCTCCTTCCCTCCTGCTCTATTACTTTTTTTAAACAGAGTAAGCATCTTTACTCTCAGGGGGAACACAAAAATGCAAATATACCAATCAAAGACAATGCTTGTTAACTATATCTCTTTTCACTGTGCAACGTGACTGTGCTATAGGCTTATTCAATCTATATACACATTCAAATATTCTATATTTAGTGATTGTGCAGTATCCTGTTCACAGCGCCAGTTGTAATGGTAAATTAAGTAATTTCTTTATATTTATGAAGTTCTGAATTTCATAAATATGAAATAATACCACAAATAAAATAATAAAAGGTATACTGGTCAATCACATAAATATTAGTTAATATCTTGAATGAACAGACAAAAGGCAAAGTTTTGATGAAAGTATAAACAAAACTTTACTGGGAATACAATTATCAAGCACACAAAAAAACAAATACTTTAAAAACACACACTGCTATAAACAATACATTCAGGTAAGAAATCTACTTAGCTCTATTCATGGAGATTCAGCAGCTTACACAGGATAATTGAATCAGCATAACACACAGAACCATGAGATGAGTTGCTTGCCACATGTTAAAAGGATTTACATGGGCACTTCTAAAGACACATGGCTTCTTCCGACCCAGTCATGAAACTGAAACTCTAGTTTCTGGAAACCCCTTGAATAACCTCCCATCTAGTATCCACCCACAGAGGTAACATGACCAATACCTAATGGTCATCTCTAGGAGGCGGATACTACATGTGGTCCTTTGTGAAAGGAAGTGACTTAAGAATTCTCAATACCTTCCTAAAGCACATGTCTCATTGACTATGCGGCAGCCATCTTTATTCACTCGACGTCACAGTGCTCACTAGGCCACCTATAGGTCACTTCCTCCCTAAAGCACATGTCTCATTAAATATGCAGCAGCCATCTTCTTGCTCTTAATGTCACATAGCTCACTACACCCCTTATAGGTATCATAAGTTATTGCACATGAATGGGAACACAATAATAGAACATTTATCATTGCCCATAACCAATACAGCTTCAAACTGTTTTTTTTTTTTGCCTTCTTTTGGATCAACAGCAAAAAACAAATGTGAGGAAGGCTGAACTTGAAGTCTCTTTTCAGCTATGTAACTATGTAAGATGAAAGGAAGGGAAGTCTAGTTACCACAAGGTTGGGGCAGTGGAGGACATATCTCAGGAGGATTTGCTACCATTCTAAAACTTGGTAATTAACATGTAAAGTAAACCACTAAAGACAGCATAGGTGAGTACTGGAGAAATATTTTTGGTGAGAAATTAAATTTGAATATAGAAATGGAACAAAATTATGCAAAAGATTGGTAATGATCAATACTCTAGGTTGTATAAAGTAAATGTGTTTTATCTTTAGATAAAATATTTCTAATTGTCTATATTAAATCATACAGCAGATACCACACTGAATGTGTAATCCTCCAAAAACACACTACCGGATGCATAAAAACTGAAATGACTGGAGCGCTTATTTCTCTTCAAAGTGCAAAATATACATGCATAACAGTGTACAATATAGTGACACATAACTTTGTATTCCAATTCAATTTGAACTATAGCTGTCTTTTTTGTTTACCTTTAAATACAAATAAAGTTCATATAGTTTAAAACCTTAAATAACCAAAAATAGTAAAGAGTGTTAATGGAACACTCACATGGTACAGAGCTATAGCACCTAGCTCTTGTGTGAAGGGCCTGTTGGTCCGTTATGAGCCACTCCCCTCTTCAATGAAGTAGCTTTAATTATTCCCAGAGTATCTCAGGATAAGGAAAGTAGATAATATAGTGAAGTTCCACTTGACAGAAATATAAAAGTGTGTGTATAATACTCACAAATGAAGAGCCTGTGACCTGGCTCAGTAAAAAGACTTTGTGTAGTTTGGGACCACACTCCCTTCTTTATAAATGCAGGAATCCAGATAGGTATTAGAAAATAATTACTTTATTTATATATCTATTAAAACAACAAAAGTAAAAATACAAATACCAATATAACTTTGAGTCCTTAGAGATAATCCTAGAAAAGTGTTTCAATGTTTTCCAGGCTTCCTCAGTGTAGTTATGTGGCTCCTCTGGTTCTTGCTGTTTAAATACTTATTTGTCCTAATCCCTTGTGGCTGTTGCTAGTTGTTTGAAGCTTCCCTTTCCAGTTGGCTCCATGTTCCAATCTCTGTATTGTATAGATTGCCTTTCTCCTTTGTGGGAGGCATCACGGGGGTTGGGATATGAGGTCTTGCGTTTCACAATGCGTTCCACAGTGTGTTCCTACCTCTGTGAAATTGTTTCTTGCAAGATTTTTGGGGTAATTGTCCATTTTTGTAAATGATAGTTCTCATAAGCATAATCATAAAATAAAAGGAAATATATTAAAAACAGGTCCAGTAGGAATTATTATATAAAAAAATTATATAGAAACCATAACTAGCTCTTAAATAGAAACCTAGAATGTGACGGCAGATTGGCCTATCTAGTCTGCCCAATTTTCTAAATACTTTCATTTGTCCCTGGCCTTATCTTATAGTTAGGATAGCCTTATGCCTATCCCACGCATGCGTAAACTCCTTTATTGTGTTAACCTCTACCACTTCAGCTGGAAGGCTATTCCATGCATCCACTACCCTCTCAGTAAAGTAATACTTCCTGATATTATTTTTAAACCTTTGTCCCTCTAATTTAAGACTATGTCCTCTTGTTGTGGTAGTTTTTCTTCTTTTAAATATAGTCTCCTCCTTTACTGTGTTGATTCCCTTTATATATTTAAATGTTTCTATCATATCCCCCCTGTCTCGTCTTTCCTCCAAGCTATACATGTTAAGATCCTTTAACCTTTCCTGGTAAGTTTTATCCCGCAATCCATGAACCAGTTTAGTAGCCCTTCTCTGAACCCTCTCTAAGGTATCAATATCCTTCTGAAGATACGGTCTCCAGTACTGTGTACAATACTCCAAGTGAGGTCTCACCAGTGTTCTGTACAATGGCATGAGCACTTCCCTCTTTCTACTGCTAATACCTCTCCCTATACAACCAAGCATTCTGCTAGCATTTCCTGCTGCTCTATTACATTGTTGGCCTACCTTTAAGTCATCAGAAATATTCACCCATAAATCCCTTTCCTCAGATGTTCAGGTTAGGACTCTATCAAATATTCTGTACTCTGCCCTTGGGTTTTTACGTCCAAGATGCATTATCTTGCACTTATCCACATTAAATGTCAGTTGCCACAACTCTGACCATTTTTCTAGGTTACTTAAATCATTTGCCATTTGGCTTATCCCTCCTGGAACATCAATCCTGTTGTAGCAAAAATACATACATTACCATCAGGACCTTCTGCAATATCACTAATAAAAATATTAAAGAGAATGGGTCCAAGTACAGATCCCTGAGGTACACCACTGGTGACAAGCCCATGCTTCGAATATACTCCATCGATTACAACCCTCTTTTGACTATCACTCAGCCACTGCCTTATCCATTCAACAATATCAGAATCCAAACTTAAATATTGCAGTTGATTGATAAGCTTTCTATGTGCAACAGTGTCAAAAGCCTTACTGAAATCTAGGTAAGCAATGTCTACTGCACCACCCTGATCTATTATTTTAAATACCCAATCACAAAAAAATCAATAAGATTAGTTTGGCATGATCTCCTTGAAGTGACACCCATGTTGTCTCTGATCTTGAAATACATGGGATGTTAGATGTTCAACAATCCTATCCTTTAACATGGTTTCCATTACTTTCCCCACTACTGAAGTAAGTCTTACTGGCCTATAGTTGCCTGGCTCCTCCCTACTACCTTTCTTGTCAATGGGCACAACATTTGCTAACTTCCAATCTTCTGGGACTACTCCTGTTAACAATGATTGGTTAAATAAATCTGTTTATGGTTTTGCTAGTACACCACTAAACTCTTTTAATAACTTTGGGTGTATTTCATCAGGTCCCATTGACATATTTGTCTTTACTTTTGACAGTTGAAATAGAACCTCTTGCTCTGTAAACATGTAACAAAGGATTAATTTGTCCTTTTTCCTAACTGAGGCCCCTTTCCTTAATTTTCATCTGTAAATACTGAACAAAAATATTTATTGATGCAGTCAGCTAGACCTTTATCCTCTTCTACATACCTTCCTTCTTTTGTTTTTAATCTAACTAGTCCTTGTTTTACTTTTCTTTTCTCATTTGTGTATCTAAAAAAAGCTTTGTCCCCTTTTTTTATTGACTGTGCTATTTTCACTTCTGTGTGTGATTTGGAAGCTCTTATAACTTGCTTAGCCTCTTTCTGCCTAATCTTATAGTTCATTCTGTCTTCATCACTCTTTATTTATACAGGCTTACCCGAACGTCGGTTTTGGCATGACACAACCGACTTATTTCATTCTCGGCCTTTGTCCCCGACTACAAATATACATATACATACACTTCCATATATACACTTGTACATCCATACACAGTGAGTGAATTTACCCAACATTTATCTTACAATTATTATTAGTACATTTCACTACTTTTAACTAACCTATTTAATAGTTGTTATACTGTTAAAACTAAATGATAAAAAAGCACAATATTTTTACACATATATATAAACATATATTATTACACTTTTATATGTCTATCAATTGTAAATTTATGCTATCCATTATTCATCTTGTCTCTAAAAAATGGAAATAAGAATTATCTAATATTGACCATTTTATTGCTAAACAAAATTTGAATGGGAAACAGAATTTTACTTCAAATAAAAATATGGAGGAGTCCTTAATTATTAAACCAATAAAAACTTTTTTCAAAAATTAATTGAATGTAATATTTGTTATAAAGCTTATTAATAAAAGCTTCTTAAAATGTTATAGAAATTAAAGGGAGGAAAATCTACTTTTAACAGTGACAAATTTCCGGGAGGCGCAGGTCCTGACAATCATTGTGACTGGTTGTGTCTTTTGTGAGCTCCTAGGGACACACTG
>OW240913.1:225109432-225137976 GCA_933207985.1 Pelobates cultripes
TGATCCCGGTCCCCACCCGGATAGTTCCCAAGCCCCATCGGGGAGCAGCGGCGGTGCCGCAAATACGGTGAGCAAGGTGGAACACCATCTAAGATGGCAGATGCCACATGCACCCAGACTCCTGTAAAGGAGATGTCCCCGACTTACCAATGCCTGGAGGCTATCTTTGATGCCTTTTGGAGGAAGCTAGAGAGCAGACTGACACCCACTGAAAACATCGAGGCTCCTCCTGAACCATCCCACTGCTCCCAAAAGTGAACAACAGCAAAAACCACGGGCCCCACATACCTGAGGTGGCGGTGACGCCCTAATCGGCACACTGCTTTAAAAGAATCCTGCCTGCAAGCTCCGAAGCTGTATAACTCCAGCACCACGAAGAAGGAAACACACAAGAACAGAGAAATGAGAGGAGGGCAACTCCTGACTGAAGACCTGCAGAAGTTAACTTTTTATGACAGCCTGAGAAGCCAAGCAATCTGGGATGCAAATTTTCCTATAACAGGTATAGGATGACCAACAAGATGTGCCTCTGACCCCAAGTTATATCCAACTTAGTGTAATATGTTCCTATCAGACTTCTTGTTTGCTCCACTTTTGTTATCTATTAATGTTGCACCTTATCCTTAACCAACACCGGCATGTCCCAGACGATAATTGAATTTATCATGCTGCCATTCCTATAGGGTGTTATTCATGTGCATGGGGTGATATACTCTACTGTATTCCCCATTAAACATGTCTACAATAAAAAAAAAAAAAGTGACACATTGCCAAATTGCTTTTTAAACCATATGGAATCGTTGTATTTAAATTAAAAATCCTTTCTGTTTCTACTTTTCCTATAGTCTTATTAAAATTCACCCCCTCTTCAATCCTTCTGGAGTCTTTTTATACCTGTAAATGTCATGCCTGTGGGGTCTTTTCCATGATAGGTTTTAAAATGTGCACTATGGTTTTCATATCCTCTTAAAATGTTACGAGAATGTTTCTCTATACGTGCGTGAAGGGCTCTTTGGGTTCTCCCTACGTATTTTAAGCCACACTGGCATTCTAGTACATAGATTAATTTTTTTGTGTTACAAGTTATAAATTATTTAATATTATAAATATGACTGTTTGAGTTAAAATCCTTTGAGTCTGTGGTTGACTGTTTTTTTGCAGGCTGCAAATTGACCACAATGATAAAATCCTATATTCTTGTTGAATAGATATTGACTTTTTTTCTCCTTCAGGTGGCTCTTTAACAATTTACTTCTGATGTTCCTAACTCCTTGATGGATCATTTTTGGCTCCTCCGTTAAAATATCTTTTTAAAATGGGATGTTTTTTTGTAGCATGTGCCAGTGACGTTTTAATATATTTCTTACTTTCCTATTATCACTACTATAATTACATATAAAGGGTATACACTCCACTTTTCTTTTTTTCCTCTTTTGATTTATATTTTAACAAATCTCTCCTATTTATTCCTTTTATCTCTGTTCTTGCCCATTCTAATTTTTCATCCTCGTATCCTTTCTGTATAAAATCCTGCTTAATTTTTCGGGTTTGTTCTTTGTACATATATTCTTCTTTACACTTTCTTTTTATTCTGAGGAACGGTCCTCTTGCGGCATTTTCTAACCAGGGGGAGTAGTGACAACTGTCTACCTCGGTAAAACTATTCACGTCCACCAGTTTAAAATTATTTTTATTTTAAAAACTCCTCTCTCAATAAAAATTTTAGATCTAAAATGATCACTTCTGTTTTACTCCATATCCTATTTAGTTCTATACCCCAAGTATTATTATTTAAAAATAAGAAAAGCTTGTAATTCTTCCTCTGTGTCTTTCCATATAAAAAAATATGTCATCTATGTAAAGGTCATGGGATACCAAGTTATGCGCCCAGTTATGTTGGCTGTAGATAAAAGATTCTTCCCAGTGTGACATGAATAAATTAGCGTAGCTGGGCGCGAATTTGGTTCCCATGGCCGTTCCTTCCATTTGGATTAAAAAGTCATTAATATAACAAAAATTGTTATTATTTAATATTAACTGTATACTCGCTTTTGAAAATTCTACTTGTTCTGGTAAGAAACCTGGTAAGAAACCTGTTGTATCTTCTAAGATCCACCTCACTGCCTCACAGCCTCAATGATGTGGGATATTACTGTAAAAGGTGTCAACATCACTTATTACCAGAAAGTAATCCTCTTGCCAATTGCAGTTATCAATTAGATTAAGGGCTGCTGTTGTGTCTCTAAGATATGACCTTGTGGTAAGGGATGAGCGATTGGTGTTGCATTTATACAAGAAACCGACATATAGGATCTCATACTTTCATGCCTGCTCTGTCCATCCTGTTGGCTATATTAATAATTTACCTTATGGACAATACTTGCTGGCTCGTTGAATAGATGAGAGGGTTTTGTCTGACTGCAAAAATAGTGCTAAATATTTGGAATGTGAGGCAGTTGTTAAAGAATTGTGTAAGAGGTGCAAGTTAACAAATACCTTGTGTTGCACAAGTAAAGAAATACCTTGTTTCTCTATCCATTCTCAGGAGGTGAGACATATCATTAGAAACAACTTGTGATATTGTCTGATTACAGCATGGCAATCTGTTTCTATGAACAACTTTGTCTTCATTTATATAAGTCTTTATTTTTGTAGTGTAGATATAGTACATACAAACTTGTCATGCCCCGATACCAATTGACAGGAGAGTCAGGATACAAAGCTTACATACAATAGGGCAGTGAGACAAATATGCACTTTTTTTTTTTTATTCTTTCTTTATCAAGTCATGCATATCAAGCCACCATAACAAAAAACAGGATAAGTGCGTATTCAATCATACAAGTAATCAACATAAAGCATTATAAAAGATACATACATGAGAAGTGTTATGATACATATTACACTGTTCTGGTGAATACTAACATTTCTGAGCATCTTACACGTGTATCTTTGCGTACATATTGAGTGGGTTGGTCTAGCGTACACATTACCTTGCTGCATGGAAGCGTGATAGTTGCGTTAGTTAGAGGATGGTATAACACCCAATCTTTAGCTTCTAGTGTTGTATGTGTTTGCTTAAGGCTATGTTTTGTATACTTGTGCCTCCAGTTTGGTTACGGGTACCAGACAGAGGCATGAACTCCTTTTTTTTTTGTAAAAGAATGAACATGCACCTTTTTTAAAGGTATAATAACAGGATTAGGAACATGAGTGTAGCGGATGGCACTGGGCTGTCCTGAAAATTGCATGTGTATAACTGTATTCGGGTAAATGCTGGTTCTTATGTGTCCAAATAACGTATATTCGTCTGATTGTTCGGTAGAATCATTCGAACAAACTAAGGGAATGAAACTACCGAACAGTCAGACCTCCCCTGTGTGAAGTGTGCCTTCAATTACCCATTGCAACAATGTTGCAAATGGGTAATTAACAAGCTATGCAGTAGGTCCTTTGTTCTCGGGATGGCCGCCATTCGGGAAACAAACACGTGGCGGCGGCCATTTTAAAACTCCTGTTTTGCTGTCGAGTGTCTGGAACCCAAATCGGATACTCAACTAGGCGAACACCGCTGAGACCTCCAAAAGCCCGGTCCGTTCGGTTCCAAACTACTGAACGGCCCCTCGTTCGGTAGACAGAAACAACCGAACGAGGGGATTCATGCGAACCCTACCTGATCTCTGTAGCCTTAGCCTTTCATGCCATTTATTCCCTTATACTGTGACCGACCGCAGGGCCCCATCGCATGGAGCCCCAGCGCGGTCGGTCTTTTTAGTACCTCCATGAATTTCCCGAACCCCTGGTCCAATCTGGGTGATTTTTGGATATGTTGCTCACCCAGAGTTGCTCACCCAGATCAGGGCTACCAGGGGATGTGCCATTTAAAGGGGTACCCCTAGGTTTAGGGGTACATCCAGAAACTGGGGGAATTTGTGTACAGTATAAGGGGATTATGAGTCAGGCTGAGGGGAGGAGATCTGTGGGAGGTTACTACTGCCGAATTGGATACTGTATTAATTAATGGAAATCCCTCCCTTGCATGGGAGCATGCTTTATAAGGCCACTGTGAAATAAAGGTTTTTAGTTCTGCTCCTGATGCTGTGTGTCGTCCAGTTATTGGGATTGCTGTTGGGATATTGCTGGATTATTTTACCTGCTGGAAACCTTGCTTTATGGATTTATAATTACTTGTTCCTGAGCCTCACTGGGATCTTAAGCGGAGATAACCTGTGGAATACTGGATCTCTGCTACAATGAGTATTAGATTTATCTAGAACAAGATTATGGCATAGACATTCAAAATAAGAAAGTCTATCTAGACACTGGAATATGTATGAAGATACGAGAGATTAAACTGCTAAATACGTCAGCTTCATTTTTGGTAACTGCAAAAAAGGATATATCAAGCTTAGTTAACTTGTCTATATGTGTGGTTTAGGCATTTCAACATAAAGGGGAGACAGGTCTAAGTATGTCAAATTGGTAATCAGGCTGAGTGTGCGCTAAGGGTACAGTGACTACCACTGAGACTATTTGGGTAGCTTAACAATGCTCCAGGGCATATGAATAGAAAAAAAAAATATATGAGATGTCAAAAGTAAGTAAAAACAGTAGATCGAAATGCTGGTCATCAAGAGTAGTCATCATGTAAACCAGGGATTCTCAACCCAGTCCTCAGGACCCCCTAACAGTCCAGGATTTGGGGATTACCTGGGTGTGTCTCAGGTGTTTAGAAAAAGGGAAAAAAACACCTTAGACTCTAAGGTTTTTTTTTTCTTTTTCTAAACACCTTAGACACACCCAGGTAATCCCTAAACCCTGGACTGGTAGGGGGTCCTGAGGACTAGCATTGAGAACCCCTGATGTAAACTTAAGCGGTAGGTCTATAGACAACGAGTGTCCCTCTTCCACCAAATCATATTATAGAGAGATGACTGGTGCTTATCCATATGAGTATCAGCTGGGTAGCCCCTGGGTGGGTTTTTCCTCCACACCCAGGCCTGTGTGAAGGCCAGCATCGAGTTTCCACGGAACTTAAGTAACGCCACTTGTCAAGTCCTTTTTCCCTTCAGAGGGATAAGGGGATCCAGGTGGTGAGTGCCCTCGTTGGTGGGGTTTCTTCCTCCTACTTGGATGATGCAAAGAGGCTATGCCTCGTGGAGCTCTCGGGCCGGGAGTGTGGACAGCATGGAGAGGTTGCGCTGGCACCACAGGATCACTCTGTGATTTCATTCTGTTGTCCCTGTACGATCATGAATTTTCTTCCAGAAGTTCTGAAAGATTGCACCAATTTTTGCAGGGTATGCTCTTAAGAGTAGCGGTGGGATTTTTGGGATGGGCTTGGGCCCCATTCCACGGGGTGAGAGGTTGATGCCATTTTGTGTGCCCAGCACTTTGAAACTCCCATTAATAGTCACCAGGAGTGCAAGGTGAGTATGGGGCGAGTAGCCCAAGTGGGTTCAGTGGTGACCGGGATAACCCCACCGGTCCATAGGGGGGGGGGGGTAGGAGTGAAGTGATGCTGTCTTGGGAACTTGAAGGCAAGGTGTTCTGCCTTTGCTCCCTGATTCCATCCCCATTAGGCCACAGCCTAGGATTTCAGGTCACCAGCCAGTTGTAGGTTCATGTGAAGACTCTGGTCGGTCCTCTAGGAAACCCGGACTCAGGTGGTGCTCGGCGGTGAGTGTTTGTGCCAAGTTGCAGGGTGTAGCACCCCAAAATCAGCATAAATATCAGGAGCTCAGGGTCTGCACATCTACTCAGCTCAGAAGCTAGTAGATGTGCATTTAAATGGAGAAGGAATTTAAAGGATCACCTTGTAAGAAATGTTGAAGCACAAGCAAGGGAAGGAGGTGGACATGGTGGACAATGCCGGTATGTACCGCTGTGGTTATTGCATGGATTGCAATGGGGTAATCACAGGAGGATCATTTCTATCATGGGCAGGGAGGTAGAATGCAATTTGTGATATATGCAACTGTCATTCAGAATTTGTTGTTTACATTCTTAAATGCCTGTGTGACCTGGCCTATGTTGTTAAAACTATATGAGCATTGATGCAAGAACCCAAGAGCAGCATTTGTATGCAAAAGCTGCAGTATCCAGTTGTGAAGAACTTTGTGAAAAAGGGTCATATAGTCTCTCAGTTACCGTATACGATTATTCAGGTGGTGAGACTCCTAAGGAAGTAGGTTTAAAAGAGCATTTTTTCAAGCAACGAAAGATGCATTGGACATATGAGTTGCAAACACTGTTTCCAAATAGCTGAAATAAGGGGAGGGACTTGTCTTCTTTGAAGAGTGAAAGTGTTGGTGCTTTGGAAAGTGAGATGGGTGAGTTAATTAAAGAGGGTCAAGACAAGGCAGAAATTCTAAATAATACATTTTCTTCAGAATTTAAGGAAGTAGAATCTATGGCTGTAGATTTTTCAAACCTCTGTTACAAAAGGCCTACAGCAAACAGGCAGTCGATTAACCCAGGATAAAGTGCTACATAAACTAAATAAAGTTAAAGGTACAAACATGTATTCCTGACACTGTAGTTCTAAAATCGCTGCTTAGGTGGACAGCGCCCCTTGCCCCTGTTAAAAAGGTTTACTCACATTATTTCCAGCACTGCACCAGCCCTGCCCCAATCCACCTCCTTGGCAGTGTCACAACACTCCTTAGTTGATTTGCCCTTGTGCAGTACTCACACTCACCACTGTTTCTGTTTGGCACTGTTCCTGATTTCTTTTCATTTAGCACTTCACCTGGTCCTTGTTTAGCACCTATTTAGTTTGGGTTCTCCCCTCACTCCTTGCCAGATCATTGCCTTTTGTTTCCTGTTTCCCTGGTCTCCTGTGTTCCTGGCTCCTGGCTCCTGCATACTGTGAATTGGTCCTCCTGGTCTTCATCCTGTGTCCTCCTGATCTTGCGTTACTGTGTCCTCCTCTGTACTCTGGTTCCGTGGTCTTTGCTTTACTACCAGTGATCCTGTCCCTGCAGCCTTGCTCATTTATTCGACTTCTGGTCTTGCTTCTTGATGTCACTACATTAGTCTTGTGACTCTGGATCTGTGCCCTACCTGATACTCGTGGTAGCTGCACAATCCTGCCCTTATACCAAAGGACTGTTACAGTATTTGTTGCCTGCACAATTCGTGCTTATTTTGATTTACTGTATATATTTTATGGCCTTGTCTGTGTGTGTGTGTGTATATATATATATATATATATATATATATATATATAATATATATATTGTTTTGTTTTCTCCTTTGGTTTACTGTAAATATATATATATATATATATAATTTCTTGATTTAACCTATTCATTTGTCTCTTGGCCTTTATTTCTTTGCTATAGTGGTTCTCACATTTAAAGTGACAGTGCTTCTCCAGGGCAGCACCCCTTCATGTCATTACAGGCAGAAATCAGGAAATTCAGATCAACATGCCACACTGCGTCTATCAACATCTCCTCATAGAGATGGATTAAATGGAGCATGGAGACACTGAACGCCAGTGTTGCACACTGAACTTGATGGACTTTAGTCCTTTTTCAACCTATATAACTATGTAACCTTAGTCTGTATATGTCTTTGTGACAGATCTCCCTGGATTTTACAGTTTTTATTCGCTTTGCCTGTTTGTTCAGTAAAATATGTTTATTCCCTATATTAACATTGTCCCGTTCGAATAATTAATAAACTACCCAACGACTGACAACCCAGACGCGAAGTGTACCGCTTGTTGACCCCTTTAACCTCTATAACCACAAACACCTCAATGTTCTAAGCGGTCGGCTGGGTGGTCGTTATTCGTATGTGCGAACACGTGGCGGTGGCCATCTTGAGATACAAACACGGCCAGCAGTGTTTGATCGTCGAGTGTATGGAACTAAAATCGGACACTCGACAGCATGAACACCGCTGAGACTTCCATCCCTACTGATGTTCGACAATATTCTTACGAACAGAACGGCGTTCAGTGGAAACATTCCTTGAACCACAGAGACTATTGGAACGTATGCACAAACTGATATTCATATGTATGTAATATATTTTGGTACTCCTGAAAAAGACCAACCTCACATCCTGAATGCATGGTACTTATTTGGGCAGGCATCATGTGCGGTTGGTCTAAACAATACCCCGGTGGCATTTCGGCTATAGCCTCAAATCCAGGCTATCCAGTGATATAGAACTTGAGGGGGTACCTCATTGTTAAGTATATATTTGGGGGTATTTTTATTATGCATGTCCTGGACCTGAGAGGTGATGTAATTATGTGTGTGCTTTTGTTGCTGTCCCCTCTCAGGTCCAGTGGGGAATGCCCATGGAATATGTCACCAGAAACTCCTTGCATGGGAACTTGCATAAAAGACCATCTGTGGATCTCATTAAAATCAGATCACAATCATCTTGTGATTGTAGGGAAAAGCTATACCAGCTATACCTGCTTCTCTTACTGCTTGGATGACTGCTTGGAATATTATAGCACTACTCACACTAGGGGGAAAGGCTTCTGAGTTTTATCCTGTACCAGTGAGACATTACTCCAAAGAATCCTAGGTGGGGATTATACCACTCAAGCCCTATACACTAAACAGTCCGCCTGCTTATGTAAATGTGAAAAACCACTTTGTATTTTATTTTCTGCTTTCCTGATTTTAAATAGAGAACACTATTGCTGTTCCTTTTTTATTAATATCTCCTTCCCTCAGACAAGACATCACCTCACGTATCCTATAAGTGGGGATTATACCACTGTACGCACTTCATACTAGAGCTAGTTCATTAGGTCTATAAAACATGAGTAGGATTATAAAATACTTTTACCAGATTAATACCTGATTGTTGAATATATTGCACCATTAGTTGTCTCTTATTTTCACATATGGAGTGTAAGAACATCTTCAACTTATGGAGCTGTTATCCCATATTCTACATTTTCATTGGCTTCTACATACAATCCCCCAAAAGACTTTCCTGAACTCTACAACTGAATTTCAAATCCCATAGACTATACTACAACATTTATCTATTTTATTCTCCATTACTGGCGCCGCCTACCTACTTACCCCTACCATCTTAGATGAGGTCGCTACAAGAGAGTTACCAGATAACCTAGAGGACCTGATATCATATCTTTCTTGTATAGACGAACGTCTTAGGTATATACAGAAAACCAGAGAAAGACCAAAAAGAACATAGATCCAGTTAGCTCCCTCATTTAATGCAGCAGATTCTATGGCTCTAGCTTTGCCAGAACCCATGCAACTAGGGACAACCCACTTAACCGAGGCAGAAAAGCAATAGTGCAGAAAAGAGAGGTTATGTGTGTATTGCTATAAGAAAGGACACATTTGATTAACATGTCCTAGCAGGCCGGAAAACTTCCCCACCTAAGTCCCTTCGGACTGGGTATTTCCATCACATCCTCCGTACAAAGAGTAAAACCACATAGGCTTCTGATACCCATTACTTTGACCTGGGAAAGAACTGTGATACAGGCTGTGGTCTTGGTTGACTGTAGGGCAGCTGAAAGCTTCATTGTTGTTATCTTCGCTAACAAGCATTATTTTCCTATACGGTCAAGAGATACACCCTTGACCGTTGATGCCATACATGGTAGACCACTACTGAGACCTATGATTACCCATGAAACATTACCTATACAAATGCAAGTCGGTTGTTGCATAAGGAGCCCATCGTTCTACAGTATATCTCATCACATATGCTTCCTGTGGTACTAGGGTTTCCTTGGTTAAGATTACATAATCTTTCGATTGATTTGGAAAACGGGGATATCGTATCCTGGAGTGACTATTGTCTGCAGAAATGTCTCCATTATCTACTGAAGTACCTAACCCTTATCTTAGTGTTAAAGAGGTGTTCGACAAAAGTAAAGCAGAGTCACCCTCTCCTCACAGGCCGTACTATTGCCCTATAGATCTATTACCTGTAACCATGCTCTCTCACCCAAGGAGAATATGGTGTTAGAGGAATATATTAAAGAAAACCTAAGAAAAGGGTTTCTTAGGAAGTCTTCGTCCCCAGCAGGTGCAGGATTTTTTTTGTCTCCAAAAAAGAGGGAGATCTTCGACCATGCATTGATTACTGGCGGTTAAAAAAAATTACAGTAAGGAATGCATATCCTATACCGTTAATTGCTGAACTCTTTGATAGGTGAAAAAAGCCACAATCTTTACCAAACTTGATCTTAGAGGTGCGTATAACTTGATTAGGAAACAGAAAGGTGATGAGTGGAAGACAGCATTAAACACATGATTCGGGCATTACGAATACACCGTAATACCCTTTGGGTTATGTAACGCCCCAGCTGTCGTCCAGGAGCTAATTAATGATGTTCTAAGAGATTAATTCCATGAGTGTGTGATTGTATATCTGGATGACATTCTCATTTACTCCAATTCTCTGCAAGAACATCATAAACATGTGAAGAAAGTATTAGTCCGTTCGTTACAAAACGGAATAATAGAAAAGAAAAAAGTGGGCTGTGCCTTTAAGTGATTTGTGCATACATTGATGTGCATATACTAATACACAAGCGTTTTGCAAGTGTAAAAATTTATACACTATATAGTGTATTTACAAAGTGACCAAGTGAATAAAGTGCAAAAAATACAAAGCACTTACACAGACAACTTTTAAAAAAGGGACATATATCTTCCCAGATGTTGTATGACTCAGGAGGTAAAACAGGGGAGATAAAAAGAAAGAAAAAAATACATAGTACTGTACGGATTGTACTGTAAATTGGAAAAGTGTCTTTTCGATCAAGAAAAAAAATCATTTTTCTGGGATATGTTATTTCTAGTGCAGGGTTTTTGATGGTTCCTAGGAAATTAGAATCCATCATCAATTGGCCACTTCCTACTGGTCTCAGAGCCGTACAGAGCTTTACAGGCCTCTCCAATTACTACAGACGTTTTATCAAAAGTTTTTCTTCTGTTATAGCTCCTATCACAGAAAGTAAACAATCCCAAAATATTGACACCAGAGGCAAGGGAAGCATTTGAGACTTTGAATTAGCCTTTTTCTATGCCCCTACTCTAATCCATCCTGATCCAACCCTTCCTTATTTACTAGAGGTAGATGCGTCCGAAACAGGAGTAGGAGCAATATTATCTCAGAGGAAGGGACTGGATCAGCCATTGCATCCTTGTGGGTTTTACTCCAAGAAGTTTACCGATACCAAAAGGAGATATGAGATTGGAGATAGGGAGTTGCTGGCTATAATCCTAGATGTACAGGAATGGAGACATTTGCTAGAAGGTAGTCCTATGCCTATAACCATATTAACTGATCATAAGAACCTTGCTTCTCTGGGGGAGGCCCAGAGATTATCAGCTAGACAGGCTCGCTGGTCCCTTTTTTTGACACAGTTCAGTTTTGTCCTAATCTATAATCTAAGAATACCAAGGCTGATGCCCTTTCGCGCCAATTTGAACCCAAAACCAGTCCTACAGACATGTCTACAGTGGTGCCAAGTTCTCGTATAATGGCCCACATGGTTCTCAGAATCAATCCTGATCTTGTTGATGACATATCATCTAAACAGGACCAAATGCCTGAATCGACTCCTGTAGACAGATTATTTGTTCCTCCCGAATATAGAGAAAACCTATACTTACCTATCATCATGACTGTAAAACAGCGGGACATCCTGGTATTAAAAAGATATACTCTCTTATACATACTATGTTTTGGTGGTCTTCCTTGAGAAAAGACGTCAAAGAGTACGTAACTTCATGTGACATCTGCTCTAAGAATAAACAGTCCCACACTCTCCCTTGTGGCCTATTACAACCACTTAACATACCAGACAAACCATGGAGCAGTATATCTATAGTTTTTATTGTCGAATTTCCTTTGTCCAAAGGAAAAAACGTTATATTGACAGTAGTGGACAGGTTCTCTAAGATGGTACAGTTTATACCCTTGTCTAAGTTACCTTCTTCACCAGAATTGGCAGATATATTCTCCAAAGAAGTCTTTCGCTTACATGGTATACCAACAGACATCATATGCGATAGGGGCATACAATTCATCTCTCGGTTCTGGAGGGCTTTTTGTTCTCAGTTAGGCATTGAATTGAGCTTTTCATCCGCTTATCATGGGTTCCATCTTCTGATGTGCACGCTCCTTGTCTTTTGAGGTCATTCCACTCCCGTTTTCCCTCTTGCCCTAGTCCTTCCAGCCCGGTGGGCGGGTCTCAAGAGGAGGGTTCGGTCATGCTCACTCACCTTTCTGAATGCATTCCTGCTTCTAGACTCAACTCCAGTGGTTCCAACAACGGCCACTGTAACTCCACCCCCTTTTATGACGCGCCGCACACCGTGCGTGCCAACGTCATGCCACCGATGACGTCATGGCCGGCCATGATGTCCGAACTGGAATGTGTTGGGGGCGTGGTTTCCACTTTAATGAGTCAGCCTATAAAAGGCTGACTCACACATAGGACTTTGCCTTGTTGTGGTTCTTTAGTTAGTTCCCAATAGCGCTTCCTATCTGATTGTTCTTTTTGGTATCTTGACCATTCTCCTGTTCTTGATTTGGCTCTCGTACCTCAACGATTCTCATATCTGGTTCCCTGACTTGGATAGGATACTCGTTTTCGTGATTTCTGGATCCCTCGAACCTGGCTTGTTCTTGACTATTATCTCTCAGGTCCGGTATACATTTTTCTATTACACCCTGCGTGTTGGGTCTCCTAGGAGTCCTGACAGTTACTGGGGAATGATCTAGGACCCTTAACCTCCTCTTACGTTCCTACTGAGCCAGCTGAACAAAACCGGTCCACAGAAATCAGCTCATCTGTCCAGGAGACCCAAGTAAGAACCACTAACCCTCCGACTTTGTCTGTAGCCATGAATCCCTTAGCCTGGGACATCCCAGAGGAGTTTGGAAAGGAAACGAGAGAGGACCCGTCCCTTCATAAGTATAGGTCTAAGGCAGCGACAGAACAAGGAGGATAAGAGGGGGAAAGGTTTATATGGAAACAGGATAAATTATACTGGTTAACTGAAACCCTTAACACAGGAACAGCCCCATCACAGAAGTGTCAACTGGTAGTTCCAAGGAAATACTGGTCGGAGCTTCTTCGGTTCGGGCACGATATATCCTTAGCAGAACAACTGGGAGTAACTCGCACATCCCATCGAGTAACCCAAAACTTCTTTTGGCCAGGAGTCTCTGGGGATGTACGACAATATTGCAGGACTTGCGATGTCTGCCAGTGTGTAGGGAAGAGGGGCGGATCATCCCAAGGCTCAACTGCAATCCATACGGAAAACAGATGTGTGAGATATAGACGCTTGTATAATAGTGATATGTGGTATAGCAGCTTGAACACAGTGTGGATGCTCCAAAACCACCCACTAGTCAGAATATAGAAAATACACACAAGTTCAGGTGTGGAGATAGGTAACCCCTGAACGGTCTGGTGATGTTTTAGTGTAGTGCTGTATATTTACAATTGGAACTCACTCTTCAAAAAACCTCTTTTGGGGTGGTTGATTTCAAACATATAAAGATAAGGAGAGAAAAAATATATAGTGCAAAATTGCTATTACAATGAGTGGTGAAAGAGAAGTGAGTGATAACAAACTCACATGGTAAGGAACCTTTAGGCATAGGCTCCAAACTTTTCAGCTGGTATGTTTTTAGGTAGCATACACACCCTTAAATCTTCTGAGTGGATAGAGATTTTCTCTGTATTTTGTATGTATCAAAAGAAAAGAAGTGTGGGAATATTTATGCTAAGTGTAGACAGTTTTTACACATTAAATGTAATGCAGGTAATTTTAGGTGTGCTCACCTGGCATAGAGCCTTCCAGACTGGTGCTGTTTATTCATAAAAAAACAATAAAATACAAACACATTGATAAAAAAACCAAATAAAATAAAATCCTAAGGATAGTAATCAGGTAAATGGATCCTCCGAGATGCATTTCTCCTATGTTGATAGTCTTTTTCATTTATGACACTATACAGTATCTTTATTAATCTGCTCATGAATTTTAACCCTTTATATGCATTGAAGTTATAACCCTAATGTGAGTAATAAAACATAATATATCAATATAGAGATTTGACAGTTCATGCAACATTTTTTATCTGTCTATATTTTCTTTGAGGCAAGTTAGGAAATTTGTCAATTAACAGAATTGACAACAATCTAAATATGACCTTTGTTAAATACAAAGCAATAACGGAACCGAATGAGAGAAATAGAAATCATTATATTAGAAAACTTAAAAGTCACATTCTTTTCTATATGAAAACATTCTGTGTAGTAGAAATGTGTAATCTACAACAACTTTTATATATATATGCCTTTTGTCTTCTATTTGCATTATATAAATGGATTATTCATATCGCAATAACATACCGAACACGGAACATACAACCGCAACGAATTATGGGGGTTGTAGTTTGGAGAATCGGAAGTGACGTATCAACAAAGTCACAGCATGAGAACTACACAAATGGAAACAGCTGATGAAAGAGGAGGAGACAAACAAACAAGCCATCAAGATTGGAGGAGCGAGAAAAGGGGAGCAGCTAGAACACCCTTCAAACACCAGAACCCAGAATGAACACGACGGAGGATCCAGTTACCTGAATACAATCTTTAGGATTTTATTTTATTTATTTTTATCAATAAATTTGTATTTTATTGTTTTTTATGAATAAACAGCACAACAGTGCATTTAAAGAAAACGGATCCTGTTCCAGTGTCACCGGGTATCTAAAAGAGGTTGTCACCCTCAATTGACACACATACAGGGAGTGCAGAATTATTAGGCAAGTTGTATTTTTGAGGATTAATTTTATTATTGAACAACAACCATGTTCTCAATGAACCCAAAAAACTCATTAATATCAAAGCTGAATATTTTTGGAATTAGTTTTTAGTTTGTTTTCAGTTATAGCTATGTTAGGGGGATATCTGTGTGTGCAGGTGACTATTACTGTGCATAATTATTAGGCAACTTAACAAAAAACAAATATATACCCATTTCAATTATTTATTATTACCAGTGAAACCAATATAACATCTCAACATTCACAAATATACATTTCTGACATTCAAAAACAAAACAAAAACAAATCAGTGACCAATATAGCCACCTTTCTTTGCAAGGACACTCAAAAGCCTGCCATCCATGGATTCTGTCAGTGTTTTGATCTGTTCACCATCAACATTGCGTGCAGCAGCAACCACAGCCTCCCAGACACTGTTCAGAGAGGTGTACTGTTTTCCCTCCTTGTAAATCTCACATTTGATGATGGACCACAGGTTCTCAATGGGGTTCAGATCAGGTGAACAAGGAGGCCATGTCATTAGATTTTCTTCTTTTATACCCTTTCTTGCCAGCCACGCTGTGGAGTACTTGGACGCGTGTGATGGAGCATTGTCCTGCATGAAAATCATGTTTTTCTTGAAGGATGCAGACTTCTTCCTGTACCACTGCTTGAAGAAGGTGTCTTCCAGGAACTGGCAGTAGGACTGGGAGTTGAGCTTGACTCCATCCTCAACCCGAAAAGGCCCCACAAGCTCATCTTTGATGATACCAGCCCAAACCAGTACTCCACCTCCACCTTGCTGGCGTCTGAGTCGGACTGGAGCTCTCTGCCCTTTACCAATCCAGCCACGGGCCCATCCATCTGGCCCATCAAGACTCACTCTCATTTCATCAGTCCATAAAACCTTAGAAAAATCAGTCTTGAGATATTTCTTGGCCCAGTCTTGACGTTTCAGCTTGTGTGTCTTGTTCAGTGGTGGTCGTCTTTCAGCCTTTCTTACCTTGGCCATGTCTCTGAGTATTGCACACCTTGTGCTTTTGGGCACTCCAGTGATGTTGCAGCTCTGAAATATGGCCAAACTGGTGGCAAGTGGCATCGTGGCAGCTGCACGCTTGACTTTTCTCAGTTCATGGGCAGTTATTTTGCGCCTTGGTTTTTCCACACGCTTCTTGCGACCCTGTTGACTATTTTGAATGAAACGCTTGATTGTTCGATGATCACGCTTCAGAAGCTTTGCAATTTTAAGAGTGCTGCATCCCTCTGCAAGATATCTCACTATTTTTGACTTTTCTGAGCCTGTCAAGTCCTTCTTTTGACCCATTTTGCCAAAGGAAAGGAAGTTGCCTAATAATTATGCACACCTGATATAGGGTGTTGATGTCATTAGACCACACCCCTTCTCATTACAGAGATGCACATCACCTAATATGCTTAATTGGTAGTAGGCTTTCGAGCCTATACAGCTTGGAGTAAGACAACATGCATAAAGAGGATGATGTGGTCAAAATACTCATTTGCCTAATAATTCTGCACTCCCTGTACTTCTGCACTTAGAACCAGTCTGGAAGGCTCTATGCCAGCCGAGCACACCTAAAATTACCTGCACTACATTTAATGTGTAAAAACTGTCTATACTTAGCATATATATCCCCACCCTTCTTTTCTATTGATACATACAAAATACGGAGAAAACCACAGTGACAGCTTGTGTCTGTTTGTCTGCTTGTATTTTAGTTGCATTTGTCTGTTTGTCTCTCCTGGTTTCTATAGCCCAGCCATTCGAATGACTCTTTTTCCCGAACAAAACTGCCGAACGGACGGCCACCCAGGAGAGAAGTGTGCTGCTGGTTAACTTATTGATCCCAATTAGAACGTTGTGGTTAACCGCAGACACTTCTCAATTAAACCGAATTCAGGGTGGTCGTCGTTCGTATGTCGATCACGAGGCAGCGGCCATTTTAAACCACGCGAAAGCCCAGCGGTGTTTGGCTCTATTTTTATGGAACTAAAAACGGATACTTTTTCTGCTGAACACCGCTGAAACAACGGAACGCCTGGCTGTTTCCACAAAAGCATACGAATACCGGCCGTTCGGGAGTTTTGGAGCATACGAAAAGACTTAACCCAGATAGCCTTCCCATGGAGTCATTCGTATACCGAAAGACTGTAAGAACTTTGACTCCATGGCGATTGATCTATGTGTGTGGGATCTGAGCGCTATTCGCTAATAATATGCACTCAGATCCAGGCTATCTGGGGATATGTGATACGAATGGGAAATGTTCGGTTATTTTAAAGTTATGCATTTTTATGTCTTTTATGATTTTATATTTAAGATGGCGACTGGCTTTGTCCTGGAGATAATTGAGTTACTTGGTAATTATCTCCAGGGCAGAGGGGAGGGAATCATAATGCACTGTGGGTAAAATCTGTGACTGTGTGTCTGGAATGTCCCCATATCTGTCTGTCATTTAAGTCTCCCATTTGGTCCCCTAGGGGAGTGTCCACCAAGTGGGAGACCTGCATAAATACGGGCAGGTAGCCCACAGTAAAGCCAGATCCTGTTTGACCCTCAATGCGGAGCTTCTGTCTTGTTATTGGGGGGATTTCTTCTTCACGTTTAGAGACTGCTGGATGGAAACGAAAGCCGCTTGGTGGATATTGTTGTTCGGCGGCTAGCAGCAGTTCGTGTATTGCCGTTCGGGAGTTTGGAGCCGTTCACGGATCCCGGTCGGGAGATTGCCGCTTCCCCTGCATTTGGTTCGTGTACTACAGGTTAGGCGAACGGAGTTACTGTTACTGCAGACGGGGAAGGTCTACTAAACGGCGGTTTTGCCTAAAGACACTGGAGGTGTCTTAACAACCACTATCCACTCAGAAGATTTAAAAGGGTTGTATGCTACCTAAAAACATACCAGCCAAAAAGTTTGAAGCCTATGCCCAAAGGCTCCTTACCATGTGAGTTTGTTATCACTCACTTCTCTTTCACTACTCATTGTAATAACAATTTTGCACTATATATTTTTTCTCTCCTTATCTTTATATGTTTGAACTCAACCACCCCAAAAGAGTTTTTTTGAAGGGTGAGTTCCAATTGTAAATATACAGCGCTGCACTAAAACATCACCAGACCGTTCAGGGGTTACCTATCTCCACACCTGAACTTGTGTGTATTTTCTATATTTCGACTGTAATCCATGCCCATTATTGAAGAGCCTTTCAGCCGGATAGCAGTTGATCTGGTAGGACCCCTAAAGAGATCCAGTCTATCCGGTAAACGATATATACTTACCGTGATGGACTATGCTACCCGTTATCCGTAAGCTGTTGCTCTCTCGAACATCCAGGCAGACACTGTTGCCAGTGCGCTGGTCGGGATCTTCGCCAGAGTGGGGTTTCCAAAAGAGATCCTTTCTGACCAAGGGATGCATCTTACACATCAGTTATGGAAGGTCTGAGGTATTAAGCCCCTACTCAGCTCCTTAACACCCCCAGAGTAATGGTCTCTTTGATCATTTTAATGGGACTCTTAAACAAATGTTGAAGACCTTTACAGACGAATACAGAGACTTGGAGCAATTCCTACCTCACCTCTTGTTCGCATATCGAGAGGTGCCGCAGGAATCTACTGGGTTTTTCCCCTTTGAGTTGCTCTATGGGAGAAGCGAACAAGGTCCCCTTGATGTCATTAGAGAGCATTGGAGGGGGGAACGTAACACGTGGTGACCCCCATTGTGTCATATGTGTTGGAACTCTGGGACCGCATGGAGCAGTTAGCCAAGATGGTAAAGGAAAACCTCCAGGTGGCCCAGGGAAGGCTTGGTACGACCGGGGTGCCGGTCAATGTATGTTCCAGGTGAGCCAAAAGGTCCTAGTACTAAAACCTGTCAGACAGGAAAAGTTACAGGCGGCATGGCACGGCCCTTACAGAGTGGTGGAACAACTATGCAACACCACCTATGTGATTTCCAGCTGTGCTGTCGAAAGGATCTGAAGATCCTCTCATGTCAACATGTTTAAGGAGTATCAGGAAAGGCAAGGAAAATATAGATGCTGTATGTGCCCCAGCCACAGACAACCCCGACAGTCTGCCCCTCCCCGACCTACTGGAAAACAATTCACAGACTGACCCCCTACGGTAGGTAAAACTAGGGTACTGACTAATGCCTGAAGAGAGAGAACAGGTACGCCAGTTAATAGAAAGTAAGCAACAGACTTTCTCCCAGGAGCCTGGGTTCACTACTCTGGCCACTCATAGAGTAGAGATCCCAGGACAAGCCCCGCTTAGACAGCCCCCTAGTACCCAAGAAAGATGGAACCACCCGGTTCTGCATGTACTATTGGCAGTTAAATGACAAAACGGTGACTGATACCTACCTGATGCTATGACTAGATGAGTTGTTGGATCGCATAGCCAGGGGATATTATCTGACCACCCTTGATCTCTGCAAAGGTTATTGGCAGATTTCCCTGGCCGAAAAGGCTATCCCCAAGTCGGCCTTTGTCACCCCGTTTGGCTTGTACCAATTCAAGGCCATGCCATTCGGAATGAAAAAAGCCCCAGCCAAGTTTCAGCGCTTGGTGGATAGACTCCTCAATGGCTTCCAGGACTTTGCTTGTGCACTGCGATCTACAGTGAGTCCTGGGAGGAATAGATTCCAGTGCTGGAACAGATTCGGGCTGCTGGCCTGACCCTGAAACCAGACAAATGTCACCTGGGCATGGCAGAAGTCCAGTATTTGGGACACAGGGTGGGGTGTGGGAAACAGTGACCAGAACCCGCCAAGAATGAAGAAGTTGCTAACTGGCCCACACATTGCACAAAGAGCCAAGTCCTGGCTTTTCTAGGGACAGCCGGGTATTATAGACAGTTTGTACCTGACTATAGTGTGATAGCCAAGCCCCTGACTGATCTTACCAAGAAAAATTTACCTAGGCAGGTCCTGTGGTCTCCAACCTGTGAAGCTGCATTTCAAGCCTTAAAGAAAGCGTTAATTCATGCCCCTGTCTTGGGTGCCCCAGTCCCTAACAGACGTTTTATTGTCCACACAGACGCTTCCATGTTCAGACTAGGGGCGGTTTTAAGCCAAGTTGGAGAAGATGGAGGAGAGCACCCTGTCGCGTACATTAGCAGAAAACTATTACTCTCGGAAGTGAGTTATGCGGCAGTGGAGAAGGAATGTTTGGCTTTGGTATGGGCATTGAAGAAACTGACCCCCTATTTATACGGATGGGAATTTACCCTAATAACTGACCACAACCTGTTGGTGTGGCTTAACCGGGTCGCGGGAGACAATGGCGGACTATTGCAGTGGAGCCTGGCACTTCAACCCTACAATTTTACCATCCAATACCGGCCCGGTAAGCAGAATGGCAACGGCGAGGGGTTGTCCCATCAAACGGAACTCAGCACGTAGCAGAAATCCGGATATCCCCAAGTTGACCTGAAAATGGTCAAACTAGGTCTGCTGGAGTGTTCCACAAGGAGGGAGCAGTGTGACAGATCTCCCTATCCCTGGATTTTACAGTTTTTATTCCCTTTTATTCCTATTCCCTACAGTTTTTATTCCCTGTTTGGTGAAATACGTTTATTCCCTACACCCTGTTCCAAATTATTATGCAAATTCTATTTAAGTGTCACAAAGATTACATATTTAGTTTTTTCAGTTTAACTCATGGATGGCATTGTGTCTCAGGGCTCTTTTGATCACTGAAAACAATCTCGGACACCTGTGATAATTAGATTGCCAGGTGAGCAAGGGTACTAAAGGAGGGTGTTCCCCATTATTAAGCAGAGAACCATTTTCATGCAATATGGGGAAGAAAAAGTATCTCTCTGCTCCCGAAAAGAGTGAAATAGTTCAATGCCTTGGACGAGGTATGAAAACATTAGATATTTTACGAAAACTTAAGCGTGATCATCACACTATTAAGAGATTTATGGCTGATTCAGAGCACAGACGGGTTCGTGCAGATAAAGGCACATTAAGGAAGATTTCTGCCAGATACATGCATCGGATCAAGAGAGCAGCTGCTAAAATACCATTACATAGCAGCAAACAAAGATTTGAAGCTGCTGGTGCCTCTGGAGTCCCACGGACATCAAAGTGTAGAGTCCACCAGAGTCTTGCAACTGTGCATAAACCTTCTCTTCAGCCACCACTAACCAATGCTCACAAGCAGAAAGAGCTGCATTGGGCAGAAAAATACATGAAGAATAATTTTCAAACAGTCCTGTTCACTGATGAGTGCCGTGCAACCCTGGATGGTCCAGATGGATGGAGTAGTGGATGGTTGGTGGATGGCCACCCTGTTTCAACAAGGCTGTGACATCAGCAAGGCGGTGGTGGGCTGGAATCATGGGAAGAGAGCTGGTCGGCCCCTTTAGGGTCCCCGAAGGTGTAAAGATGACCTCGCAGCTCTCGGAGGCTATTCTTACATCTTGCAAACAAATTCAAGCAGAAACTGTCCACAAACTCACAAGTTCAATGGATGCAAGACTTGTGAATCTGCTATCAAATAAGGGGTCCTATGTTAAAATGTAACGTGACCTGTTAAAATGTTTAAAAAGTTAAAATTTTGTTATAAGTTTGATTGAAATAGCTTTGGATTTCAGTAAATATGCTGCAAACACAACAAATGACAATTTTCAGTTCTTTACAACCTATAAAGTGTTTTGAAACTTACCGTGTGTAATAATTTGGAACAGTGCATTGTAAGTTTTTTATGTTTAACCCCATAAGACCGGAGGGCGTACTATCACGCCCTATTTTAAGCAGCTCTAAACGCCGCCGGGCGTAATAGTACGCTCTCCGGTCTTCCTTTACTTACCCGGTCGCCGGCGATCGCGGTTGGGGGGACTCCCAGGGAGCCCCCCGTGGCACGTCCGACCCTCTGGAAGCCCACTGGCCATGTGAGAGTGAGGTCCTTGAAAGGACACCACAATCACATGGCCGGGGGTAGATGCCTCCTGCATTGCCAGCAGGGGGGCTGCCTGTAATGACAGGTGGTCCCCCTGCTGGCTGAAAATAAAATAAATAAAAGTTAATCAGTGTAAAAAAAATAATAATATATACTTAGATCAATATACATTTTTAGATGTAATTTCTAGTATTTGCAGGTTGTTGCCAATGTATGGGGTCTGTTTAATATATACTTTAAAAAACATTTTTGTAATTTTTTTTAAACATTGATTTATTTATGTACACTATATTATTCCCTAAGGTGCTGACATGGTTGGCATTCTCAGTATGCAAATGGATATGCACATGTGTGGGCAAGCTGTTTTGGTGCTGTTTAGGAATATGGTAGCCACTGCCATTTTATACAAGTTGTGCCTGTGTGCAATATCAGTGATTAGAGCGCTTATTACTGTACTTTGGTGGTACGGCTTGGTTTTGTTTCCCTTTACTATATAATATGGTGGTACATGTATGTGGGTCAGGGTGGTGCGCATTTATGTGCTGAAGTGCAATAATTCCCATGACCCAAAGTATGTCATCCCTTGTATCTACTGAGAGGCTCTGTTTCCACTATACCAATATATTTACATGCCTTGGCTTTTGATTTTAAAAAGGGTTGAAGTCCGAGCCTACAATGAGTGTGGTGGTAGCAGTGTGGAAGACAGGGTATAGATTCATTGAAGATAGGGGCATGGCCTGGCATGTGGTCAAGTGGGCAGCTTAGCTCCTGAGCTCCTAGTCACCCATCAACATTAGCAGCTATCTCTGTTGACCATGCATCTCTCATGGGCCAAAACAAGAGGAGAAACACCCCACACACGTGTCACCAATGTACTCCAGATCCAGTCCCATGGATGAGTTTTTGTCTAACCTGTGGACTTGGTAGGTTGGGGGACATAGTGTCACTCTCACACTCACAGCACACTCTCACAGCACTCTCACAGAGCACTCTCACACACACACAGCACTCTCTCATACAGCACTCTCACACTCACAGCACACTCACAGAGCACTCACACACACACACAGCACTCTCTCACACACAGCACTTTCACACACACAGCACTCTCTCACAGCACTCTCACACAGCATTCTCACATCCATCACTCACACACAGCACTCTCACACCCATCACTCACACACAGCACTCACACACGGCACTCTCACACACATCACACACACACGGCACTCTCACACACCACACCCCTCACACACACACATACTGCACCCCTCACATACACACAGACCCCCCCCCCAACACACTGCACCACACACATACACAATACTTCCAAATATATATATATATATATACACACACACACACACACTACACTCTTAAAGGACCACTCTAGCCACCCAGACCACTTCAGCTTAATGAAGTGGTCTTTGTGCCAGGTCCTTCTAGGGTTAACCCATTGTTTTATAAACATAGCAGTTTCAGAGAAACTGCTATGTTTATCAATGGGTTAAGCCTTCCCCCAAAGCCTCTAGCAGCTGTCTCATTGACAGCCGTTAGAGGCGCTTGCGTGCTTTTCACTGTGAAAATCACAGTGAGAGCACGCAAGCGTCCATAGGGAAGCATTATAAATGCTTTCCTATGCGACCGGCTGAATGCGCGTGCAGCTCTTGCCGCGCATGCGCATTCAGCCGACGGGGCGGATCGGAGGAGGAGAGCTCCCCGCCCGGCGCTGGAAAAAGGTAAGTTTTAACCCCTTTCCAGAGCCGGGCGGGAGGGGGTCCCTGAGGGTGGGGGCACCCTCAGGGCACTATAGTGCCAGGAAAATGAGTATGTTTTCCTGGTACTATAGTGGTCCTTTAACATACACACTCTGGATCCCCTATACACACACTAGATTCCTTGTAAGCAAACACATTCTACACCCCTAAACACACACACACTATAGCCTGTATGCACACACTTGCTATATCCCCAATACACACATTCTCTACAGCCCATAGCCACATATGCATCACATTACACTACAAACACAACACGACTAAAACCGACCTTATTACACAATACCACACCACGACCAGCTCACTCTACACACACGCAATACCACAAGCAGGCTCCAAATACATGCACAATACTCTTTCCTGGCCTTTTATCTCCTGGTATCCATTTATAGACACCAGAGACAAGTTGCAAGGAAACACAGTGCAAGCATGTTATTAAATTTGTTTGCACTGTGCAGAACAAATACAGGACTTTTTTCTCATGCTAGAGCTCTTCAGTAGAGCTCTGCGCATGGTCTGCCCTGGAAGAGCATTGAACCAACATGCTCACTTTGAGAGGAGGTGTGTTTGTCATTGGTGATGACAAAACACACCTCCTCTGCCCCGCCCCCTTTTTAGTGGGCCACTGTGTTAAAAAAATGCCCGGGCCGAATTTTTCTCCCAGTCCGGCCCTGTAAGTGATTATAGCAATCCCCAGAGTGTAGTTTTCCAATCCCCCAAACATGAGCCAGGCTTAATGCTGGAACAAGACTTTACTGGAAGTAACAACAACAGGTATTCAAGCTACAGTTTATTTTATGCCCTGCTCCCATGCAGGGGAGGGACACACACATTATCTACAGTAGCCAATAAAACAGAGGTTACAGCCCACATAAAATCTTCCCCTCTGCCTGTGATTCAATTATCTTATACAATAGAAGATGCAATTATCACAAGCAGGAAAAATACAGTTTTTACAGCATATTCATAACTTCCAAAATATACATCACATTCACATAAAAAATTATATATTCACATTCAATCCATTCAGGGAAACAACATATCCAAAAATGGCATGAATCAGACCAGGGGTTCAGAAGTTAGTAAAGTATCTTTTGGGGCCTGGCTGGCAGCATGGCTATCTGGCCCAAACCGGTTTTACAGAGCCCTCTATCCTGGAGACAATGGGGAAAATAATCCAATTATCCAGGGATAGAGGCAGACTCCATTGAGCACATGTTCCCAGTAAAACACAAAAGGATACAAAAATACATAACTCCTATCATACTGAATTGAACGGGCCAAATCTCCCAGGATCCATGGTCACAGGGCAAGAGGCGTGCAAGCAGTCCTCTCCAGGCACAAGTGGTGAAGGGCACTTCGTCACAGTAATAAATCCATGAATAAAGTAACAGGGAGGGAAAGTATCAAATGAATAGAGGGGGATTCTTCACAATTGCCCCCCTTTTACTCCCTGCTCCGGCAGACATGACTGGACCTTTCCGGGTCCAGTGGGGCTGACGGGGCTGCCAGTCATTAGTCCCAGAATAAGTCTGTTTGGTGGGCCAGCCCACATACAGCATTCAAAGGGCCAGACCTCCCCAGGTCGATAATCCCAAGGCAAGAGGCCAGCGAGTAGTCCTCTCCAGGCGCGCAGGTCCCTGACCTTCCGTCTGTCAGTACCCCGGTTAGTCAGGCAGCCCACCCACAAATAAAAATTAGCAGAGTCGCCTCCCCCACGATAACCAGTACTGGCCTGTAGGTTCAAGTTTGTAGTGGGACAGCTCAACACCCTCGGTCTCCTGGGTGCAGCTAGGCAAACTGCTGGTGCTGCTTGGGGGGCAGAGGCCAGTGGCGCTCTGTCCTGCTGCCAGCTCTTCCGCTGGGGTACCCCGTGGTAAGCCAGGCTCTGGACCCGAGGAAAAGGGGGGGCAGAGGCTAACAGCGCTCTGTCCAGATGCCAGCTCTGCTGCTGGGAGGGGGTCAGCGGGTATCGTAGGCTCATCCACTGCCCCTGGAACCCAGTTGGGATGTAGCTGGGGAGGGGAAGTTTTGCTTACCTCCTCCTCCTAGCATCCCTGCGGGGTTGGTTGGGGATGTGGACCGCCCGTCCCGCATCCCTGTAGTACTGGCACAGAGACCGCAGTCCCATCTGCGCCAGTGTAGTTAGGGTTGTTTTCCCCCTCACCCGGTATCTCCTGCTGCAGTGGGAGAGGGGGCCCGGCTGCCCCCACGCCCCAGGAGCTGGTTGCTGTAAGGTGGAGGGATCTGCCATCCCCTCCTCCAGGAACTCAGGCCGCCGCTGAGAAGAGAGACTGGGTGTCTCCTCTCCCTGGGAGATGTACTGCTGCTGGGGATCTGGGCCGGGTACCCAGCATCCCTGAAGGCCGGTGGAGAGACCTCGGTCCCATCTCCACCTGCCATCTGTGTGCGTCCCCAGGACACGTCTATGAGGTCCACGACCTCCGGTACCTCTGGTTGGTGGAGGAGAGGGAGGCCGGTTGCCTCCCCTCCCCAGGACGCTGGTTGCTGTACGGTGGAGCCATCCCCTCCTCCTGGAACTCAGGCTGCCGCTGGGAAGAGAGACCGGTTGTCTCCTCTCCCTGTGAGATGCACTGCCGCTGGGGATCTGGGCTGGGTACCCAGCATCCCTGTAGGGCCGGTGGAGAGACCTCGGTCCCATCTCCACCTGCCATCTGTGTGTGTCCCCAGGACAAGTCTATGAGGTCGCCCACCTCCGGCTGCTGTTGAAGATGGAGCCCGGTTGCCTCCCCTCCCCAGGACGCTGGTTGCTGTACGGGGGAGGGATCTACCATCACCTCCTCCTGGAACTCAGGCCGCCACTGGGGAGAGAGACCGGTTGTCTCCTCTCCCTTGACAATACACTGCCGCTGGGGAGTCAGAGCGACTGTCTCAACTCCCAGTGATGATGGTTGCTACAGGGATGAAGAACCGACAATCTCCTCTACCTGGGATGCTGTCTGCCGCTGGGAAGAAAGACCAATTGGCAACAGCCCCAATCTCCGCAATCAGCACTCGCATTCCCATGCCGCTCGATTCTCCGCAGCCAATTCGAGCATAGTTGCCAGAATCATCTCTGTCGAAGGATTCGGGCCATATCTGGATAACCGCCTCTTCATCTCCTCTCTATAAGCGTTGCCCTCAAAGTGATAGGTCATGTTTGCTGTGAACAGGGGCGCTGTATGAATACTAGAGTTGCCCTCAAATTGTAATTCCAAACGTTACCGGTGCCTCTGCGCTGCTTCTCCTCACACTAGGATGCATCCTCACATCCCCCCGCTGCCACCAGTTGTGACGGAACGCTGGCACTCCGACTGAGTACCTCCACCAATCGATGCGCCTAGTGCTCGTTGAGGACTCCCAGCACTCCAACCAACACCATCAGCACTGCAGACCCCACTTCCAGCGATACAGCTGCGCCGGGGTCTCGCTGTCTCCACCCACCCTGGATCCACGACCAGGATCCAGCTCCCAGTGGGTGAACCTCTCCTAAATCCAGAGAGCGTAGCAGGAACAAATCAAGCTATTGCAAGAGTTTACTCTGGGGAGTAAGTGATTATAGCAATCCCCAGAGTGTAGTTTTCCAATACCCCAAACATGAGCCAAGGCTTAATGCTGGAACAAGACTTTATTGGAGGTAACAACAACAGGTATTCAAGCTACAGTTTCTTTTATGCCCTGCTCCCATGCAGGGGAGGGACACACACGTTATCTACAGTAGCCAATAAAACAGAGGTTACAGCCCACACAAAATCCTCCTCTCTGCCTGTGATTCAATTATCTTATACAATAGAAGATGCAATTATCACAAGCAGGAAAAATACAGTTTTTACAGCATATTCATAACTTCTAAAATATACATCACATTCACATAAAAATATATATTCACAATCAATCCATTCAGGGAAACAACATATCCAAAAATGGCATGAATCAGACATGGGGTTCAGAAGTTAGTAAAGTATCTTTTGGGACCTGGCTGGCAGCATGGCTATCTGGCCCAAACCAGTTTTACAGAGCCCTCTATTCTGGAGACAATGGGGAAAATAATCCAATTATCCAGAGATAGAGGCAGACTCCATTGAGCACATGTTCCCAGTAAAACACAAAAGGATACAAAAATACATAACTCCTATCATACTGAATTGAACGGGCCAAATCTCCCAGGGTCCATAGTCACAGGGCAAGAGGCGTGCATGCAGTCCTCTCCAGGCACAAGTGGCGAAGGGCACTTCGTCACAGTAATAAATCTATGAATAAAGTAACAGGGAGGGAAAGTATTGAATGAATGGAGGGGGATTCTTCACATGATCTCTGAGCTATTTATGCATCAATGTTCACGAATAAAAATAAGAAATAATCCCAAGGCACACCAAGGTTTTGCAAAGACCAAGGAGAGGTCCCCCAGAGGAAGGCTTCACAGCCGAAATGTTGGGGTTTCATTTCTCCTGCTCTTGGTCAGTATACCTTTTTAATGGGTTTTTGCATTTAGAACTTTACTTATACTATGGTTTTGGTACTATATACTGGTTTAGCACTATGCTATGCACTTTCTCTCTGTTAAAAAGATATTCTGTTGTATTTTCTATGCATGAATAAATACTCTTTTTTATGTGAAAAACCTTGGTGTGCCTTGGGATTATTTCTTATTTTTATTATATGTATATATCTGGAATGGGAACAGATTTTCTTCCCTTAAGAGCACCTTGTACCTTATAAACAACACACTTACTACCCATTTCTCAGTAGAGATCTTCCTGTAATTTTATGTTTGTATATCAATGTTCACCGAGGCAGATGCAGTAGCAGAGATGTCATGGCGCTGGGTTGTAGAGTCGCCATGTTGGAGGTCACATCCCGCAGATCTGAACAGCTGCATGGAGCACCCGAGATTGCTGCCACAGACATGGCAACATGATCTCTTGACTTTAGAATGCAAGTCAAGGACCTTGACAACCGAGGCAGAAGGAAAAACATCCGGATCTGCGGCCTGCCTGAGTCCAACCAGACTGAGCCCTTGGAGGCCAC
>OW240913.1:225141328-225202672 GCA_933207985.1 Pelobates cultripes
TACATTTGAAGTAATTTTCCTCTTGCTGTGAAATAGACTTGCATGGTAATGAAATGTAGAGATTTTTTGAGCCAGTATCACCTCAGAAAGTAAAAGAAAATAGAAAAACAAGTAGCAAGAGAGGTGACAACGGACAACAGCTCAATTAGCCTGCCCTTCGGTGGATCCCCGCTCAGATCTTAATCTGGTTTTAGCTCATCTAGTGCCATTACAGAGAGAACATATCTGAAGCATATCAGACTGGTCCCACCCATAAGGGCAGTCCAGATCCGAAATGCCAGCAAGTTCCCTCTGCACAAGAGATACAGTAACCCCAGACGATCGTTTCAAAACCAACTTGAGATCTGAGCGGGGACCCACCAAAGGGCAGGCTAATTGAGCTGTTGAGAAAGATATGTAGCAAGAAACTAAGATTTCTAACTCTTATTCCTAATTTACTACTATATAGGATAGGTAGGTGCATTATTTTATTATTTTAGGTGGGTGGTCAAGTGATTAGGGATGTAAAGCCACATGGGGGGGGGGCTTCTATTATTTGATGAGGTGGACAATGGCATGTCCTACTCTTTATTTTATAATTAATTAGGGCCCCCACCCTCCTGCATAGGTGGGGGCCATGTGAGGGGATACTAGGTGTCACCTTACTATGAATATTATGGGTGGGGGCCAAGGAAGGGCACACTAGCCCTCCTTTATTATAAGTGTTAGGTCCCCATTTACCAGAATAAATAGGGGCCACAGAAGGAATCAATAGTTCCCCCTTAAAATTTTAAGTAGCCCCCACCCAATGCCATATGGCAGATGGGGCATATGGAGGTCCATTTCTTAAAGCAATATATAAATCTAACTGACCCCATAAGGATTTTTATTTTTTTAATGTGACACCTGGCTAACAAGTGCTGGCCAACCACCACTTGATTATCCCTCCCATTGACAAAGGTTTTTAACTTTTTGTCTGCTGACTGCAAGTGCTGCCAGCGAGCAAATAGTATGACAAATTATCAGTTCTCTCGCAAAAAGCATGCGAATGATAATTTGCGAATGTGCATCCTAATGGATTATAGAGATTTTCTAAAATAATCTGAACAAATGTTACAGAATCAGTCAGAATGACCAAATCCTGACTGAATTCTAGTAAATATGAGAATGGCCAATGTGGTCAGAATTTGGTTTTTTGGTTGGAAAAAAACTCTGTGTTTATTGAATAGCCCTGTATATGTAGAGCAAAAAAACGGGGCGCAAAATATACTGAGAATGGACAGATGGCATAAGATGAGCTAAAACCAGCTTGAGATCTGTGCGGGGACCCACCAAAGGGCAGTCTATTTCAGATGCTGTCCATTCTCAGTACACTTTTGTGCCTTGTTTTTTGATCTCCATAAATTTAAAGGGTAATCCAGACGTGAACCCCTTGTTCACGGTGCCTAGAGAGATATCAGCTATGCCTCACTGATGATGCCTAACAAGGTTGAAATGATCGTCTGGGGTTGCTGTGTCTCTCGTTCAGAGAGAACTTACTGGCATTTCGGATATGGACTGCCTGTATGGGTGGGACCAGTATGATATGCTTCAGATATGTTCACTCTGTAATGGCACAAGATGAGCTAAAATCAGCTTGTAGTGATGTCCTGAACAGTTCGCCGAACGGTTTGCCGCGGACTCATCATTGAGTAAACTTTTACCCTATACCTCACAGTCAGCAGACACATTCCAGCCAATCAGCAGCAGACCCTCCCTCCCAGACCCTCCCACCTCGTGGACAGCATCCATTGTGACGCTGCATTCTTAGTGAGCTGTCCAGGAGGTGGGAGGGTCTGGGAGGGAGGGTCTGCTGCTGATTGGCTGGAATGTGTGTGCTGACTGTGAGGTACAGGGTCAAAGTTTACTCAATGATGAGTCCGTGGCGAACCGTTCGTGGTGAACCGTTCGTGGCGAACCGTTCGGCAAACAGTTCGGGACATCACTATCAGCTTGAGATCTGAGCGGGGACCCACCAAAGGGCAGGCTATTTCAGATGCTGTCTGTTCTCAGTACACTCTTGCACCTTGTTTTTAGCTCTGTATATGTATTTGATGATGGCACAGTCTATGTAATTTCCCTGCATTTAATTGGGATTTTATGGAATACATAAGACATACCAAAAAACTGCTGCAAGGTTTGTGGTAAGAATGAGAACAACACCCCAAATTCATGAGGCAAGGATTGGAAAGGTTTGTCATTACCTGCTCTTCCTCCTCTATGCTTGTCGCAGGAAAGGCTAATTTCTCAACTATAGAGCAGGTTCCATGTCCCTTTGTGTCATTCTTGTGTAATAAACAATGACCTCTTCTTGAAGGTCGCAGGATTTATGCTATTAGCAAGGATAGAACTGGGTGAAAGAAATTGAAGGATGTAATTGGAACTGTTGTGGACAAAATATTATCCCAATTCATATTAATAAAATGCCTATTTACTTAGCATAACCACAATCAGCATTATTCAACCTTATATGTGATTTACCTAAAATGGCCGCTAGGGAGTTTCCCTTTGACATCGACTAACACCCTCATTAACAAGATGGCGCTGGAATCTGGGGGAGACCTCCACGATACCAGTGACATCACACCCGGTAGGAAGAGCACTAAATGAACCACTTAACACCTAACCAATTATTCATGTATTATTCCATTTTATCTCTGACAATGCATATGATGTAATTTTGCTTTATAAGGAGCATGCTGTCCCCTCAGAATAAACATTCCTCAAGTCTTTCATTAACCCGAAACCTGTGTCTGGTGTGAATTACTTCAGGAGCGTGCACACATCTTTTTTTAAATTTGGCCTCGGCCAGATATGCAAGATAATCAATTAATTGATTGATTCCACATCATTTGGCGCCCATCGTGGGGCACTGGGTTTCGCCGGTTCGGCCGGCCGGAAATAGGGACCGGAACGGAGCTCCGTAAAGTGGGACAACCGGAGCCTGATCACCTCCTAAATACAGTGGTTTGCCTGTATTCTCCTGTTTTGTGTCGGTCTGTCTCCGTGTCCATTTCTGGCTTCCAGAAGGCTACAAGACAAGTAATCTCTTATCCGGTGCCTTTTAAAACAAACCTGTCGATTGTCTATCTGCCTCCTGAGTGTGTGTGTACGTGTGAGACAGCTGGTGTGTGGTTTATGTTTTATTATTATAGCTTGACTGCCTAGCGGGCAGGGTATGCATCCACCCGGGGAAGGGCTGGGGAATTTATTATAGCATGACTGCCTAGCAGGCAGGGTATGCATCTGCCCGGTGAAGGGCTGGGAATTTATTATAGCTTGACTGCCTAGCGGGCAGGGTACGCATTCACCCGGTGAAGGGCTGTGAATTTATTATAGCTTGACTGCCTAGCGGGCAGGGTACGCATCCGCCCGGTGATGGGCTGTGCATTTATTATAGCTTGAATGCCTAGCGGGCAGGGCACGCATCAGCCCGGTGAAGGGCTGGGAATTTATTATAGCTTGACTGTCTAGTGGGCAGGGAACGCATCAGCCCGGTGAAGGGCTGGGAAGTGCCTAGAGAAAGGCTGGGAATTTTGTCGTACTGTTCAGAGCAGAACAGGGTTTTATTTACTGTTTAGTTGTTACAATGCTCATTGTTATATTTTTCTTTATTATATTTTGTTTTTTATTCAATTGTGGCCATTGTGTGGGTACCCTTGCTGTGTGTGTTGTGTGGCTCATCCTTGATTCCGGATTACGTGCACATCTCTACATCTGTGACTCTTGCAAATGTCTTCTGATTAGTCTCTCCATGTTCACCTTTTCCTTCATTCTGTACCTCTTCTGTACTTTTTACCCAGAGCTGTGTTAGTCACCCATGCTCGCCTGCACAGATCCGTGGCCTCCATCTCGGGTGGGCGGTTCCCATGACTAGTCTACGTTTAGGGAAGACACACGAAGATCAATTCCTCGTGGCAGTCGAGCACTGTAGACATTCCTTCTTTTTTCTCTCTCTCTGTCCCTCTTACGTGGGAAGCCTTGTTTGGTAAAAATGGGACAAGAACACGCCAGACCTTCCAAAGGCTACTTAGCTTGTGACGTAGTTAAGGAGAGAGCAGGAGAAGAGGCTATGTTAAAAATAAAGAAACACAAAGAAAAACTTAAGGCCTTACTGATGTTTCCACCTATTAGGTCCTCAGTTTTTAAAGAGTGCAGCGCTATATTATAATGTGAGGTGAAAATGTGTTTTTTAATAATTCAAAAAACACTTACCCTCTACAATGATCTCAGGATGGTATATACATAAAAAGAAACAAAAATACAAATATACAGGAATGTATTTGTGTATGTTGAAATAAAGAGCATTCGAATGCTAATGGCCGAAAGCCGCTAGCATTCCTATGGTAGTTTCACGAACAGTGACTTTAAACACTGTTCGTGAAACGAATAAGGTACCGAACGGGAGCCCACATGCATAGGGTCGTGTGGCGCCCATGAACTGATTGCAACATTGTTGCAATCGGTAGTTAATTGCCTTCCTAGGTGGCTGTCATTCGGCTACCGACCACGCGGCGGTAGGCCATCTTGGATCCTTTGTTAGCCCAGCGGTGTTTGGTCGTCGAGCGCCTGGTACTAAAATCGGCTACTCAACGGCGCGAACACCGCTGGACTTCCAGGCTCTTCGGGAGCCCCGGTCTTTCGGTATTTGGGTTCCCAATAGGTATTCGGTACTTTTAGGGGAATTTGATATAAAAGTATGTTTCGTGCGACGTTAGGTCATTTATGCTGGGATCTGAGTGGTACTTTCACGAAGTGTGTGCTCAGACCCCAGCTATCTACCGAATGGTCATTTATTACAATCCCACGAATAATGTTAAAGTTATACATTTTATGTTAAAACCCGGTTCTGCTGTTCGGAGGGATAATCCACTTAACAGGATTTTCTAGTGGGAGTGTCCCTCACGTTCAGCAGTACATGGTGGTAGGAATGCTCTGTATATTCAGTTCCCCATGTAGTCCTCTACTGTAATACCCCTGTAAAGTGACTAAGGAAACCCCTTGCATGGGGAATTACATAAATACTGGAGCTGTGAATAAAGTTGTCAGTTGACTCCCAGAACTGTGTTTCGTCCGGTTACTGGGGGATTTGGGATATTGCCTTCTTTTCCAGCGCTTTACTTTGGATTACTTTTGTACCAGCGGAGATCTTGGGATTTAATATTGCAGCTCCGCTACACCCCTAATTCACAAGATGCCGCCAGCTACCACGAACTCCCGTTCCCGATTCCCGCCGAGGATGACAACGTGCAGGGGCTCAGCCCATTCCGCCCTGCGAGTCATAGGGTTTCCCAGAGACAGGCAACCCCGGCCAATCACATCCACACCTTATCAACTGTGGAAGGGGCTCCCCCAATGTATGTTACTTTCAACCCATCACAAGCTGCAACCCTAGTAACCTCTCTCCCTGACCCTGAGAAACACCCCATGCCCTTCTTTCGGAGGGTTGCCCAGATTCGCAAGACATACTCAGCTGCCTGGTGCGATCTGTTTAGTCTGTGTGAGATCAAAGCTGGGGATGCCTATTGGCCCATTTTGGAAAGGAGTTTTAATGACGCTCTCCTCACTACTGATATGGATTTTGTGAACAGCTTCGGGCCTGGGCCCTGGATAAACTAGCTGACCAAGCCACTTGTATAAATGATATTATACAAGATAAACTTGAGTCTGTGGAGAAGTACCATTCACAATTGACTCAAACTTTCTCTGATCTAGGATTCAGTGTATACAATAAGGCACATACCCAAATGTTATGAGCGGCCTTTGTTGCGGGCCTTAAGGAAGCCATCAGGAAAGGATTAGTGCTTTCCCACCCTGAATATAGGATTATTTCTCCAGACACTCTCCTTTTGTTTGCTAAAGGCCTAGAATCTGCACACCATGTCAGTGTCTACAGGGGACAAAAGGGGGCCTCTCGCTAAAGTAGTCCTGCCTGTAGAGGGTCATCCTACAACCTTTTTAGTTGACAAAGGTGCAGCCCGCAGTGTTCTCAGAGAACAAGACCTGCCTGACTCATCTTACCTATCCGACACAGATGTCTCTTGTTTAGGTGTCGATGGTACCCCTAGGTACAACACTCTTGTGGGTGGGTTCAGACATTCTCTCATGGTTTGTTGTCTCTTCTACTTGTCCAATTAACCTATTAGGTGCTGATGTTCTGTCCCGTCTTCAAGCTTCTATCTCCTTCACCACTGATGGCCAGGTTCAATTATTAACCCCCCTTTCTCGCAAAGATACTTCTGTTCTTTGCTCTTTGCCCCTACTGTTACACATGACTTCCCCCTCCGAGGAGGTAAGGGTCCCAGATGCCCCCAGTGCCCTGGATAGGGTCCCAACCAAACTTTGGTCTACAGGCCCAGATGACATTGGACGCCTAAGAGTCCCACCCGTGGTTGTCACGCTACTAAAGGGAGCTAATCCACCACGAAGACCACAGTACCCATTAAAGCCTGCACAAGCCCTTGCCAAGTTGAAAGTCTGTTAGCAAAAGGTGCTCTGGCAAAGTGTGTGTCAGAGTGTAACACCCCTCTATTTCTGTGAAGAAAAAGACTGAAAAAGGCAAACCTGACCAATACCGTATGGTTCAAGACCTCCGCGCTGTTAATGATGTCACCAACTGAGACACTGCTGTTGTCACAAGTCCCTCCAACAGCTAAATTCTTCACTGTGGTTGATCTTGCAAACGCCTTTTTCAGCGTGCCCTTGGATCCCTCTTGCCAATATCTGTTTGCTTTCACACATGATCGCCAACAGTACACTTGGACTGTCATGCCTCAAGGTGCACAAAATTCCCCTACTCAATTCATCAAAGCTATGTCAACTGTCTTAGAACCTTGGCAGAAGTCTCACCCTGACGTGGTCCTGCTCCAGTATGTGGATGATTTACTTCTCTATGCAGATGATCTTCCAACTGCTGAACAAAATTCCGAAGATCTCCTTTGTTTCCTCGCTGAAGAAGGATGTAAAGCCTCCAGAACGAAACTTCAGTGGTGCCGGCCCTCTGTGGTCTTCTTGGGACATTGCCTTTCCCATGGCACCCATCACCTAACAAAGAACAGAGTACTTGCTATTACAAATCTATCTCTCCCATCTACTCATCAAGCTCTTCAAGCCTTCTTGGGCCTCATCACATACTGTAGGCCTTGGATCCCTGAGGCTTCTCAGCTCATGCAACCTCTCTATGATGCCTTGAAGTCTGAACCATTTTCATTGTCGCTCCTGCTACTACGCCCTTCAAAGGGCCATCTCCTCTGCCCCAGCTTTGGGCCTACCTAACTATCAGCAACCATTCAAACTTTTTGTCTATGAAAAGATGGGCCATGCTTCAGGGGTCCTTACACAATCACATGGTTCCCGTCAACGCCCTATTGGTTATTTTTCATGCATGCTGGACCCCGTGGCTCGAAGCGGTCCTTCTTGTTTACGTGCTGTTTTTGCTGCCAGTGCCCTGCTGGACAAAACTAATTACTTGGTTCTCAGACATAAACTCACTGTCCTTGCTCCCCATGATATCACAGCCATCCTGAATCAAGTCCAACCGAAACATCTCTCCTCCCAGAGACACCTCCACCTTCAAACTTCCCTCCTCTTGCCTGATAACGTCACTCTACAAAGATTTTACTCTTTGAACCCGGCCACTCTTCTGCCACTTCCCAAGGGGGGAGTACCACAATACTGGTACAGTCTGGACATAAATCCTGATGTTCATATGGAACTTCAAGTGAAAAAGCCCATGGTTCCACATGATGAACAACCTGAGGGCTACTTACATTGCACCCTGTGGTTCAGGAATACCCCAGGTTCTGACCCATACTATGAAGAAGAATTATTCAGCCTGGTGGAAATACGCATCACCCTGACAGACCTGTTCTGTGACTCCAGAGGAAATATTGTTATCTTGGTCTACCTGCCCATGGAGGTATCACATTTATACCACCACTGGGAGGTGGCAGTTCCTCATATCTCTTTCACCAAATCTCCAAATCTCTCATGGAAAGAACTTGGCTCAATGGCCAAAACATGGAGTACCGCAACTCAAGAACAGCTCACATTGACGGGGGTCACTAAAAGGACCATAAATTGCAAAGCAGTCGGTTACCCTCGATATCACACAGAGATATGTGAAGACATCCCTCCTACAGAACAGGACCCGGATGCCCCTCATGACTGTTTTGAACAGATGAAAATGGAGACAACCCATCTCCCAATGGTGCACGAGGCTGCTCTGCCAGATCCTGACTTCACCCTGTTTGTGGATGGTTCTAGATTTGCCGACGTAAAGGGACAATATCATACCGGATATGCTGTCAGCACAGAAGACCGAGTACTCCAAGCATCTTCACTTCCATCACCTAAGTCAGCACAAGAAGCCGAACTAATAGCCCTTACAGCAGCATGTAAGAAGTCTGAAATGAAGCGTGTTAATATCTATACAGACTCAAGGTATGCCCTGGGAGTAGCACATGATTTTGGCTTAATCTGGAAAACAAGGGGGTTTCTTACAGCAACAGGTACAACATGGCACAGCTATCAACTAATTAATGGATGCCTTACTGCTCCCTGAAGAGGTGGTGAAACATGGCACAACTATCAACTAATTAATGGATGCCTTACTGCTCCCTGAAGAGGTGGCCATATTGAAGGTAAGGGCCCACGAGAAATTGAATTCAGAAGAAGCATGTGGCAATTACTTAGCCGATCAGGCTGCTAAAGATGAGGCACGCCAGTGTCGGGAAGTGAACAGAAGAGTGCCCGTTGAACAGACTCCTATTTACACTATCCAAACCCTACCTACGGATCTCAAGTTCCTGAGAGAACAACAGGCCGCTGCCACCCCTCAGGAAAAACAAAGTTGGAAAGATAAAGTGGCAACCCTCCAGAATGAAGTGTACACAATCAACCTCAAATTCTGTCTACCCAAGAATATGTACCCAGCTGTCGTTCAGTGGGCCCATGGGCCAGCACATTTATCCAAGCACCTCATGAACTCCCTGACTGATAAATATTTTGAGGCACCCGGAATCACTACTTTGACAAGAAATTACTGCAGATCCTGTATTATCTGCTCCAGATATAATCCGGGAAAAATAATTAAAGCTGCACCAAACCATTTGGCCAAGCCACAGTACCCTTTCCAAATGATCCAAATTAATCATATTCAAATGCCAAACGGTGGCCGGTATGAATATGCACCGGTTTTAGTGGATATGTTTTCAGGATGGCCAGAAGCTTTTCCTGTCACTAATCTCACTGCTAAGACCACAGCAAAGGACCTACTTACCAAAATCATCTGCAGATATGGAGTTCCTGAGGTGATTGAAAGTGACCAGGGAACATCCTTCACCGCGTTGCTAACCAAGGAAATCTGGGCAGCACTGGGGGTGACCCTTGCATTCCACACACCCTATCACCCACAGAGGAGTGGTAAGGTAGAACGCATGAATGGCACCTTGAAAGCCAGAATGCTTAAGACGGCCCAAGAAACTAACCTACCTTGGCCGGAAAATCTTCCCATAGCACTATTTAGTGTAAGGTACACTCCAAGAGGGAGATTTAGCTTATCCCCCTAAAATATTTTATTTGGTACAGCACCCAGGTTAGGCTGTTATTTTCCTCAACTACTTCAAATTCAGTCATATGCAATGGTAGATTATATAACTGCACTCTCTCATGTCTTGACCAAAATCCATGCACAGGTGTTTTCTTCTATTCCAGATCCAGAATCAAACACAGGCACACATAAACTCCTTCCTGATGACTGGATTATGGTCAAGAAATTCCTGAGAAAGCACACTCTTGAGCCAAAGTTTGACGGTCCATTCCGAGTCCTACTGACCATGTCTACCTCGGTAAAATTTGCTGGGAAGAATACTGGATACACGCCTCGCACTGTAAGAAAGTTCCTGATCCAGAGGAAGCAGATGCCGCTAAACTATAAGCTTCATGTGTTTATTTCTGCTGCTAGGCCTATTAAAGGCCCAACAAGTTGCTATCACCAAAGATAATCGTGTTTACACATTCTGGTATAACTCTTGAAACACACGTGTAGCTAGTTTTACCTTTGATTACTGTGATATTGTTCCTTGTACTTTTCCACAATCACAACACTCAGCAATATACAAAGACATACCCAGTAGAAAGGACCCATACATTTGTGTGACAGGTGACCATTGGGGACATCATTGTAGTACCTGGAAAGCAGCAGGTTGGAACATAGTCCGATCATGGGGCTACAGACCACAAAGCGCCTTGGATAGGGTGGACAGACATGGGAAACCCTTATTAAACAGAATGACCTTATGTAAGCCAACAGGATCTACCCCAATGAAACTCACCTTAAATATAGAACATCCCAGCCCAGGAGACACTGGAGAGTATGTAATGGGGATGTACTGGAGAGGGGGTGGCTCATATAACAAGTTGGGGACCTTCTAATTACAAGACATGCATACATCACCTGACTGGTTAGACTCTACACACATGACCAATAACCCTCTAAAACCACACATTAAAACTCTTAAGGACATGGTGGCAATTGGCAATCCTACATTCGAGGACACTATGGCTGTGGAGACCTTTTTTTAGATATCAACCTATGGCTTGGGTGGATGAGGTATAATGCTAATTCACACAATAAAACTAACTGTTATGTCTGTGGCGGGGCCAGACCCCATCTGGGTACAGTGCCTTTTAATCTATCCCCAGATGTTGAGATGTGTTTTCTAAGCCTCTATGTACAATCAGCCACAAACTCATCAGTATGTGAATCATGGAAAAAAGTATATCCAATAACTCAAGGGAATCTCAGGCCACCTGATGGAATCACCGTGTATCCAGGTTACACAATTACACTTGCTACACTATACACGGAGCCACGGGTAAATTTGTGGGTAGTTTCCCTCCCGGCTACTGTGCCACCTATCGGAAACCTCCCACTACCTTATTGGTAAATCAAGTCAAGTCCTTGGGAGACATTTATTGGCTATGTGGTGATAAGCAACTCAGATCTAAAATTACTGGCCTGTGGTGGGGAGAATGCACTCTGACCAAAGCCATCAGGCCTATACATATAATTTGCGGCAGGATTCAAATCCTTGATCCCACTCATCACTGCTAACAAGAATGTTAACTGGATTAATTATATCTATTATAATCAGCAACGTTTTGTCAATTATACTAGAGATGCCCTTCAAGGCTTGGCAGAACAATTGCAGGCTACCTCCCATATGACATTCTAGAATCGAATGGCCTTAGACATGATCCTAGCAGAAAAGGGGTGTGTGTGTAAAATACTCCTCGACACTATGACATGCTGTACCTTCATTCCAGATAATACAGGCCCCAATGGTAAAGTAACCATGGCCATAGAGAAATTAGAAAGTCTCTCTGACGAATTAAAAAAGAACTCAGGGATCTCCAATTCATGGGACAGATGGTTGGGATGGATTAGTGGATGGCAGAGAGTTCTCTTTCAAGTAGGTATGGCAGTTCTTACAGTAGTGATTCTCTTCCTCTTCCTGGTTTGCTGCGTGATGCTCTGGGTGCAAAGGTACTTACAAAAGACTGTAGATCAGACCATTGACCGCACCACACCTACATTCCTTCATCAAGATATTGACAATATAGACTGTGACACCCCGCACACACCTCTTCAGTCCCACCACCTCAAAAGGACAACTACTTCTTTATAGGGACTGTAGCGGAGCTGCAATGTTAAATCCCAATATCTCCGCTGGTACAGAAAGTGATCCAAGTAAATCGCTAGAAATGAAGGCAATATCCCAAATCCCCCAGTAACCGGACGAAACACAGTTCTGGGAGTCAACAGACGATTTTATTTACAGCTCCAGTATTTATGTGATTCCCCATGCAAGGGGTTTCCTTAGTCACTTTACAGGGGTTATACAGTAGAGGACTACATGGGAAACTGAATATACAGGACATTTCTCCCTCCATGCACTGCTGTACGAGAGGATATATCCTGTTAAGTGAATTATCCCTCCATACAGTAGAACTGAATTTTTAAACAAATTGCATAACTTTAATATTATACATAGGATTATACCGAATGACCGTTCGGTAGATAGCTGGGGTCTGAGCACACACTTTGTGAAAGTACCGCTCAGATCCCAGCATAAATAACCGAATGCCGCACGAAACACAAGTTATATTACATTCACCTTAAAAGTACCGAATACATATGGGGGAATAAAGTACCGAAGGACGGTGCTCCCGAACAGCCTGGAAGTCCAGCGGTGTCCGTGCCTTCGAGTAGCTGATTTTAGTTCCAGGCACTCGACGACCAAACACTGCTGGGATAACAAAGGATCCAAGATGGCCGACCGCCGCGTGGTCGGTAGCCGAACGACGGCCACCCAGGAAAGCAATTATCCGCCGATTGCTAAAATGTTGCAATCGGTTAATGGGAGCCACACGACTCTGTGTGTGGGCTCCCATTCGGTACTTTATTTGTTTCACGAACAGTGTATAAAGTCACTGTTCGTGAAACTACCATATGAATGCTAGCAGCTTTCGGCTGTTAGCATATCACTGCTCTCTCTTACAGAAATGCACGAATACATCCATACACAGAATTAACACAGCTTTTTACAAACAACCTTCAGATGTTAAGCAGTATGACCTAAAGTGGCTAGGTTTGCCACAGGGACAGCATAGGGATAGCGTCTGCCTCCACGGGTAGGAGTCTGACGCGGGAGATGTAGTGGGTTAGCCACTACTGGATGCCCGCGCAGTGAAGCATTCGAGGCTTGTTCAGACAGATGAGCTGCAGCCAAGTAGGGACATTGTTAGGGTTAGTTAGTAGTTGTCTCTTTAGTAAATAGTTGAGGACAAAATATTAACCCAATTCATATTAATAAAATGCTTATTTACTTAGCATAACCACAATCAGCATTATTCAACCTTATATGTGATTTACCTAAAATGGCCACTAGGGAGTTTCCCTTTGACATCGACTAACACCCTCATTAACAAGATGGCGTTGGAATCTGGGGGAGACCTCCAAGATACCAGTAACATCACACCCAGTAGGAAGAGCACTAAATAAACCACTTAACACCTAACCAATTATTGATGTATTATTCCATGTTATCTCTGACAATGCATATGATGTAATTTTACTTTATAAGGGGCATGCCGTCCCCCCAGAATAAACATTCCTCAAGTTTTTCATTAACCCAAAACCTGTGTCTGGTGTGAATGCACGCATCTTTTTTTAAATTTGGCCGGGGCAGATACTCAAGATAATCAATTAATTGATTGATTCCACATCAGGAACAATAGGGTCTGATCGGTCCAAAATACAGAGTTTCTACAAGTAGTTTTGTATAAAATGTACGAAGTCTAATTCAGGTTTCCATAAATCATAATAAATGAAAACCAAAACCAACATCAAAGACAAAAGAGTACCATTAGCATTCAGAAACCACAAAATGGTGCTTGTGCAGTAGAAACAATTAATTACTTCGTGGCCACCAACATTATAGGATGCAAGGACAAAATTGTGATTATGAGGCATGTTGTGGTAGACATATGGCTGGTAGAATGGTAAGTAACGAAACAGGGTCAAATGTTGGCACCTTTGTGGACAGCTGGACCCAAAGTGACATAACATTTTGGCTCAGAGGGTTACAGTTTTATTGCTTTGGGTCAAAATAGTGCCTTGCTTGTATAACATATGCTAAGTTTTATTTGACCATATACCATTAATCTTTCTTCTTTATTTTCAGATTCATATCAAAGACTTCTATCCTCAAAACAAACTACTGGTGAATATATTTTTACAAGATGTTTGCAATCAGTGCTTTAAATTGACTCTGTTAATATTGCATAAGATTTTAATGAAGAATTTCATTTTATTTAATTTTACCATGGATTATCTTGATTCTATAATGTTGTATATTGTGCTAGTGGAAAAGTCACAGTTATGTGTAAATCTAAAAGGGTGTTTAGAGATGTTGCTGTATGGAACTCTTTAAAGATGACTAGGTAATACAATTACATATATTGCATTCTCTTTGAAAAATTGTATTATTTACAAAATGTGTCCATGTATTATATTTTTGTAAAGTAATAACAATCTGTGTTTTATGGATACTCAAATTTTATGCTTTTTTTTCTCAGCAGCCAGTCTGCAGAATTGAGCAAAACTCATCCGCCTCCTCCAGACCTGTCATTAAAACCAAACTGTCTATTACCTTATGATCAAAACAGAATGACCATATAATATGCAGCAATATTTAAACTTTACATGTAGCTGGGAAAATTGATCAACAAACAACAGTTCTAGTAATAATTTTACATTGATTCCACTTAATAAAATGTAAAATAATGTGAATAGAATCTACCAGCTAAAACTAATGAGCACAAAAGTACATTGATTTGGCCCAGGGTGGATGAATAGAACATCTGGCATATTTGGCACCAATGACACAGCTGGCATTGTTGGAACAGTTTCTGCAGAAGGTACAGATGCAGAAATGGGAGAATTGGTACAAACAGTGCAGATGGAACAGTTGGAACAGATGACAGTGGGCAGAGCTGGCGATGCTGGCACAGGTGTCATAACCTCAACAGCTGGCACAAGTTGTGACAATCCTGGGATTTCTTAGTGCAAGGCACATGTTCATTTTGGCATTAGCTGTTCAGAGATAACAGCATTTATAATTAGTAAATGTGCCATTTAAAAAAAAAAAAATCTCTGCTCATCCTTGAGAATATCCACCTCCAACTGTTAGAGCTTGGAATGTACTTTATATTTATTTCACATAATTCTCCCATGTAAAGTTAGAATTTTTACATGTAATTGTTGGTGTGTGCAATTAAAAAAAATAAAATATATATATTCTGTAAGTAATCATTAAAAAATATATATATTTTGGTGTTTCAACAAGTAAACCTTACTATATTGAATTTGAGATTAGAAGTGTAAAAAAAGCTTCTTCTTTTTTTTAATAAACTTAAAACTTGTTTACTTAAATATCACAGGATTATTATTCCTCAAAATGCAGTTCTGTAAATTTTTTTGAAGGTTTTGAAGATCTGTTGAAGCTCATGAGAAGGAGAGATTTTCTGACTGTGCCAAGTCTTCTTGCAAATAAAACAAAATTTAACCCCTTTACTTTCAAGTGATTTTCATTTAAAACCAGTAACATGTATGGAATGAAAGCATATAAACATAAGACAAACAACATGTTTGCTATAATTGTCGGTATCATAAATAGTGCACAAATTGATATTTAGTAATTCTTTACTGATATTTTTAAAACAATAGATGAAAAATATTTGAGTCTACTGTCCGTCTTGTGTTGCTAACAGATTTAGATGTGGAAAAACAAATACCATTTTGTTTCAGGTGTTACTAAAAAGATTAATATGGTGGGCTGAAGAAAGAGGGCTATGACTGTTCAACGCTTGTGATATTTTTAATGAACCTCTTGGCATTTCTAATTTTTTTAGACATTTAGATTCCCTAAATATTACAATATAAACATTATAACCTTCATATAATAAATAGAGGTGTCTAAATTAAACCAGGTAAAATCCCTATAAACTTCCCTATTCCTCTCTAAACACAACAGCACTGTACTTTGAAGCCATATTGAAAAAAAAGTCACAAAAAAACACTAAAAGACTAAATGTCAAGTTAGTCTGTCTCCATCAATGTCTCAAAAATGCTATGCTGACAATTTCCTCTAATACATACCTGAGCATTATGTATTTATTAGGATTAGAGTTCAAATTAAGGCTAGAGTTTCCCTTTACATGTCATGAAGTTTAATTTCATAGAATGTTTAATTGAATTCTAATACTATTTCAAGCCTTTCTCCTAATCCTAATTCTAAAACAAATCTTAATTTAAATCCTAACCTTAATCCTAATGCTAAACTTAATCATAGCAGTATCTCTAATCCTCACTGTACTTAATATTTATTCAGACTAAATAATGTCTGTGAGAGCCAACTACATAGAAACATAGAAACATAGAATGTGACGGCAGATAAGAACCGTTTGGCCCATCTAGTCTGCCCAATTTTCTAAATACTTTCATTAGTCCCTGGCCTTATCTTATAGTTAGGATAGCCTTATGCCTATCCCACGCATGCTTAAACTCCTTTACTGTGTTAACCTCTACCACTTCAGCTGGAAGGCTATTCCATGCATCCACTACCCTCTCAGTAAAGTAATACTTCCTGATATTATTTTTAAACCTTTGTCCCTCTAATTTAAGACTATGTCCTCTTGTTGTGGTAGTTTTTCTTCTTTTAAATATAGTCTCCTCCTTTACTGTGTTGATTCCCTTTATGTATTTAAATGTTTCTATCATATCCCCCCTGTCTTGTCTTTCCTCCAAGCTATACATGTTAAGATCCTTTAACCTTTCCTGGTAAGTTTTATCCCGCAATCCATGAACCAGTTTAGTAGCCCTTCTCTGAACCCTCTCTAAGGTATCAATATCCTTCTGAAGATACGGTCTCCAGTACTGTGTACAATACTCCAAGTGAGGTCTCACCAGTGTTCTGTACAATGGCATGAGCACTTCCCTCTTTCTACTGCTAATACCTCTCCCTATACAACCAAGCATTCTGCTAGCATTTCCTGCTGCTCTATTACATTGTCTGCCTACCTTTAAGTCATCAGAAATAATCACCCCTAAATCCCTTTCCTCAGATGTTGAGGTTAGGACTCTATCAAATATTCTGTACTCTGCCCTTGGGTTTTTACGTCCAAGATGCATTATCTTGCACTTATCCACATTAAATGTCAGTTGCCAAAACTCTGACCATTTTTCTAGTTTACCTAAATCATTTGCCATTTGGCTTATCCCTTCTGGAACATCAACCCTGTTACATATCTTAGTATAATCAGCAAAAAGACATACCTTACCATCAAGACCTTCTGCAATATCACTAATAAAAATATTAAAGAGAATGGGTCCAAGTACAGATCCCTGAGGTACCTCACTGGTGACAAGCCCAAACTTCGAATATACTCCATTGACTACAACCCTCTGATGCCTGTCACTCAGCCACTGCCTTACCCATTCAACAATATTGGAATCCAAACTTAAAGATTGCAGTTTATTGATAAGCCTTCTATGTGCAACAGTGTCAAAAGCCTTACTGAAATCTAGGTAAGCAATGTTTACTGCACCAGCCTGATCTATAATTTTAGTTACCCAATCAAAAAATCAATAAGATCAGTTTGGCATGATCTCCCTGACGTAAACCCATGTTGTCTCTGATCTTGAAATCCATATGTTTTTAGATGTTCAACAATCCTATCCTTTAACATGGTTTCCATCACTTTCCCCACTACTGAAGTAAGGCTTACTGGCCTATAGTTGCCCGACTCCTCCCTATTACCTTTCTTGTGAATGGGCACAACATTCGCTAACTTCCAATCTTCTGGGACTACTCCTGTTAACAATGATTGGTTAAATAAATCTGTTAATGGTTTTGCTAGTACACCACTAAGCTCTTTAATAGCTTTGGGTGTATTCCATCAGGTCCCATTGACTTATTTGTCTTTACTTTTGACAGTTGAAATAGAACCTCTTCCTCTGTAAACTCATGTGTAATAAATGACTCATTTATCCTTTTTCTCAACTGAGGTCCCTTTCCTTCATTTTCATCTGTAAATACAGAACAAAAATATTCATTGAGGCAGTCAGCTAGACCTTTATCCTCTTCTACATATCTTCCTTCTTTTGTTTTTAATCTAACTAATCCTTGTTTTACTTTTCCTTTCTCATTTATGTATCTAAAAAAAGTTTTTTCCCACTTTTTTACTGACTGTGCTATTTTCTCTTCTGTGTGTGATTTGAAAGCTCTTCTAACTTGCTTAGCCTCTTTCTGCCTAATCTTATAGATCATTTTGTCTTCCTCACTCTGTTTTTTTTTATAACTGCTAAATGCTAACTTTTAGTTTTTTACTATTTTGGTCACATCTGCGGAGTACCACAGTGGTTTCTTGAATTTTTTGCTTTTACTGACAAGCCTAATGCAATTTTCTGTTGCCTTCAGTATTGCAACTTGTAAATAATCCCATTTCTCTTGGGCTCCATTTAAATTGCTCCAGTCTGATAATGACTCCTTTACACATATTCTAATTTTAGAAAAGTCTGTTTTTCTAAAGTCTAAAACTTTTGTTTTTGTGTGCTGTGACTCAGTCACTGTTCTTATATTAAACCACACTGACTGATGATCACTGGATGCTAATCTTTAATCCATTTGTTAACACTAAATCTAGTATGGCCTCTTTATGAGTTGGCTCCTCAACGACTTGTTTTAGAGACAATCCCAGTAGGGCGTTTAGAATATGTGTGCTCCTGGCACAAGCAGCTATTTTTGTTTTCCAATTCACATCAGGAAAATTAAAGTCACCTATGATGATAACTTCCCCCTTCATTGTCATTTTAGCTATTTCCTCAACTAGTAGATTATCTAACTCTTCAATTTGTCCTGGGGGCCTATAAATCACACCCACACAAGTTACTGTGTGATTACCAAATTCTAACGTAACCCAAACGGACTCTATGTTTGCCTCACTAACTTTTATTATGCTAGATTTTATGCTATCCTTCACATACAGGGCCACCCCTCCCCCTTTCTTGCCTTCCCTGTCTTTTCTATATAAAGAGTACCCTGGTATTGCTATGTCCCAGTCATTTTTCTCATTATACCATGTCTCAGTAACAGCGACTAAATCTACACTATCAGTTGCCATTATTACCACAAGTTCATGGATCTTATTCCCTAAACTGCGAGCATTTGTAGACATGACTCTAAGCTGATCATTTTTTAACACACTTGCTACAGGCACCTTCTGTCCTTGTTTTGGGGGACAATTGGATTGATGTTTTATCACCCTTTTGCCCCCCCCTCCTAGTTTAAATACATCCTAGCAAAACCTCTGAACTGCTCACTGAGAACATTTGTTCCCTTTTGAGAAAGATGCAAACCATCTTTTTTGTACAGTTTATTTCAATTCCAAACAGAGCTACCATGAGAAATAAAGCCAAATCCTTGCTCCTGACACCATTCACCAAGCCACAAGTTAAAGTCCAAAATACGCATCCGCCTGTCGTTCTGAGTGTTATGCACAGGCAGAACTTCAGAGAATGACAGTGTGGAAGCAACCTGCCGTATATCATTGGCAAAAAACACTAAAAACTTCCTCAACCTCTGAAACCTCATTGCAAGCCAAGTCATTTGTCCCTAGATGGACAAGTACATCCAATTCCCCTTCCTGCTTTTCTCGCTTAACAATATTACAGATACGTCTCCTGTCTTTGTGAGCAGTAGCTCCGGGAAAACTCCTCACAAGGCCACCATTGTCCATCTCCACACCTCTTATGATGGAATCCCCAACAACAACTGCTTTCTATTAGGTCTCACCATAGTCTCCAAGCCTGTCTCCACAACACCATTAGCCTCAGTGTCTGAGCCTGTCTCCACAATACCACTAGCCTCAGTGCCTCTCTCCACAACACCACTACCCTCAGTGCCTCTCTTCATAACACCATTACACTCTGAAAGTGCAGAAAATGAATTATGTAGAGCAACAGACCTTTTATCCACAACTCTAAGACTACCAGATGCTACAGTAATCCATCTGCCATTCCTAGTACGTCTCTGCAGCAGTGGCTTTGCAGCAGTTCCAGCCTGAGTTTGTTTACCAGATAATTTACAAATCTCAGACTTCAAAAATACAATCTCCTGCCGCAAGATAGAGAACTGTCTACAGATTAGACAACAACCAAACCTCCAAAAAGTGGAACGTGAAACAAATGCATAGCAACTATTACACTGAACTAAGTCTGTCATTTCAATGAGGTGAATAAATTAAATCAAACGAATCTTAACTTTTTATTTATCCTCCTGAATACCTCACATTACCTCCAGTTTACCTCCAGAATATCTCCAACCACACACTTAGAAGCAGCACTCTCCAGAATATCTCCAACCACACACTTAGAAGCAGCACTCTCCAGAATATCTCCAACCTCACACTTAGAAGCAACACTTAGAGGAAGCAACCAAGCTATATTAGCCAAGCTAATGACAACAACCCTTATATAACTCCTAAAATCACCACCCACTAGGAATGTTTATCACCTGGGTAGGCCTCTGCTTATTTGCAAACAATAGCTAATTAAACAGCAATCAATAGCAAGTAGCTAACTAATCAAATCAAATGCCTTATAATTACCAACAGGAAATCAAACCTTGTGCAATCAGTAACCTTTTCCTACAGATGAATCTTACCTGTAACAGTAGAAAAGAAAACTCTTAGCACAACTCTTAGACAGTTGAAGCTTCTGTAAAACTCTCCAGAATATCTCCAACCACACACTTAGAAGCAACACTTAGATGAAGCAACCAAGCTATATTAGCCAAGCTAATGACAACAACCCTTAAATAACTCCTAAAACCACCACCCACTAGGAATGTTTATCACCTGGGTAGGCCTCTGCTTATTTGCAAACAATAGCTAATTAAACAGCAATCAACAGCAAGTAGCTAACTATGAAATCAAATGCCTTATAATTACCAACAGGAAATCAAACCTTGTGCAATCAGTAACCTTTTCCTACAGATGAATCTTACCTGTAACAGTAGAAAAGAAAACTCTTAGCACAACTCTTAGACAGTTGAAGCTTCTGTAAAACTCTCCAGAATATCTCCAACCACACACTTAGAAGCAGCACTCTCCAGAATATCTCCAACCTCACACTTAGAAGCAACACTTAGAGGAAGCAACCAAGCTATATTAGCCAAGCTAATGACAACAACCCTTATATAACTCCTAAAATCACCACCCACTAGGAATGTTGAACACCTGGGTAGGTCTCTGCTTATTTGCAAACAATAGCTAATTAAACAGCAATCAATAGCAAGTAGCTAACTAATCAAATCAAATGCCTTATAATTACCAACAGGAAATCAAACCTTGTGCAATCAGTAACCTTTTCCTACAGATGAATCTTACCTGTAACAGTAGAAAAGAAAACTCTTAACACAACTCTTAGACAGTTAAAGCTTCTGTAAAACTCTCCAGAATATATCCAACCACACACTTAGAAGCAGCACGCTCCAGAATATCTCCAACCTCACACTTAGAAGCAACACTTAGAGGAAGCAACCAAGCTATATTAGCCAAGCTAATGACAACAACCCTTATATAACTCCTAAAATCACCACCCACTAGGAATGTTGAACACCTGGGTAGGCCTCTGCTTATTTGCAAACAATAGCTAATTAAACAGCAATCAATAGCAAGTAGCTAACTAATCAAATCAAATGCCTTATAATTACCAACAGGAAATCAAACCTTGTGCAATCAGTAACCTTTTCCTACAGATGAATCTTACCTGTAACAGTAGAAAAGAAAACTCTTAGCTCAACTCTTAGACAGTTAAAGCTTCTGTAAAACTCTCCAGAATATCTCCAACCACACACTTAGAAGCAACACTTAAATGAAGCAACCAAGCTATAAACTACAGTGATCAATTGCCTGAACTGTCAGTTAAAACAAGCAGCTTCAACATGGCTGCCACACTTTGGAGCCAATCTGACATTACTGCTGTGGTACCTTAGTAATAGAACAGCAATCATTTACCCTATACCAAGATACAGAGGTTCCATTCAGGCTTGCTAACCTTTGGCAGAAAGGAATTTAAATGCTATAACATACTGCTACAGTGATCAGATGCCGTGGGCAGCCATCAGTGTGCTATGACTGACTCACTTTTGACAAGACCATCTTTAACAGTGAATTTAAAACAGTGGACCAATCCTGTAGATCTGCTGTATCTAACGATATTAGTGGGGCAGATGTAAAGGGTGTATCCACTAAGGGATTGGTAAATAAGGTTGGCTTTATTTTCAGAAATCAACTTGGAAAAAAAAACATAATGTTGATAAAGGTGAGATAAAAATAAACACATTTTTGTAAAAAAAAAAAAAAAAAAGGTGAATGCTAAGCGTTTTATAAACATGGATAGCTGCCACCAAAATCTTAGTTAAGAGGTATACCAAAAAGCAAATTCCTAAGGATTTCAAGAAATTGCAGTGAAAATTAAATTGCAAGAAGCCAATTAGGCAGACTAAAATAGACTATTTAGAAAAAAGCTATTCAAAAAATCTTGTAATAAAATGGAAAAATAAGTTCTATCACTTGATAAGGGAGACCTAATCAAAATTAAAAAGAGAACGAGAAATACCTTTCAAATGGGTCTATAATGGATGAAGATATAAAGTTATAAATATTATTTCCAAATATTGGCCCCTATTATTAAAAGATTCCATTTTAAATAAGATTTTACCAGAGAGACCACAAATTATTTAAATGTATGCTAGTTAATAGTTTTATAAGGGACTTCCCCAAAAGCATTTTCATTGAATCACAGGAACTGTTTAGAGTGTAAAAAACTGGAAGTGGTAAAAGACATATAAAAGAACTCCAATCTATAAGAGGTGAAACAAAAGATATAGGCTTAATTTATTAACAGTTTGTTACACTAATGATGTAATATATTTGCAAATTAAGGACAAATTGAGGATTTTTGACAAAGGCAGAAGCACAAGACCTCTCCTTAAAAGAATAGATGAACATTTGAGAAATATTCAAAATGGGTTTGAAAGCTATAATATTTCTTTACTCTGAAAAGGCAGCATTTACAGTGCTAAGCATACAGAGAGACTATAGACATCAGAACAATTATATTACGCTGCAGTGTTTCTGGTGACTGTAGTGTGCCTTTAAATCTGCTCATAAAGACCAAGCCAAGATATACTTGCAAGAGAGTAGGTGTACACTAAAGTAAAAAGCTAAACTCTAAATAGCTTGAACCTATCATAAAATGAGTAATAAATACAATGGACTAAAGAGATACAAAATGAGATGCAAAATAAAAGGTGGAAAATACCAGGCCATTACAGTCCTTATGGGCAAAAATTACAAATGGTCTGATAAAAATGACAAGTTCAAAACTACATATGCAAATTAATAGAAAGGAATACCAACAAAAAGAAGGAGTAAAAAGTCATCATGAATATTCCAGCCCTAAGACTACCTCAACACATGGTAATAGAAGTGTGCACCTACATACCCAACATAGATAGACCTCTCAGAAAGGAGTAGACACAGGATAAAGAATTACAAGTATTACCTATAGTCAAGTGCTACCCATAAAGTGAAAAATTCAAATAGTGGAAAGGTAATTACTTCCAAAGAAGGTTGGGCCAAGAAGAAATGAGCTGGATTTTTAAAATTAGCACTTTGTTACCTAGGGTTTAAAAATGAATGTAAATTATGTATTTTTTTAAAATCAATTTTATTTATCAATTTATTTAGGTAGATTCACTATTTTTACTTTTCAAAGACATTTATTTGAGAAATGTCTATAATTTACAGATACTTACTGGAAAAAAATGTATTATATGTATCTAAGTTGAAAAAAAAATTGACTTACGGAAAGAACTGTTGTTTGTTCATACCTTGGGAGTACTTAGAACAAGGCTTGGAATGCAAATATTATGGACGATTGAAAACAACGGTTGCTGTGTATTGGAAGCAAGGTTTGGTTTAACCTTTGAGGAGGGGAACCCCCTGGAGGAGGGACAACCTGAGATTTAAAGATTAAATTTGATGGATCTTTTTGTCTTGAAGTCTTTTTTAACCATAGATTACACTATAACTACATAGAGATTAATTAAACAAAGTGCCAAAGCATGCTATAAGACTTATTGAAAAAAGGCTTGGGATGCACTATAATTTAAGACTACATAAGGAGGATCGGAACCAAGATGGGTTGTTTGATGGGAACAGTGCAGTACGATTTTTAAGAAGAGCTTTAGGTATCATTGATACTGACTGGAGATGCCTGGATTTGTACAGGTGAAACATGTTTCAGAGTTTATATCATGATGATACTGCCTTGCTTTTAATTGTTTCAGTATATATTGTAATAAAATGCACAGAGAATACTGGATTGTGGTATCTGCTGATTTAAGGGTACATTAAGAGCTGCAAGTATGACAGGTGGTGTTGCCTGTTTAACAGGCACAAAGGTTTTCAAAGTGAGTCAAGGAAATATACCTCCTGTGAGCGTGAGTGTGATACTGTGTTGAGAGATCTGTGTTATATATGTATTAATTGTACATATAATTTTATATACTGTATATTCCCAGTGTTGCCTTTATTTCCCAGTATTGCCTGCTTATAATGATGATGCAAAAAGGAGTGAGAGGTTGAAGTCAATGGAAAAGGGTGAAATTACCCATAACTCACTTTACTGCTTAAAAACAGAGCCATTTATATAATGGCCCTGGGAAATGTGAATTGGCATTCCCTAAGTTAAGTGTGTGCTTATATTTTTTTCCAATTACTTTTTTATGCTATCTGTGCTATTATTGTATGCATTTCCTTTTATAAGAGATCCATCTCAAGCAGCTGTGACATAGTAATAGTAATTTGTGTAGTTTTGACACTGTTGCTTGGTAGCAATTACAATTTGTACTATTTTGTTAGCGGTTTATCCTTGTGTTACTTATCTCTTATGAAGATCCATAAGGAACAAAACATGATGACATCCACCCACCTCTTTTTTTCTACGTTCCATGGCATAATTTTTTAATTCATCAATAAATGCTAGATTTTACCATTACTCTTTGATTGGAGCTCCTTTTGTGGTTTACCTTTTTGTCAGTTGGCTTTATTTTCATTAGTAACAATTAATATTAAGAGATTTGTTAATTAATTTCTGAAACTATTTCCTTTCCAAACTACGAAATTTGACTCATTACAGTTTTGATACTTACAAAATGCAATTTGGTTATGATACAAGGAATACACTAATGCCATTTCAGGTAAATGGGCAAACTGTTTTGAAACTGTTTGCCTCTTATTTGGGTACCAGTGGGTGTAGCGGATGGCACTGGGCTGTCCTGGGAATTGCATTGGTTTTAACTGCATTCGTCTAATTGACAAGATTATGTGTATAAATGTATTGTATTCATCTGATTGTTCGGTAGAATCATTCTAACAAATAAGGGAATGAAACTACCGAACAGTCAGACCTCCCCGGTGTGAAGTGTGCCTTCAATTACCCGTTGCAACATTGTTGCGAATGGGTAATTGACAAGCTGTGCAGTAGTCCTTTGTTCTCGGGGGTGGCTGCCATTCGGGAAACAAACACGTGGCGGCGGCCATTTTAAAACTCCCGAACAGCGGTGTTTTGCCGTCGAGTGTCTGGAACTCAAATCGGAAACTCGACTAGACGAACACCGCTGAGACCTCCACAAGCCCGGTCCGAACCCTCCCTAGTCTCTGTAACTGGAGGCTTTCGTGCAATTTATTCCCTTGTTCCAGGACCGACCACAGGGTCCCATCGCATGGAACCCAATTCGGATATTCTTTCCAGCGCGGTCGGTCATTTTATTCCCTCCATAAATTTCCCGAACCCCTGGTCCGATCTGGGTGATTTTTGGATATGTTGTTCACCCAGATCAGGGCTACCAGGGGATGTATAATTTAAATCAGTACCCCTAGGTTTAGGGGTACATCCAGAAACTGGGGGAATTGGTGTCCTGGATAAGGGGATTATGATGCAGGCTGAGGGGAGGAGATGTGTGGGAGGTTACCAGAACAGGATTGGCTACTGCACTAATGACTGTAAATCCATCCCTTGCATTGGAGCATGCTTTATAAGGCCACTGTCTGAATAAATCTTTAGTTCTGCTCCTGATACTATGTGTCGTCCAGTTATTGGGAGTGCTGTTGGGATACTGCTGTATTGGATACTGCTGTATTGCTGTATTGCTCTATTACCTGCTGGATACCTTGCCTATGGATTTATAATTACTTGTTCCTGAGCCTCACTGGGATCTACAAGTGGAGGTAGGCTATGAAATACTAGCTCTCCGCTACAGTGGGTACCAATCCTCCTGGAATACTGGCTAAACAGTACCTTATTTGTGCAGAGTCAGATGGCAATCCTGTCTCTTTGGATCTTTGCCAATAAAAGCACCTCAGTGCCGAGAATATGCACTTAATGAACATTGGACCGGAACTCTAGAATGTAAGCTCGATTGATCAGGGTCCTTTTCAACCTATTGTTCCCATAAGTTTTTTGTAATTGTCCTATTTATAGTTAAATCCCCCTCTCACAATATTGTAAAGCGCTACGGAATCTGTTGGCGCTATATAAATGGCAATAATAATAATAATAATAACTCTTGTTTTGAGCTGCCTAAGCTGGAGCTGATGGACATACACCTTTGCCAGTACAAAATACCTAAGTATATGTAATTTTAGGGCAAAGGCAGCCAGGAATGAGTGAGGTCAACACATGGCTGCGTTCTTGGTGTAGCAAAGAGTATTCAGGATTTTAGAGCACTGGGCCAAATTTATATTGGGTATAATCTTGGTAGCTGTGATGAAAAGCACTTGAATGGAAATCTGGGGAAGCTGATGGCCAGCTGTGCTGAGGAAGAGGATGGCCAGACTGTTGCATGGGGGGAAACAGGAGAAAGAAGTATAATTATAAATTAGGGTGTTCCAATAAATGCAATCTTCTTGGATTTTGCAAAAGCATTTAGAACAGTTTTAAATAAAATGTTATGTACAAACTGAAAGCAGTTGGTTTAGATGAAAAATCTTAATGGATCACTGTCTTCAAGAATGAGTAAAGAGAGTAATTTTAAATGGAAAATATGAAGTTGGTGAAAAGTTCTGTCCTACAAAGAAAAACTAAACAAAACTTGAGCCCTTTTACATTTACTGATAGAGTTGAACACACTCAAAATGAAATACCTAAAACTATATTTAAAATTGGATTAAATATAGAAGGCAAATTTCAAATTGGCATTCAGGCCATCAGGAATCAGAGTTTTTAGGTCAAACATCCACTTCATTTCGGTTTTACTTAATATACTTTCTTTATTTTCCCTTCTCCAGGGGACTAAATTTCTCTATTCCTATAAATTGTAAAATTTCCTATAAAAAAGGTTTAGCTACACTATGATTTAAAAATCTCATTTTTTTATATTGTAGATATGTTTTCTAATGCATATCTTCAACATTTGTGACATTTTCATTACGTATTGATACCCATAGAGACGTAATAAAAACATTATCTGTGTTACATGTGATAATGGTTTATCAATGGGAGAAATAAAAGACTCTTCCCAATAAGTGTCACGGGTGGCGGTATGGAGACCGGGACCCCTGAGTGCCTGATGTTGATGATGATAGGAGTCTCAGTGTGGAAATGGACATTCAAGGCCGGGAGCAGGGTAACCACAAGGGTTTGTGTGGCCACATTTTGGGGCCCTGAAGCAGCTAAAGAATTAGCCAGGAGCAGATGAAAATATGCAGACCTCCCAGGATATGGATAGGGAGGCTCTGCAGCAGATATGTATCCAGTACAGAAACAAGGCAAGACTAGAACAGGCACCTAACAAGAAAACAAGACAAGACTAGAAGAACCCAGAACTGGAGCAGGACAGAAAGCAGAACCCAGAACATGTACACAAGACATGAGGGAAACATGAACAAGGCAGGACAGGTCTGTTCATGAACTGGAGAGACAAATTAAAACAAGACAAAAGATGCAAGGCAAAACAAGAGGAGAAATAACAAAGTACTATATATGTAAAACATTGGAGATTTAGACATACATAAATGGCCAAGATGTATGCAGCCCACCACTGCGCCAAAGTACTCCAATTATGGTGGGTCCTAACTGCCTAGATATGCATGACTAAATAAACAATAAAACACAAACAGTACTTACATGCAAAGAAAGGAGTAGAGGTAATGAGACCACTGCTTGCAGGACAGACTGAAACAAAAAGGATTAAATGGCATAGGAACGGGTGTGGCAACAAAAAACAAACATATAAAGGAATTCAGGAGACTGGGAATTCCAGGAAAGGAATAAAGGAATGAACCCAGAAAATCCAGCCAAAGAAAACCAGACATAGAATAGAAAACCAGAAAAAACAAGAAAAACTAAACAAGAATTGTAAAAAAAGAGTACTGGATACCAGAAGCCAAGGCCAGACATCTCTGTAGAAACACAGGAAAGACATAAATAAATTGGCATAGCTTGGGGCAAACCTGGTTCCTTTTCTCACCCTTATCCCATATATATATATATATATATATATATATAGATGTATTTTTACAGATTTTAGTAAATACAGGTGATACTCGAAAAATTAGAATATCGTGCAAAAGTTCATTTATTTCAGTAATGCAAAGTAAAAGGGGAAACTAATATATGAGATAGACGCATTACATGCAAAGCAAGATAGTTCAAGCCGTGATTTGTCATAAGTGCGATGATTATGGCTTACAGCTCATGAAAACCCTAAATCCACAATCTCAGTAAATTAGAATATTACATGCAATCAATAAAACAAGGAGTGTACATAGAACAATATTGGACCTCAAATCCACAATCTCAGTAAATTAGAATATTACATGCAATCAAGAAAACAAGGAGTGTACATAGAACAATATCGGACCTCTGAAAAGTATAAGCATGCATTTGGACTCAGTACTTGTTTTGGGCCCCTTTTGCAGCAATTACTGCCTCAATGCGGCTAGGCATGGAAGTTATTAGCTTGTGGCACTACTGAGGTGTTATGAAAGACCAGGATGTCTGGTCACTGTGAGCCTAGAATATTGCACCTTTTCACAATATTCTAATTTACTGAGATTGTGGATTTAGGGTTTTCATGAGCTGTAAGCCATAATCATCGCACTTAAGACAAATCGCGGCTTGAACTATCTTGCTTTGCATGTAATGCATCTATCGCACACACCAGTTTCCCCTTTTACATTGCATTATTGAAATAAATTAACTTCTTCACGATATTCTAATTTTTTGAGTGTCACCTGTATATATCCAGTGTATCTTAAAGATATAATGAGTTTGTTGAAAATAACAAACAATTTTGAATATCAAGAAGGGTTTATTATGGTAACCTGTGAAGTCAGTAGTCAGTACACCAAGTTCTTGCATCATTGAGCTACTAGACATTTAAAAGAAAAATCTAGAGTATTGGAAGACTTACAGATTAGCTTAATTTTAGAAGTGATAAATATGATTTTAAATAACACCTTTTTCTTTACATTTTATTTGCAAGTCATAGGTAGTTCCATGGGGACCATTTTTTATAATCACTTTTTTAGATTCATATATTTATGTGGAAGAAAATGAAATTAAAAGTAAAACATAAACAAGTTGATGTAAACAGTTTTATAGACCTGAAAAGTTGCCATTTTCAACTTTGGCTTAAAAATATACCAAAATGGCAGATCCTTCAATTGAGAAGGAACTGTACCAATTTGAGGGAATATAATAATCAAGCTATAGTTTTCAAAAAGCATTTTTTAGATAAGATATATTATTTAGATTATATTAATTAAATCTGTGAAAGAATAGGTAAACAGAATAGAGATCATTTATTGGAGTATAATGTTAATGATAGGGTTAGAGGAAAGATATAAAAGAAATTCCCCTTATTGTTTATTTGAGCTCTCCTAACCATGCTCTGTGTAAAATGGTTAATAAAACTGGCATTATTTAACCCATTAAGGACACATGACATGTGTGACAAGTCATGATTCCCTTTTATTTCAGACGTTTGGTCCTTAAGGGGTTAAATGAGGATCATGATATAGATCCCTTCTTAAGTAACAAACCAACATTTATATTTTTAGGAGCCAGGAAATTTAGACAAATTTTAACACATAGATTTTTAAATAAAGAAGCTAGGAGTAATAATGCTTTTCTTAAAGAAGCTATGGATTTTTATTATTGTGGTTACATTCAGGATGTAGATTGAAGCAAGGAAAGGTTTTTTAATTCACATAAGACAAACAAAATGTAAAATTAAATCCCTGATCACCTGTGACCTGTAATAATGTTATTTATCTGCTTACATGTTCCTGTGGGTTTCAATATGTATTGAAGACGTTACAAGTGTTGAAGATACCCATTAGAGAACATATCAACAATATAAAAAAAAGATGTTTTTAAATCATGGCACTTTTTATATGAATAAATTAATTATTTCCCTTATATCTACATAGTATTTCTGCACTGAATTGTATTTTTTTTATTATGTATTATTGTAAATTGGAAATGGTTGGTACATTGATTAAAAAAGGTTTTTGAGGGGTAGCGTGTCCTGAAACTCGCAGGGAGCAGTCGCATGTGCCGCTAGCTCCGAGCAAATCGACCCCCATAATACCAAAAAGCCTAAGAAAAACATAAAGAAACCAAAGCGAACAAGGACTGTATACCCACTGCACGCAACATGTCCCACCACAAGGGGAAAAGACATGCAGATCGGGCGGAGAAGACAAACTACTTTGGGGTGAAACAAGGCCTAATGAAGGCAAACATGCACCTGGAGGATAGCCAAGATGGTGCTGACGTAGATTCCGACCAGGCCCGGGATTCCCCATCTCCAGCCACAGTCCTCACTTCTACTCTCCTGCAGACCATGTTTGATGACATGGCCACCAAACTGCAAGGCACCCTCCAGAAATCATTCGGGGACCTCAGAAAAGACATATAGGAACTAGGCACATGGACTGCAGACATAGGCGTGCGCAGCCTATTGTATAAGGGTGTGCACCCTAAAGCAGAAACACACATGCCGTGTAGATATATATATACACATACACACACACACACACACACTGCTGTGTGTGCGAGGGTGCTGTGTGTAGGTGCTGTGTGTATGTGTAGGTGCTGTGTGTGAAGGCGCTGTGTGTGTGGGCGCGCTGTGTGTGAAGGCGCTGTGTGTGTGTGAAAGTGCTGTGTGTGTAAGGGTGCTGTTAGTGTGTATGTGTGTGTAAGGGTGCTGTTAGTGTGTGCTTTGTGTGTGTGGGTGAGGGTGCTGTGTGTGTAAGGGTGCTGTTAGTGTGTGCTGTATGTGTGTAAGGGTGCTGTGTGTGTGAGGGTGCTGTTAGTGTGTCTATGTGTAAGGGTGCTGTGTGTGTGAGGGTGCTGTTAGTGTGTGCTGTGTGTGTGTATGTGTGAGGGTGCTGTGTTTGTAAGGGTGTTGTTAGTGTGTGTGTAAGGGTGCTGTGTGTGTAAGGGTGCTATTAGTGTGTGATGTGTGTGTGCATGTGTGAGGGTGCTGTGTGTGTAAGGGTGTTGTTAGTGTGAGGGTGCTGTTTGTGTGTGTGTGCTGTGTGTGTAAGGGTGATGTATGTGTGTGTGCTGTATGTTTGTGTGTAACGTGTGGTGGCAGTTTAGTTAATAACAACCCAGTGTTCCTGCCTTCCCTGGTGGTCCAGTGGAGAGTGAACTCTAGCCCCCTGTGGGGCAAGAGTTCACTCTCGCGAGATCTGAGCGCGCGAGAGGAACCGGGCGGAGCTGCTGGCAAGAGCTCCCCGGGTCCTCTCCTGCCTCCCTCCCTGCGGGTCGGTGAGGGAGATCTTTGATCTCCCTCACCTGCCCACGGAGGGAGGCACATAGCGCGTGCCGCGGGGATTAGGGTGTGCCTAGGCACACCCGGCACACCCCGTGCGCACGCCTATGACTGCAGATCTGGAGTCCAAAATGGCGGACCACGCCAAGGCATATAACACACTACTGACCAAGGTCGAGGAACTCACATCACAGGTCGCAAAATATCATCTCAAATTGACGGACATCGAGGACCGCTTAGGCCGGAGCAATCTCTGCTTGCGGGGGGTCCCGGAGAGGGTCACCACATCTGACCTCCAAGCTTACACTACAGACCTCTTCCGGGCACTGACCCCAGACCTACCTGTGGCGCTACTGCTCCTAGACCGCATACACCGAGTGGCAAAACCACAATTCTTTCCACAGGACGCCCCACGAGATGTACTTCTCAAAATGCACTATTACCACGCTAAATATCTTGTGCTGAGGGCTAGCAGAACAAAGAAAGACCTGCCACAGAAATACTTACCGGTGAGAATTTTTGCAGACCTCTCCTCGACAACTTTGCACCAGAGTAAAACCTTTGCAACAGTCACAGGAGCCCTGAGGAAACAGCACATCGACTACCGTTGGGGCTTCCCCACGAAGCTCTTAGTGCACCGAAATGGGAAGACTACAGTGATATCCTCTGAAGCAGCTGTATGAAGAAATCAATCTCCAGCAACACCACCCTGTTCCCGGTGCTGGACCCTCAGAAGCCGCAAGTATAAGACTTTTACATGAGGTCACACAACCCACTTTAGTTGCTGGACATTCTTTGCTTCAGATAGATCTAACCCCTTGCCCCATTACCTTGACACCCGGCTGGGTACGAATAAGCTTACTTAGGATACTACACCAAACCCTGCTTAGGCCTAGAGCCCCAACCTGACCACACGCACCCACTAAGCACTCTCCACCTGAAACAAATCCCACCTACCATGGTACTAGCTGCAAGGGGAGTTTGTGCTGGAGCGTGTCCCAGCAGGGAGGCCCAGCGACAAAGTTTACTCTCATTGCCTGATCTCCAGTAAGTGCCAAAGGCAGCAACCATATCCCACGAATGTAGTTAGGGGGGCACAGGGCGAATAGATATAGAACCATTATGCAAAGACTCAATGTGTCTTGTTTCTTTAAAAAAAAAAAAATATGCCAAACTTCTATATAAAAAAAAAATTAAGATAAATGAAAAAAAAAACAAAGGAAAACATTTATTCATTTATTTATTTTTTCAAACATATAGGACTAATTAGATAGAGTTCTTGTAATGTCTCCACCACCTATTGGGCAAACACAGTTGTCTACATTTACCACACCTTGGGGGTCGCTGTCTCGGTAGCTCACGTAGGACAGGAGCTACCTGCTTCACCCCCACTTAGTACCTCCATTGGTACTCGGCCAGTGAATGGCCTATGTTATTAAGTTGTTCATATGTTGTTCTTTTATGTTTTTGTTCGTAACAAAATATGTTGTAGTATCCAAATACACCCAACTCACTAATTCACAGGGGAGGACACACATACAATCCTCAGATGTGGTATCCCAACGGGATCTTCTCCTCCTAGTTCCAACTGGAGAATGGACACACCGATACACCCTCTTAATGACTACCACACTGAGCCGGGCCCAGTGGAGGCGCCGCGTAGCTTGATATTGCTGGGAAAGGTGTCACCTCTATTGAACACAAAACCACATTTTCACTTGAATCACTTGTCACCTTTTGACCCACCATGAAAATTTACAGTCACAATGTAAGAGGATTGAATATCCCTGTACAAAGACACCACCTGGGTAGAGACCTCAAAAAACAGGCTGCAGACATAGTCTGCTTACATTTCACATGAACTGGATCTTTAATCTAGACACTTTAGCACCCAATGGGTTAAACTGTGACTTCGAGATGAGTGCAATAATATAACATGTTAAATGACAGTTTGCAAATATATAAAGATTGTAATATTAATGATCTCTTCTTTTTTCCCTCCTTTTTTAAGATTTTGTAGATTTATTTGAGATGTTTTTATTTTTTAAAGCATAATTTTTTGTACAGTTATGATGAATTGTGCTTTGTTTTAGATAGAATTATAAAATAATTTGATACTATATGAATTATTTATGTAAAAGGATAAGAAAAATATTTATACAATTTTAAGATTGGATCTTTTAGTATAAGAGACATTTTGCCAGGACTAATATAAAAGAAAAAGCCCGGGAATTCGGGATCTTCAAAGATGGCGCCTTTGACTTCCATGCTTTGCACGCATGTAGAAGACCGACGTCCAAGTGAGAACGGAAGCGGAAATACGTCATCATTAAGGGACAGAAGTCGAAGAGCGGAAATGAGGACAGAATGGTGGTGAGGAATTTTTTGGGCGCCAAAGAAAGAGTTCCGGATGGGGTATATAATGGACATATGGACATTACAGAAGACACACTTTGAGAAAGACCATCGGGTCCTCCCCGCTGGCCCCCACCCCTGAGCGACATGTGGGGGCCCTAAATTAAAATTGAGGGGGGAACCTAATGTCCTCCCCCCTGGCCCCCACCCCGGAGCGGTGGGTGGGGCCCTTAACAAGAATAACAGGGGGACCTAATCTCCTCCCCCTGGCCCCCACCCCTGAGCGGTGGGTGGGGGCCCTAAATACAAATTGGGGGGGACCTATTGTCCTCCCCCCTGGCCCCCACCCCTGAGCGGTGGGTGGGAGCCCTAAACAAGAATAAGGGGGGACCCATGAGCCCTAAATACAAATTGGGAAGGGACCTATTGTCCTCCCCCCTGACCCCCACCCCTGAGCGGTGGGTGGGGGCCCTAAACAAGAATAAGGGGGGGACCTAATGTCCTCCCCCCTGACCCCCACCCCTGAGCGGTGGGTGGGAGCCCTAAACAAGAATAAGGGGGGACCCATCAGCCCTAAATACAAATAGGGAGGGGACCTATTGTCCTCCCCCCTGACCCCCACCCCTGAGCGGTGGGTGGGGGCCCTAAACAAAAATAAGGGGGAGGACCTAATGTTCTCCCCCCTGACCCCCACCCCTGAGCGGTGGGTGGGAGCCCTAAACAAGAATAAGGGGGGACCCATGAGCCCTAAATACAAATTGGGAGGGGACCTATTGTCCTCCCCCCTGACCCCCACCCCTGAGCGGTGGGTGGGGGCCCTAAACAAGAATAAGGTGGAGGACCTAATGTTCTCCCCCCTGGCCCCCACCCCTGAGCGGTGGGTGGGGGCCCTAAGTACAAATTGGGGGGACCTAATGTCCTTCCCCCTGGCCCCCACCCCTGAGTGGTGGGTGGGGGCCCTAAATACAAATTGGGGGTACCTACTGTCCTCCCCCTGGCCCACACCCCTGAACGGTGGGTTGGGGCCCTAAATGAGAATAAGGGGGGACCTAATGTCCTCCCCCTGACCCCCACCCCTGAGCGGTGGGTGGGGGCCCTAAATACAAATTGGGGGGGACCTAATGTCCTCCCCCCTGGCCCCCACCCTGAGCGGTGGGTGGGGGCCCTTAACAAGAATAAGGGGGGGACCTAATGAATGTATGTTACTTGATTGTTGTAAGTGTTGCAAATGCTTACAGCTGAATCCTGGCTATGTTTGTATACTTTTTATTTGAAAATGTATACAGTGTAACATTCTTCTTCTTTCACTGGGTTAGTATATTAATAGTTAGGCAATACTGTGCTTCGGAACTTCGGCACTTTGACACCTCAGGACTTCGGCAACTTCAGAACTTCGGCACTTCAGCAATTCGGCACTTCGGCACTACTACACTTCGGAAATTCAGTAATTTCGGCACTTCTGGACTTTGGCAATTCGGCACTTCGGCACCCGAATTACCCGAAATTCGGACGAATTTTAATTTGGACCGAAACGAATTGCACTTGTCTAGTTGCCAATTCTTAAATCATTTCTGAAGAATATATAAATTATACAGTATTATGCTATGTGCTACTGTTTTTTTAATTTAGGTGGAGCATACAAATCATGAAAAAAGAGTGCAAATAAGTATTTATTTTGCTATCTCTCTTTGCTTTCACTTATATTTTAGAGCGCCCCCTATCAGTATTTTGTTTTAGTATTGTGCATATGTTTTTAAGTGGTTTTGTAAACACTGGGGAAGTCGCACTTGTAAGAGAGCTATCTGGGACACCTCACTTTACTTGCACTTTGTGTGTTAAGGGTTTTTTTCTGAATTACATGACCCTACGTTCACAAATACCCTCACCACAGAACTAGAGGAATATTTCAGAACTAACCCAGCGCCCAACATGACTGCTAGCACTCTCTGGTTGGCACACAAGGTGGTGGCCTGAGGCATACTTATCAAACAAGCAGCGCACCTCCACAAAAAATCCACAGCTCAATTATTGCAATGGCAAAAGCAACTTTATAGCTTAAGCTTATACATCAAAGCTCACCCACCTCTGACATACTGTTACAGATTCAATACATTACACATCAGATACATCAACAAGGACTCACACGCGCTGGGTACTGCTTGCGTAAACTGAAAGCGATACATTACTCCCAGGGAAACAGAGCAGGGAAGCTGCTCCCCAACAGGCTAAAACAGAGACAAGCCGCACAGAGAATAGCTTATATAATAATACAAGATGGAAAAAAACTGATGTCGCCTACAGACATCAGCAATGAGTTTTCACAATAGCATTCTAATCTATATAACCTAGAGATATCAACACGCACCACCCCACATGGGACAGTATACACGATTTCCTCTCACAGGTACACCTGCCCCACCTCACACACGAACAGCAAACCACCCTAGCGGCCCTTATCACTACGGACGAGGTACGGTGCACTATACAAACCCTACCCGCGGGTAAATCACCTGGCCCTGACGGGTTCCCGAACTCCTACTACAAAAAGTTCCAAATGACCTTAACCCCACATCTAACAAACCTATTCAACGATGCAGTCCACTTACGACAGCTGCCACGGGAAACCCTCCTGGCACACAGTCACTTTGCCGAAGCCCAGCAAACCGCCTACAAGCCCTCAAAATTTCAGACCTATCTCGCTTTTAAACTCTGATGCGAAACTATTTGCAAAAATCTTTGCCCTCCGACTAAAAGATATCTTACCCAACCTCATACACAACGATCAAGTGGGATTCACGAAGGGGCGACAGAGCTCAGATAACACGCGAAAAGTAATGTACATCCTACGGTATCTACGTAAACGGCATTCCCCGGGGCTCTTTCTCTCACTGGACCGGCTGAACTGCACGTTCCTGGAGGAAGTCCTGGGCAAATTCCACATGCCAGACACATTTATGTCAGCCGTTCACGTGCTGTATAGCGGGCCGGAAGCCCGGTTGTTGAATGCTGGCTTCCTGTCGGACCGGTTCAACATAACAAACTGGACCAGGCAGGGATGCCCACTACTGTATTTTTTGGCCCTAGAACCCCTAGCACACATGATTCGAACCAGTACTGACATCCACAGGATCACAACTGGCAACCGAGAATATAAGCTAAATTTCTTCGCGGACAACGTCTTACTTTCGTTGACGCAACCAGACATTTCTCTACCAAACTTGATGGCTTTGATTAAAAAGTATGGCAAACAGGCATACTACAAACTCAATGTGACAAAAACAAATGCATGACTGCCACACTCAGGACCAACTTCCCATTTGACTGGAAAGACGAATACATCACGTTCTTGGGCATCAACCTCACTAAAAACACAAACACATGTCTACAACACAACTACACTAAACTATTACAGGACTTCACATGCACCTTTCAAGTATGGGAGAAGGGCTTCCTGTCATGGCATGGCAGATTGGCAGCTTTTAAAATGATGCTACTGCCTAAATACCACTATCTGTTGCGCACACTGCAAATACCTCTCCCGCAATCATACCTTAATTTCTTACAAAAAAGCATAATGAAATTTACATGGGCAGGCAAAGGACCAAGAGTGGCTGCTCGAATTCTTCACAGACAGGTCATCGCAGGAGGCCTAAACCTCCCAGATGGGAAGTTATACCACAAAGCGGGACTACTCTCGTCCGTGGTGACGGAACACGCTACACGCGAGCCACCACAATGGGTCCAAATGGAAGCACAATGGACCAGCCCAAGAGGTTGGCACTACATATTCTGGACACATAAAGACTCCAGACCCTCATGGCCTGATATGCTAGATAGCACTAAACTCCTGTAAGAGCATACACCCTGGGCGGCCAAATTCTCTGGCCCCCCCGCTGTATAGCATACACCTCGGCAACCCCTCCTTCAACTACCAATTATGGCATAACAAGGGATGTACACTAGTAGCAGACCTGTATCAGGGCACAACCTGGAAAAGCTTCCTGACTCTTCAAACCCAATACCAGCTACCACAGAAGGCTATTTTCTCTTATCTCCAACTTAAGTCTTACATGCAGACCACGACACAAATGCTCTCTTCCCCCCCAGTTGGCAAGATAGAAGCTGTGGCAAACCTAGCCACTTGGACATTATACAGAGACTATGGCTTTAAGGGTTGCCTGTATGGTTGTGGGGATATGTATGTTCCTGGGTGTAATGTATGCTGACTGTATAGTGTTGTATTGCCTGCATTGGCTATCTGCCGAATGCAGATAACTGAATTTCCTGTCGTTTCACGAACAGCGCCTTTGCAGGCTGTTCGTGAACCGAATAGACCAACATGTAATAGCCCACACATTGAGAGACATTGAGGCGCTCCTGTAATGCCCCTGGGATGTGACTCAGGAAACCCCTTGCATGGGGAATTGTATAAATTGTGGAGCCTGTGAATAAAGCCTCAGAATAAAGCCTCCCAGAACTGTGTTTTGTCCGGTTACTGGGGGATTTGGGATATTGCCTTCCTTTTCAGCGCCGACTGTGGATTACTGAAGATACCAGCGGAATTCATGTGTCTTAATACTGCCGATCCGCTACAGAAGCCCTTTGTCTTGCTTGTCACAAACCTTAAAAACTCTTATCCAGTATCTACCAGGCACTTCATACACCTCAAACTGGCACAAAGAGATAGGTAAATTTTCACCACAAAGCAATGGCAAGAGGCTTATACGACACACAAAGGGACTACGGCTTGTACAACACATTTAGAACTCATCCGCAAATTACAATACAGGTGGTACCTGGTTCCGGCATGATTGGCGCACATCTACCCAGGCACATCAGACAAGTGCTTGAGGCAGAGCCGCCATCAGGGGCTGACAACCATAACAGACCGGGCCCCATGTGGAGCGGCGAAACTGCCGCAGGTGCATCTGCACCAGGGCCACCCGATGGGCCCTATATCTTATGGGGCCCGGTCAGGGCTGCGGGCGCGTAATTGCGTGACCGGGCCCCTTTAAAAAAAATTGCAGCTGCACCGCATGTGCTGATGGGAGGAAGTGACGGCCGGTCACTTCCTCCCAGCTTACTCCACACGGGGGGAAGAGCAGCGGGAGAGCGGAGAGAGAGCAGAGGACAGGAGAGAACACCAGAGGCATCCGCTCCCATCATCCCCAGCCACCCTCCTGCAACTTAAAGGTAAGAGGAGGGTGGCTGATAATTGAGGTGTGTGTGTGTGTGTATATATGTCAGTGTGGCGGAACCAACCTCGCCACTATGCACTGGAGAAGCCTGGTTGCCAGCCTCCAGCCATGTGACTATGGCCCCTGGGATGTATTGCCCTTTAAAGACATGATTTGGGCATAATGGATTTGTGTTGTGCTGCTGCTAGCCCTTTTAAGAACCATCTGGGGACATACTGTGGAGTTACTGGGTGGCCACCATTTCCTGTATCAGAAGCACATGGTGAGAACAATGGATGGCGGCCATTTTAACTCACAGACACTGTGTGGACTTTTCAACACGGTGCCATCTCAGATTGCACAGAGACATTGTGCGGTGGTTTTGGACTATACAGCAGGGGACACATTATACAGTGATTGTTTTTTATTTAGCCTGTATATGTTCTGCAGAATCTGCATTAAACTGTATTTTCCTAAGTACTGAACGGATCTGGGTGAATTTTGGATATGTGGTTCCCCCAGATCCCCCAGATCCCCCCCCCCCCCAGTTTTTATGGGGTTATTGCATGTTTTGGGGTCCCTGTGATGTGTTTTATGAAACTGTATTTCTCTGGCTGTGATAATTAGATCCATTGTGTTCAGTAATCATATCACAGCCAGAGGGGAGGATTTTGTGTGGGAGTGTCTGGGTGTATTGTATGGATTGATTGGCTGTTTTGTAACGCCCTGTGGGCTGTACTATGTTTGTGGATTGGGAATAAAAGAGACTGTATGTGACAGTACAGGGAGTTCCTGTTTTTAACCCTCAAAGTGAAGTGTCGTCTCATTATTGGGGGAAGGATTTATTGTATGCTGTTCCAGTTTGACTGTTAGGAGAGTAAACCTATTCAACTGTCTACAGCATTCATATGCTTGAGAGCATTCATATGCTCCTACGGTTCGGTGGTTTTGGTGTCTGCTGCAGTGCTTGGAGTCCTCAGGAAGCGCTAGGAGCATCCTTCAACGGAGGTACCCAGTCGGGGTGCCAGGCGATCCGTTACAGTCAGTATTTATGTCTGTGTGTATGCCTGTTTGTCAGTATGTATGTCTGTATATGTGCCTGAAAGTATGTATGTCTGTGTGTGTGTATGTCAGTATGCATGTATGTCAGTATGTATATATGTCTGTGTGTGTCAGTATGTATGTGTGTATGTGGCTATCTGTATGTCAGTATGTATATATATATGTATGTGTGTGTGTATGTCAGTATGTATGTATGTATATATTTATCAGTATGTATGTCAGTATGCATGTAGTCTGTGTGTGTGTGTTATCAGAATATTTATATCAATAGACATTTTGTGCTAAAAAGAAATTAAAAGCGTATATATTGCCAAAGTCACTCAGAACAAAGCAGACTCCATTTTGCTATCTTCAGGATAACAAAAACACATAATTTCCTTGATTTCTCCTTACTTTCTGTAACTAGCCACTTGTTTGAGCTGAGGAATGCATTATCTAAACACAGACACTAGTGACAGAGAAGACTAAGTAATTAATTTTACTTTCTAAATTTTACAAGGTTCCATTGTAAGTAAGGGTTGAAACTGAGTTTAGAACTGTCAATTTTACAAGTTACGATCAAAGTAGTTGCCACAAAGACCGAGACAAAGGCTTTGAACTGACAGCAAATCTAAGTTATGGTAGTCATTTTAGATAAGCCAAATGACGTCAAAATCGTCACCAGGAAAAGTTAACTCTTTCCTGGATAGGAAGGTTTCGTTATACGAGATTGCCCTCTATGGATCAAATACCTAAATTGCGATCCATAGATTGGACACACCTACAGCTTCCTATTGGTTTATCAACTAATGACGTACAAAGAGTCTGGCCCTTTAAAAATAAGGACAAAGGGAAAAGAGAGGGATAGAGATACAGAGAGAGGGAGTTGAAGTTTGGGGGGCTCCAACTTGGACATGCAGAGAGATCCAGGACATTCTCTGAGACTAACACTCTATTCTTAAACTCATGGACACTCAACTTTTTTAAAACTCTTAACACTTAGAATTTTACTGATACTTTCTAACCAACACCACTTTCTCTATCACTCACGCACTTACATACAACCAATCAAGTTTCTGGGACTACCTATTCATCTGATGAGAATATCTACATAACTGGTAATTATGCTGGTTTTATTTAATTAATTAAAATTAATTAAAACTTACTAATAGCATGATATATGACTGGATAAATCACGGTCAGATTTCAATGTTTAGAAATCTTAGTTAACTAAAGAATATATAGTTATAAACATTCCCTTCTTCAGGTGGAATTAAGAATAATTATATATTAATGTGATAGTATCACGTGTTAGCATACCGCTGTTTCTATCCAGGTGTATTGATTTGCTCTAATATAAGATAAGATATCTTTTTAGACAAATTAAAATTCGGCTTTTGTAAAAAAAATCTGGTATATTATTTTTATTGGATGGTTCCAGGAAATGATTAATGAGTTGGTTCAAATGCTATTTCAATTGAAAATCACAGGAGAAAAGGATATTATATGCCTAGGAGGATCTAGCCAGCATTGAAAGGGTTATTCAGTTGTTTTAACTGTTAGCCAAGGTTTTATGGCTCTTCGCTGTGAAAAGCTTTACTTTCTGTGTCTGTAAAGTACCCTCATAAATCTTAAGTGACAGAAGATGCTGTTAGCTTTGTAACGTGTATAGCCATTCCATTGTATTGCATATTTATGTTGTACTAAATATTCACTGATTATTATCATGCATGCTGCCTAATATTATTGTTAATTATTGGTCATAATAAATAAATCTATTTTCATAACACATTGTGATCATTAATTGTATGGAATACTTTTCACTTACATGATAAACGATCTCTAAGATCTAAGAAAATTGAAATAGTGGGCAATTCTCGACTGCTTAATATTATCATCCCATAAATATCCCCACAGTGTATGTCAGTATGTCTGTGTGTATGTATATCAGTATGTATGTGTATGTATGTAATTATGTATGTATGTATGTCAGTATGTATTAATGTGTATGTATGTATGTCTGTATGTCAGTTTGTATGTATGTCTGTTTGTCAATATGTATGTATGTCTGTATGTATGTGTGTATGTCAGTATGTGTGTGTGTGTGTTTATCTGTATCTGTGTATGTGTCTATATGTGTGTATGTCTGTTTCAGTATTTGTGTGTATCTTTCTGTGTGTGTGTCTGTGTCCTTTTGTGTCTGTGTGTGTGTATTCATGTGGGCAGGGCTTGGAGGCGGGCACCTGGGGGCCCAGACCTTGAGCTGTGTTAGGGGCCCCACAATATCTGATGGCGGCCCTGGCTGGAGGTGTGGGGCTGAGGTCTGAACCATGTGCCATATCTGGTGGCAATACAGGGCGCTGCAGACTTACTGGGTTATGGTTCAGGGAATAGTAAACCAAACACTAGCAACGCAGGTAACAGTAACGCCAGAATTGTGCTTATTATACATGGGCCTGAAACAGATACCGGTCATAGATCGCAAGCTGTTATTTCATATCCTCATAGCGACGGACACATTAGTTGCTAGGTGATGGAAACAATCTACAATACCCATGAAACATGACTTACTACAACAAATAACCACTAACTGGACATACTAACTAATGGCAAACCTACAAATTAGATCAGCCACATCGACACAAACTGCAGGGGACAGATGGCAAAGACAATGGGCAACACAGATCTGACCCACTTAGTGAGATTCGCACATAAGGTCTCTAACCCACCCAACGCACAACAAAGACCCTCCACGCCCAGTCTCCCCAATCCCAACATAACATACCCTCTCTCCCCTAACTGACTACCCTACTCGTGACACAGTGCGCTGCCGGAACCCGACATCAGGGACGGCAAACCTACGAACCACCTTATAAGTGACCTACGTAAGATCATCAAAAAACCCACTACATGATATGCATGATCAGATCCGAGCTGGGACTTGGAGCGTAGTGGGCCAGGTAGCTCATGCAATCAAGGAGTGGGCTCGGGATTCTACCCAATGCTCGCAGGGGAGAACCCCGCGCCACATCGCAACACCACTACAAACAAAGATCCCGGAAAGCAGATTACACGACATGCACCTCAGATGATATATGGATACTTGTTAATGTTTATGGCCCCTACCCTCTTCTTCAAAATTTGCATATTGTTGTACCTCAATACGTGACAGAATAGTAACAAACACACGAGAACTGACACCTGGGAATGCAAATTTAGGACCAGATACAGGAGGCCAGTAGAGCCTCATTTATAATCGCCCTACACCGAGAGCTCTTACACTACTTACACTACTCACTTGTACCTTAAAGCATAGCTTACACAACGTCCACACACCACCCAGGAAGCTAACAAAAACCTACGTACCCACAGACCTACTAGTGAACAAGGCAGACAAACATATGAAACAACAAAAGGTAGAAAAAAAAAAAAAAAAGGAAACTTGCGCATAACTCAAGGCACGATACATAGCACTGGTAGGATACTGTCAGTCATAACAAAGGAAATGTATCTGATGGAATGCAATATAATATACGCTGTCATGATGTCAACACCAGATTTAAATTTATGCTATGCAAATTAACCTCCCCTTCCCCTTGCTTTCTATTCTGTACCCCGTAAACAAACTAATAAAAATTGTCAAATTGAAAAAAAAAAAAAAAGGTTTTTGAGTTTGTAATTTTGAGTGTTGATCACATTTGATTTAATTTTATGTAAAATATGGCAAGGGGCTAAAATAAAGTTTTTAGTATATGAAAAGTTTATTGGAATCCAGCAACAATAAAAATAAACATTGAAAAAGGACACGCATATCCCCAGGATTAATCAAGTTTTCCATTTTGTAAATCCAAGTTTGGCCGTGCAGGCAGGGGCAGATTAAGAGCCCATTGGGCCTGGTGCTGACAATTATGATGGGCCTAATTACAAAAGCTTATCGACCAAGAACACTAAAACAGTGTTTGTGTCAGTGGCCTTTTATCCCATCCATAGTCTTCCTGCTTTACTGGAAACTGCTGTTAATGGGCATAGATTTCATTGAAAGATTAAAGCGTGAGATTAGGGTATGTGTTTTCTCATAGCTGCATCCTCTGAGTTTCCCTCCAGCACCATCTCCATCAGATACATGACGCTTGGGAGGTAGTCCCAAGCGTCATGTATCTGATGGAGATGGTGCTGGAGGGAAACTCAGAGGATGCAGCTATGAGAAAACACATACCCTAATCTCACGCTTTAATCTTTCAATGAAATCTATGCCCATTAACAGCAGTTTCCAGTAAAGCAGGAAGACTATGGATGGGATAAAAGGCCACTGACACAAACACATAACAAGAACTGCCAAAAGGGGCGAACATACCCAAAAAGGGGGCATGTCTGTGTCCCCCTGTCTCCCAGTGTCCCCATTTCACTAGGACACTAGCGGACATTGGGAGACCTTGGGACACTGAGACACTTGGGGACACTGGGTGGCTTTAAGACACGAGGGGGCACTGGGAGACATGGGGCACTAAGATACTGTGATACATAGGGGACACTGTGATATATAGGGGACACTGGAGACTTGATAAAGACCTGGGTACAGGTCAAAACGTTGCGGTGTCCAATAAACTTTCTTAAATCTATCACAGTGAGTGCCTGAGATTTTTTCTTTTATACTAGGGGACACTGAGACACTGGGATACATTGGGACACTGAGACACTGGGAGACTAGGAAACACTGAAACACTAGGGACACTGGCACACTACGGACACCAGAGACACTGGGAGACACTGGGAGACATGGGGATACTGAGATACTAAGGACACTGGCTGGGAGACATGGGGACACTGGGAGTGCCCCATGTCTCCCAGGTCTCAAAGTTACCCAGTGTCCCCATGTCTCCCAGTGTCCCCCAGTGTCCCCATGTCTCTCAGTGCCCCCTAGTGTCTCAGTGTCCCCATGTCGCCCAGTGTCCCCTAGTGTTTGTATCCTCATATCTCCCAGTGTCCCTTAGAGTCTGTGTCCCCATGTCTCCCAGTGTCCCCATGTCACTAGGACACTAGGAGACACTTAGAGACATGGGAACACTGAGACACTAGGGGACACTGGGAGAGATATGGGCACACTGAGATACATGGGGACTCTGGAAGACTAGGGACACAGACACAACAGACACTGAGAGACACCAGGGTCACTGGGAGACATGGGGACACAGACACCAGGGACACTGGAAGACATGGGGACACTGAGACACTAGGGACACTGGATGGGAGACATGGGGACACTGAGAGAATAGGGCCCATTGGGAGACATATGGCCACTGTGACCCTAGTGTCCCCATGTCTCCCAGTGTCTCAATGTCTTAGCGTCCCCAAGTCTCTCACTGTCCCCATGTCTCACAGTTTCCCCTAGTGTCTCAGTGTCCTTAGGTCTCCAAGTGCCCCCTTAGTGTCTCAGTGTCACCAAGTGTCCCTATGTCTCCCAGTGTCCCCAAGTCTCTCACTGTCCCATCTTTCACAGTTTCCCCTAGTGTCTGTGTCCCCAGGTCTCCCAGTGCCCCCTTTTTTCTCAGTGTTCCCAAGTGTCCCTATGTCTCCCAGTGTCCCCTAGTGTCTCAGTGTCCCCTAGGGTCTCCCAGTGTCTTCTAGCATTTGTGTCCCCATGTCTCCCTGCAGCCTATCCCTCCATCCCTCACTTACCTGAGCTGCTGGTTGTCTCTGCAGGCTGGGAGCTGCTCCCCAATGGATCAGTGAGTAGAAAGAGGCAGGGAGGGAGATGCTGTAACTACCTATCCCTGCCTCTTTCCACACACACACATACAGACACATAGCGTCACCTATTAACCGGTGCCAGTATTGCAGTTTATACTGAGAATTACATTTGTATTGCCGGTATTACTGCAATACCGGCACCAGCTAGGCAACATCAAATATCTAAGAAATACTTCTGAGAAATACGTGCCAACCCTAAGAAATACCTGAGAAATACCTGGCAACCCTAAGAGTAGTGGGTGTAAAAAAATATTTAAAATGTTCAAATCAATGGGCCTATTCTACAGATGTGCATAGGGAAAATATTTGGTTCGGTATTCCGAAATTCAGGACTTCAGCAATTCGGAACTTCGGGACTTCAGCACTTCGACACTTCAGAACTACGGGACTTCGACACTTCGGCATTTTGGGACTTCAGCACTTTGGATGTTCTTTTGCAGCCACTTAGTAGATAACTTCCTAATTCCCACGGTATTAGAGAGCTATCTACCAAAAGGTTGAAAGACCTAAATTGGTCTTTCAGCCAAATTTACTAATAATAAGTCAAACTTACTTAGTATTAGTCAATTCTGCCCCTACTCGCTATACCGCGATTAGGGGCATGTCTATTAAACACTGAGCCTCTGGCTGCTCACTGAAAAAAAAAAAAAAACATGTCCCCCACCCGAGTCCCCACCCGTGCCACGCGAGTGGGGGCGAGTGGGGGCTTCTAACCTGAGTGGTGGGTGGGGGCCCTAAATAAGAATAAGCGGGGGGACCTATTGTCCTCCCCCTTGGCCCCCACCCCTGAGTGGTGGGTGGGGGCCCTAAATTAGAATAAGGGGGGGACCTATTGTCCTCCTCCCTGGACCCCATCCCTGAGCGGCAGGTGGGGGTCCTAAATAAAAACTGTAACACCCCCCCAGGTGACTAGGGGTCCCCAAACCCCTAGTTACCCCCTCCCAAAAAAATTAATGAACCTACCCCCCTCACCCTAAAAATAGTTAGGGGGGACCAATAACTAGGTACCTGTAAAAAAAACAAAAAACTTACCATTTGATGTCTTCTTTTTTCAGCCCCAAAAAAGGCCAAATAAAAATCCATAATAACCGTCACACTTTGAAATAGAAAAAGAAAAAAAAAACCTGAGCGCAAAAAAAATAATCCATCTTCACCCATGGAGGGCACCGCGCAGACTGAGCTCCGCAGGGCGAGGGAAGTCATATAAAGCCTTGCCCAGCCCTGCAATTAGGCTCAGAGCACTCTGGTTGGTTGGCTTAAGCCATCCAATCAGAGTGATCTGACAGGTAAATGAAGAGACTGACAGGTCTCTACATTTACCTGTCACAGCACTCTGATTGGTTAGCTTGAAATCCAGCCAATCAGAGTGCTCTGTGTCATTTTACACAGCATGGGAAAGTTCTTTGGAATTTTCCCACGCTCTGTAATTTGACTCATAACTCTCTGATTGGTTACTTTCAATCAAACAACCAGAGTGTTGTTATGAGTCACTGTTCAATAGACATGCCCCTACTCGCGGTATAGTGAGTAGGGGAAGATTATTTACTAATACTAAGTAATATTTACTTAGTATTAGTAAATTTGGCTGAAAGACCTTTAAGCCTTTTGGTAGATAGCTCCCTTTAACTGTAATAGAAGTAACTTTTATATGAATGTGTTACTTGATTGTTGTAAGTGTTGCAAATGCTTACAGCTGAATCCTGACTATGTTTTTATATTTTTTATTTAAACTTGTATACAGTGTAACATTCTTCATTCTTTCACTTTACTTAAGTTTCGGAACTTCGGCACTTCCACACTTCGGAACTTCGGCAACTTTGGAATTTCGGCATGTCGGCACTTTGGAACTTTGGCACTTCGGAACTTCGACACTTCGGAACTTTGGCAACTTCGGAACTTCGGCACTTCAGAAATTCGGCAATTCAGCTATCCGGACATTCGAAAGTCTTTGAATGTCCGAATTTCCCAAAATTCGTCTGAATTAACATTTGGAACGAAATGAATTGCACATGTCTAAGATTTATACACAATAGGAATACTCACAACAGGAGGGGTAGGAACTGACGGTGGATAATCGGGCTGAAGATGAGCCATACGGGCTAGGAGTGTTTGGAAGGCCTGGGCAAATTGATCCATGTAGTGATCATTTTCCTCCAGTCTCCTCTCGCAAACCAACATGTGTTGACACAATTCTGGAGGGTCCATGACCCTGTCATAATGTCATGATTACTGTGTGACCCAACATGCAAAACTAGATTAACGCAAACAACGTATACCGGACCTTAGAATAGCTGGACTTAACGTAAAAGAGAATGGTGAAAGGAAAGTAAAAAACAATAGCCAAAGTCAATAACCAGAAAATTAAACGTTGATAACGTGACGTCCCATGCACATCAGTGCCATCTTTAATGTGGGCAGTGCCCCCTTCACCAGTAAGAACGGGACCGCAGGATGCTGCACCAGCCGGGACAGGTCTTCTAGGAGGATCGGGAGGCACTCCGCCGCGATCCAGGTAAGTTAAATTTTCTCCTTTCGGCCGATCAGGGACTTACATTTATCTAAAGTATCGGAGCGGCCACACTGATCAGATGCGACCACATTGATACAGACCACCAGTGATGGCGGAGATTCATTCGCTGGGTATGAGAACGCTGTGGCAGACCATGTCACCCACATCATCACTCGCCTGGAAGCCACCGAAGCGACCTTGGAGGACTTGGCGAACAGCTCATGCAGCATCAATCTTCAAATATGCGGCCTACTTGAGCAGCAGGACGAAGGCTCACTTGCCGACGTCGTTCTCACAATTCTGAAACCTATGCTGCCCGACATCCCTGAAGATCACTGTATAGACAGAGTGCATAAGACCCTCCACACGCGACTCGAGGACAATACACAGCCACGAGACATCATCATGCGCTTCCTCCATTTTCAAAGAAGAGAGGCAATGCTGAGGAGCTCCTGCAGCGGCCTGGTAAAGTTCAATGGATGACACATCACCTTCTTCCAGGATCTCGCCCCATCACCCTTCAATGCAGGAGAGAGTGAAAACCAATTTACGATCTTTTCAGGGCCAACGCTAGGGCCATCCATTCAAACTCCTCATCTTCAAGAATGGTAGTGGGGGTAGTGGGGGATGGGCTCATTATCGGTCTCACCAAGCTCTCGAGGATATGGAGCCTACCACATCCATCCTTGTACACGACAGGCCTACCCAATCATTCCCAGTTATTTCCCCCACAACTCCCACAAGTCTGCATTTTTCCTGGTTCTACCCAGACATTAGCCCCTCTTCATGTCTGTTCCAATTGGAGCCACTCCAGGGAAGAAGACCTAAGAGATACGAATGCTAAACCCTGTTCATAATATCCTTTTACGATCTAACCTGATGGGTGACAATGGCTACCACCCACGAAATGCATGTTTTTGTTTTTTTTCTAGTCATGATATATTGTACATAGTTTTTCTGTTTCCCCTGTGAACATACTAGCACACCGTGCTCTGCTCCTGAGGCATTAGTATTGTACTGAGCCTGATAGGTTGGTAATTAATTAGTTATTGGCCTTCCTGTTCATCATATTTCATATCCCCTAATAATGTTCCCTGATGAGAGACAAAACCTGTGACCTCACACTGATATTTGACCCTCAAACGTTTTTGTAGGCTTATATGTGGTTTAAGGCCTTAACCGAGCCCTGTCGAGACACTGTGACCATAGGAGCGGGTAACCCCTTAGACAACTTCTGTATTGGACAGCATACGGACTACATGTACCCCTCCATCCCCCTTCCCTACCCCAAAACAGGTTACTCTACTCCCCTTCTCCCTCCCCCTCCCTCATAGTCCATTAACACGGACTGGGCCACTAGAGAGCACCTACGTTACGTACATCTGCTCCCCACTAACCTGACCAGACCGGCCCATGGCTATGGCAATACTCATTTGCTTCACCACACTAAAGAGTGGATGGAGTATCAGCAACTCGACCAACGAACACAGACTAGAATACCACTTGGTTACTCTAACAGGGGACAAATAATAACACGACACAAAAAAACAAAAACAAAAAAAAGAAACCGATAATAATATAAACAATAAATTAATAATAATAAAAACTTACAAAAAACCCAGACAAAAACAAAAAACAAGAAAGACAAAAAAGGGGACAAATGGAAAATAGGACCCAGTAGACAAACCACTCATGATACCACCCATGGACGAGATAGTCCACTAGCCTATTATGTTTGCTTAAGATCTCAATGTCCCTTTACTAACTGTTGGTCATGGTACCATGTCTCTCGCCTACTCACCCTTTAATAAGGTGACCTGGAGTGGAACACCACAAACTGCTTATACTCACCCGCTGCCCTGAGGGAAACCCAGACCAGGCTCTCCTTTCCCTCTCCTCAATTACGCTCACTGACCTACTTGACTCACTACGTAAGATGGAACAAAGACACAAAACCACTCCGACCCCCCAGGCCCTGACACAGCTCCAAGCCCTGCACTCCTCCACCTCATCGACTATACGGCCCGCTCTCTAATATGGTTCAAGAGGACGTATTATAATCAAACAAAATGGATACATTACTGGCCCGTACTCTGATGCCTAGACCACGACACTCTCACATTATCTCTATCAAAGCACCATCTGGTACACTGAAAACCTCCCCAAATGACATAGCTCAGGTTTTCACATCTTTTATCAAAACATTATAAAACCATTCTCCCCTCGAAGACACACCAGACGGCATTCAACCCCGAGTATAACTAAGTTCCTTGCTCGCTTGAACTTACCAAATTGTGCATGAAAGCCATAGCAGAATTGTCAGCCCCTATCTCCAGTGACAAAATAAATGCTGCCATATCAACCCTAAAGAGTAACAAAGCCCCAGGTCCGGATGGCTTTGAAGAGGGATACTATAAAATATTTTGTGAGGATTTGATCCCATACTTGCAAACCGTTTTTCAGGACATAATGACTGGAAGCACCCCGATGAGATCAACATAGTCCTAATCCCAAAACCTGGAAAGGATAAAACTTTACCAGAAGCATACCGACCCATTTCCCTCATTAACCATGACCGCAAAGTTTTAGCCAAAATACTTGCAGGGAGACCAAACCCATTTTTAAAGCACTTAATCCACGCAGACCAAATTCGGTTCATACTGGGCAGGCAGCTCTTTGAGAACACTCTCCACAATATAGATGTAATCTAGAAACTGGCGTCATCGAAAACACCATCGCTAGCCCTTTCCCTCGACGCTGAAAAAGCCTTTGAACGCATAAAATGGCCCTATATGTTTGCACTACTACAATACCTTGGATTCCCTCCCCTTTTATCACCGCGGTTCGAGCGTTATACACCATCACAGCACGAGTTAAAATTTCAGGAGCTTATATATAAATTAACAAATATAAAATTAGGTTTCAAAGCAGAAGTGGTTCTACTAAACTTGTACTGGCCAAAAATGACAAAAAAATATTAATAATTATTTTACATACATCACAGCAGCGAAACTACTTTTAGCACGAAACTGGAAACCAGTGACAATCCCACGCATTCAAGAATTAATAATACAAGTCATTTGGCAAGCAAGAATGGAAAGGGGTATCTTGGTGAATTTAGGAAATATATATATTCAAATAGAAATACAAAAAGAGAAGTCCTGCGCTCACTCCCATTACTACTGGGCCGGCAGCAATGACTACAGTACAATACACACAGTACCCATGGGGCTGATGTGTACTGTAGTCATTGCTGCTGGCCCAGTAGTGATGTTAGTGTCAGGATTACTGTTTGATCCAGCACGTAGAACTGTACAGCACGGATGACAAATAAGTAACGTATTACCGGTCCTTAGAATGGCCGGATTTAACGTACAAAGAATAGTCAAAAATACTAGCCGAGGTCAGGGAACACAGAAAGGGACACAGCGATGAGGAAAGCCAGGAGTCAGGATACCAGAATATAGAGAAGTCAATAAACAAAGCCAAAGTCAAAAACCAGGTAGAAAACTATAAACAGGAACGCGCTCTCGGACAACCACAAGGGAAACCACGACAGGGCACTGAGCAGGTTGAGAACTGGGCCTAAATACCCCTCCTTTCTTTATGATAGGCTGTAACTGGCCTTTGACCCCAAAGTCAGTTTCCAGGTTTCATTTGCATAATTGCTGCTCAGCATTAACCCTTCTGTGGATTAGGTTGCTGCTCGGCACAACTTTTCCTGTGTGGACAGTAAATGTAATTAACCACTTTTCTATAAGCGGATGAATACATGAGACCAGGTTTCATTTGCACAATTACTGCTCAGCATTAAACCTTCTGTGGATTAGGTTGCTGCTCAGCACAACTTTTCCTGTGTGGACAGTAAATGTCATTAACCACATTTCTATAAGCGGATGAATACAGTTAGTAAGCGCAGGACTTCTCTTTTTGTATTTGTATTTACTTTGCCGCCCATCCCATGTGTTCCCTTTTAAGGGTTAATAAGTATATAGGGGTGTATATAAAAAATACCCCTATCTGTCTCATTAGAGATATCTTTGCCAGAAGCTCAAGGAAGCAGGCTGAAGGGTCAGTGTAGGACCCACTTTAGAGGGGTCTGCCTTGACGTTGGCAGGCGGGCATTCCTTCCAATGGCCATTGGAGCAACTAAATGACCTCCATTTGTCTATACATAGGGATTAAGGAGAGAGCGCAGGTAGCTTTTTATTTTCAAAAAAACAACAATATATGTGAACACAACCCCAGTGAAAATAATATAATGTAAAAACAAACTAAAACTTCCCTTATCTCTAAGGCGAAGTATCCAGATGAATCCCCGAAGACTTCCTCCTGTCTTCAATAGATATACACAGAAAAATAGGGGACAATCTGCTAAATACAAATAGAGCAAAAAAACATAACTGTGTGGAGACTGGTATTGATGTGCAATCAGAAATGGTCACTCACAATTTTGAGGAGTTAAAAACGCCTTGAATGGTGTCTTTATGAAGTTAAAGCAGCTTTAAATGGTATTTTTCAGTATCCAGTATGTTGTTCCTCCTCACATATTCATCAGCAAATGGGTATATATGTCTCAAAAAGAGAAAATGTACAAAAATGTAGTGCACTTCCAGAATATAATAAAAAGTATTTTAATAACTTACATTCAAGAATAAAACAAGCAGCATATCACCATAAACGTCCTACGCGTTTCGTCCTGTTAAATGGACTTCCTCAGGGACTTGGTATGATAAAGTGCAATCAGAAATAGCAGCAATAATAACAATATCCCCCCCACAGTCCTTTATATACACCCCCATTTGATGTTTGAAGTCTTTCAGCTGGTGTTCAATTTTCATTTCGGCGGTATAGAATCCGGTGACGTCATCACGTCCGCCGCGTGCGTTCCACCATGCGTTCCACAGACCCGGAAGTGGGTCGCGATCATCAGTCTCTCTCTCCTATTCACATGTATTGACTCAAAATATATACAAACAGGTGGATAAAGCGAAAAAGGGGAGGAACAAATAGTTAAAAGAATACTCTGGACGGCACTACAAAATAAATGAAAGATCAAATGAATGTACATTCTCAATAGGATCTAAAATTAAAGACACATATGTATATATATCCCATTTTCATTAAATGGAGATTTCACAAAACATTTTCTCACATACTTGTCATGCATATTTCCTTCTTATTACATAAAGTGCATAAATAATACTATGACCCAACATCTTGGATAATTAAAAAATATAACAAGCTATACATATATAATATATAAACAATGAATCCAATTACATTGCACTCTTTGTCTCCTTCTTAAAAAATAAAAATTTATAAATGGAAAAAACTAAACCTTAAAGTAAAAAAATATACATAAATATAAAAATGAAAATAAAAATAAAATAAAGAAAAATAAAAATGAAAATGAAAATAAAAATGAAATTAAAATAAGAATAAAAAATTAATGTGAAATTAAAAATAAAATTAAATGAAAATGAAAAATAAAAATAAAAATAGAAATGAAAATAAGAATAAAGATAAAAATAAAAATAAAAATAAAAAATAAAAAATAAAAATCTTTAATTTATCGAATGGGAAAAAAAGTGCAATGTTTCCCAAACATCAAAATACAAAATCAATGATTCACTCAATCCTCAAAAAAACTCCACAAATCAATGTCTAAATTTAGACCAAAAGGTTGGAGTGTTTTTAGTTTGTTAATCCAAAAAGTCTCTCTTTGAGAGAGCTTTTTGGTTAAATTACCTCCTCTCCAATATGGGTCCACATGTTCAATGCCCAAAAAAATGAAACTCTGCCAATCAAATTTGTTACAAGTATTGCAGTGTAATGGTACTATGTGTTTCACTGATTTTTTTCTTATATTATTTTGATGTTCTAGTATTCTCTCTTTTAGCTTTCTACATGTTCTCCCCACGTACTGTTTTCCACAAGGGCATTGTAACATGTATACCACATTTCTCGTATTGCAATTTATATTAGATTTTATTTTAAATTTCTCCTTTGTAGTGAAACTCATAAATTCTCTCTTTTGTACAAATTTTAGATTTTTACAAGCTTTACAAGAATTGCAAGGGTTAAAACCACTAATGTTTGAAATCCCCCCTTTATGTGGAATTTTTAAAGCGTAACTTGGTGCTAGTACATTTTTTAGGTTTTTTGTTCTCCTAAAAATAACTGGTGTTTTTTTTGGCAACACTTTACCCAAAATAGGATCCTGACGCAAAATGTTCCAGTGTTTGTTAAGAATCTTTTTTATTTTCCAGTGTTGTGTATTGTATTGAGTCGTAAAAGAAAAATTGTAATTATCCTTAGGATGTCTTTTAGGATTGAATGCTATTAAATCTCTTCTATTTCTTTTTTCTATTTCTTTAATTTCTTTGTCTAACAATGTTGTTTCATATTTCTTTGCCAAAAATTTGTTTTTTAGATGTTCAGCCTGTTCTCTATAGTCTGAGTTCTTTGTACAATTTCTTCTTACTCGTATTAGCTGGCTTTTTGGTATAGTTTCCAACCATTTATCTTTATGACAACTTTTTCTATGAATGAAACTATTCCCCTCTGTTTTTTTGAAGAAACATTTAGATTGAATCTGATTATTTTCTATGAAGAGGTTTAAATCAAGAAAATTAATAGTAGTCATATTTATTTCATATGTGAATTTTAAACCGTAGTCATTCTGATGAATGTAATCAATAAATGATGACAGATCGTCATGTGAACCTCGCCAGATCAAAATTACGTCATCAATAAAACGTTTCCATAGGACCAGGTTCGCTACCCAGCCATGCCCACTCCACACATGCTTGGATTCCCAATCCCGCATGTATATGTTTGCATAGCTGGGGGCGAACCTGGTCCCCATGGCTGTACCTGTGGTTTGAAGATAAAATGAATCATCAAAGAAAAAATAATTATGTTTAAGAATATAATGGATACTGTTTAAAATGAAATTTCGAAAATTTGATGATATACTTTCGTCTTTCTCCATAATCTGTTCCACTGCTGCTAAACCTTTGTTGTGTTTTATTATTGTATATAATGATGTGACGTCTATGGTCACCCAAACATAGTTAGGTTCCCAAGTTACACTCTCCAAAATTCTTAAAATATGTGCAGTGTCTTTCAAATAGGAAGGTGCTTCTTGTGCATATTTTTGAAGGTGGTGATCCACAAATTCAGATAGGTGAGCAGATACGGAGTTAATGCCACTGATTATTGGCCTGCCTGGAGGAATTATTGGGTTTTTATGTAACTTGGGGAGAAAGTAGAAAATAGGTATTATTGGAAAATTATTAAAAAGATATTCTTTGTTATTTTTGGAAATTATATCATTTTTATACGCTTGATCTAATAAGGATCCCAAAATAGTATTAAATCTTTTTGTTGGATCTCCTGTGAGTTTAATATAAGTTTCTATATCTCCCAAAATTCTATACGCCTCATTCATATAATATTCTTTTGTCATGATGACTATTGCTCCCCCTTTATCGGCTTCCTTTATTACTATGGTGTCCATCTTTTGTAATTTGGTTATGCTTGCTGATTCTTCTTTACTCATATTATATTTGTTTTCTCCTAAGTTTTTTTCCTTTTCTAATTTTTCTAAATCATTGCACACCATATTATTGAAAGTTTCTAGGAAAGGGCCTCTATCCCCTACTGGATAGAATTGTGATTTCCTTTTAAATTCTTTTTGTTCTAAAATAGTATGGCCTATGTTTTTTGGGGATGTGTTTTCTTCTATCTCTCTTTAAAAAAAAAATCTTTTTAATGTCATTTTACGGATGTATTTCTGGACATCAATATATGTATTGAAAAAATTCATTTTCTGATTCGGGGCAAATTTTAAACCCTTACTTAAAGCTTTTAAATCAGTATGGCTTAACTCTATATCTGTTAAATTGTAGATTCCATATTGTTTCTCTAATATCTTTGTCTTAGGGAGTCCTCTCTCCTTGGGTTCTCCTCTATTCTTTTTCTTTTGGGGGGAGTTGCATGAATATCTGGTATAATTTCCTGGTGATTGTGACGTGGTTTGAAAAATTGAGTTATTCTCCCATCCCTGTGTTGGGACCCTCCCTCTAAGCTTTTTATTTTCTTTGGTTTTTACTATATCCAAATAGACTGGGACATTTGGATAGGTAAAATGGAAATTATAAACTAACAATTAATATCGCCATTACTCCCCTCCCTTATGAACCCAGTTTGTAACATTTAGCTGTGGTAGTTAAGGACAAAACATAGTAAAAAGAGGGCCAGAAAGAATAGGAAAGGAAAAGAGGGAAGGAAAAAGATTGAAGGGAGAAAAGGAAAAGGAAAGAAAAAATAGAAAAAAAGGGGAAAAGAAAAGGAAAGGGGAGGGGAGACAAAGAAAAGAAGGAAAAGATTCCATCCCTTAAACAGGCAGACAAAACAGAATAATAAAATAAGGATATTATACTAGATCCCAAAAAAGTAAAATGATAAAATAAACTAGACAAATAAGTATATATGATAAAATTAAACTAGGGTTGGGGGGGGGGGGGAGGGAGGTAAGGAGATTCTGGAGGAGGGTTTCAGGGAAATAAAGATAACACAAAATATTTATGATGACAAGAGTACCAAGGCCTGAAACATAGAAGCATTAGCAAAACTATATAAGGCATATGTCTGAAATAAAAAAAAAAAAATCTCAGGAACTGTCTGCCCGACTTTCACTCTAGGAAATGGCACTCAACAGGGCTGCCCTCTCTCCCCTTTACTTTTTGTTCTGACTCTTGAACCACTTCTGCAGGCAATAAGAGAATACCCCCTAATCTCTGGCGCAAAGGTGGGAGACCAAGAATTCCTTATTTCTGGACACTCCAATGACGTCCTTCTCACCTTAACTGAACCCGTTATATCCATACAAGCCCTGATCCCACTTCTCACTCTGGGTACAAAGTCAACATGGGAAAATCTAGTGCGCACCTCATAACCATTCCAGCGGTGGACATCATGCTAATCAAGAACGCCTACCACATACATATCTCACCTACATATCTCACATATCTAGGTATAACGCTACCAGCTGATCCCTCCCAATTGCATCGACTGAATTACACACTCATATCGGATATGGAAACCTGGGCAGACAAACCCCTTTCCTGGATCGGAAGAATACATTCTATAAAAATGAACATCCTCCCTCGAATTTTATGCTTGTTCCAAGCCCTGCCTGTCCCCATCTCAAGACAAGATCTGGTCCCCCTACATAGGGCCATAGACTGGTTCATTTGGCAAGGAAAAAGGCATAAGGTATCTTGTAACATACTTTATCGACAAAAAATGAGGGGAAGACTGGGACTACCTCGTTTACACTTTTACTACCTATCCGCCCAAATTGCACAAATAGCTCTCTGGCACCACCCCTTTCCCCCGGTGGGTCGATTTAGAATCATTAGTTATGGGAGCAGACCTCCCGCAATTCTACATTTGGGCCCCTAGAGAACGCAGAGCGTTCGAACGACTTGCCCGTCCATCACAAACTAAATCCAGATATGGGATAAAACCGCTCACAAATACGAACTCATGTCCTCCCCTTCTTCTCTCACCCCGATATATCACAACAGAGCCTTTGTACCAGGCATGAGAGCCAGAGACTTTAGAAGTTTGGAGCATGCTGGGCTCCAGAGAGCTTATCAACTATACATTGAAGATTCTATAGTTTCCTTTACAGAATTACAAGGTAGAACAAATCTGACCCCGTTAGATTTTTTTTAGATATCTTCAACTCTGAGATTTTGCTAGCCAAACTACTATAAAGACGGCAGCCAAAACTCTGCTGACATTTTTTGAATGAATATGCCACGAGGAAACATATCAGAGGGGCATTATCACCCAGCTCTACTCTACCACGAAAGACTGGGGAGAGTTACATTACATTGACAAATCGGAATCGGAGCTAGGGGAGACCTTGGAGGGTGTTGACTGGCAGGTCAACTAGGAGGCTAACTCTGAAACTTCCATCTGTGTTACAATGCAAGAACAATCTTACAAAACAATGTTCAGGTGGTAAACCACACCAGTTACATTGTATCACATGAAAAGGACGCCCACGGATCTCTGTTGGTGGGACTGCAGGGCCAAGGGAACCTATGAACATATGTGGTGGAGTTGCCCCAATGAAGCATTGTTTTGAAAAGACATACTGACACTGATATCCCAAATACTTTTTAAGCCTGTTGATCTGAATCCATGGCCTTTCTGCTCATGAAACCTTTCGATAACTGGAATAACAACTGTTTAACAAAATTACACTGGTGGCTAGATGTGCTCTAGCCCAAACATGGCTGAAACCCATCACACCTCCCTTAATCATGGTGTTCCAAAAGCTCAAGGAGAGCAATATTATGGATAAGCTGAATGCTCAGGTACGAGAGTCCATGAAGACGTTCTCAAAGGTTTGGACTATAGCAGCCTCATCTCCTCATCCTCCCTCATCCCCCCCCCCTCCGATATCACTGACCGGAGACTCTTTGATTTTCTCTACCAATTTTCCTTCATCTCTTCTTCTATTCTTTTCTCTCTTTACAAGGCCAACACTCCTTCATCTCAGTTTATTCTATTACTCTTCCTTCCAAAAATTGAAAAACCCTCAGAAAAGAGTATCACACCTTACCGATACATGGCTTTTGCCTACATAAAAACCTGTCTATTGTCGAGTGGTGAGAAGAAACTAACACTACTATGGCTACATTTTCAATGCCCGGTGGTCTTGTAATATACTTCCGAAATGACTTCACCCTAATTTTCACATTAACTATATATGTTGTAAACCTAGTACCATGAACAATAGGAAATGCAATATATCTCTCGATGCCGTGATTCTAATCTTATCTACAGTTTTTTCTCTGCTATAAGACCCATTACTGAAGATCTCGATGTGATACCACTATATCTTGTAAACCGTTGTCTGTGCCAAGTTGTACAATTCCTGTTTCATCTTATTCTGAGAAAAATAAAGAATGTAAAAAAAAAATAAAAAAAAATATAGGGACTGAGTACCAGAGGAAATACTTTATAGTATTTATTACTATATTATAAATAATTAGTGTATCCTTCAGATCCAGGTAGCTCAGCTGGGTGCTAACTGGATAACTTTCTGAAATCCTTCAGAGGTGAATGGAGAATCTAACAAGTCTGTATGTTGTCTGCAGGGGTGAACTTATGACTTATAAATCTAAGTACATCTGCAATTAGTAGGGGTTGTTTTGAGTCTAAGGTATGTTATAAAGACTAGAGTAATATTCCCAAAAGGCTTTAACTATCAGGTTAATTAGTGGCATGTACAGTGTCACCCTTCTGGTCTACTAATTCCATTATTAAGGATAGATGATGGCGGTCTCTCAGTAGACATAGTAAGATTTTTTTTGGTTAGTAAAACCTGTTTCTGTGCTTTAAAGTAGAGCAATTGTTATAGGTCAGATCTGGCCTTTGCTAGCATGTTAAACTGATCCTGTAAGGAGGTTGTTTTGACGGTACCTTCCAATGTTTGTGTGATGTTTATACCCAATGAAAATCCACCAGAAGACAGATAAAATTCCCAGGGCGATCAGAAAAACAAGAATGGAAAGCCCGGAGAAGACGCGGAGCATAAACATCATCCACTGCCACCCTGACCTCTCCTCAGCATCATAACCATTCCAATGAATTAAGTATTGAAGGATTCCTCTGGAGATTCTGGAATCCACAATAGACTGAACCTTGTATCCATTCCGACCTTACACCTCAAGAGGGATAAGAGCGATAAGGGGTCTAGTAAGCTTGTTAGACTCGAGAGGCTTCAAAAGTGAAATGTGAAAGGTATTAGGGATCTGCAATGCAGGGGACAATTGCAGGGGGTCAACACTCTCAGTATCTCGTGGGAGGAAACAAGGAGCAAACTTTTTACAAGGCACTTTCAAGTTGATATTTTTGATACTTAACCAAACCCTATCACCCACTTGGTATGTCAGAGCTGCTTGTCGGTGTCTATCAGCATGTTTCTTCTATAAGGTTCCTTACAAGTCAGTATGTGCTGAACCTGCTCCCAAGTATTCCTCAGGTTTCCCAAGTATTTTTCTACAGCAGGCAGATAGAAGTACAGTAACCATAATTGAGGTAGAAAGGACTGTGGCTCATGGATTCTCATTGATCACAATTATGAATATATTTAGCCCAGGGAAGCAGTTCCACCCAATTATCCTGGTTGTCCGAGATAAAACACCTTAGGTATTCAAGGATTGGTTGGTTAACTCAGCAGTGCCATTGGATTGAGGATGATAGGCAGATGTCTGAAATAATTTTATACCTAGTTGATTAGTAAAAGCCTTCCAGAATCATGAGACAAATTGTGGACCCCTATTGGATACTATCTCCTCTGGTATACCATGTAAGTGGAGTACCTCTCTAGATGAAGGTAGGTTAGATAACAACACAAAGTGGACCATCTTAGAAAACCAAAGGTTGCAATAAACCACAGGGCAAAACATGAGGCATTTTGAATTGCATGCATATATTACATGTCTGTATGTATTCTTTTACATCTTGTTTAAAAGGAGGAAACCAAAACTGCTTAGCAAAGAGAATACTGGTCTTCTTTAATTCAGGATGACCAGCAGTTTTGTTATTGTTGCATAATGCTAGGACACAGGGCTGCCATCAGAAATGTTGGGGCCCCTGACACAGCTCAAGGTCTGGGCCCCCCGGTGCCTGCATCCGAGTCCGCCCAAAGTGCTGTCCCCCCCACCCTCCCTCCGAATCCGCCCACAGAGATGCAGTGTTTGCAGGACCGGTGCAAGGATTTTTGCTGCCCTAGGCAAAAGTAAAGTTTGCCGCCCCCCCATTTGACATCACAATGCCCCACCCATATGATCTGCCATGTTAACTAACACCAGTGCTGCGGTGTTTGCATTAAAAGGCCTGCAGGGACAGGCTAGACACCAGAACCACTACATTAAGCTGCAGTGATTCTGGGGACTATAGTGTCCCTTTAATGTGAGGTAAA
>OW240913.1:225202772-225222814 GCA_933207985.1 Pelobates cultripes
ATAAATGCATCCCAAATCTGTCTGAAAACAACAGCATTTTAATGTGGTTAACACTTGTACTGCCAATGGCTAACACTTGAACTGCCATCAGGTTTACAGAACCTTTTTCCCCCTTTATTGCTAGATCTGAAACTGGGTAGATGGTATTATTTTCCAATTTAAAAAAGCAAGCAAGTTATAATTAGCAAATGTGCACCTTGCTGGATGCATTCTTTCCCAATTTTGGTGCTTTGGCGCTTAGTAAATATTATACTTTTATAGGATTCTAATGTGCAAAACACTAATTTTAAATCAGATACTGTATGCATCCGGTCACATGGTACAGATTTGACTTTAATAAATGTGAAAATTGCCATTCCTGTTGGAATTCAATAATTTTCAATGAATTCTGTCCATTTGACTTTTCATTGTCTGTGTGAAGTAGAAGGGATGGCATTGGGAATTGCAAATTTCATGTTCCTGTAGGCTGTTCCCTGACTTTGTCATGTTGCTGTAAGACATTGTGAGACCAAGAAATATAGAGACTAAGACAAATTTTCCAGGCTCTGAGTGTCGGAAAAAAGAGAGAGCTGGTACCAATGGAGTCAGGAATATTTAGTCTAGGCATTTGTAAGACCACTGGAAGAGCATATAGGGGAGCTAGAAAGGTGCAAATGGAACTGTCTTTAGTGTTTACCCAATATATAGCATAGCACAACAAGGCTGCTATGTTATACATCAAGAGGTTAGGCAATTTAGAACTCCACCTTTTTTAGGAAGTTGTATTTTGGAAAGATTAAAATATGTCTATGAACATTCCACCAGAAGGTATGGAGGTGATTGATATAGTTCTTCTCATCAGATTTTTTTAGGGAGACAAGAAAGAACATGGAGAGGATACAGGAGTTTAGGAAAAACTATAATTTTATATATACCTAGTAGGGATAGTTTCAGATAATGCCAGGTAGTGAGGTCTGTATTTTTCATTCATGTAGATTGTGGAATGTTTATTTTATGATTTTAAAGTCAGATATGTTTTTTGGTATCTGAGTTCACAAGAAAGTGAATAATGAGTGAGCTCAAGAAATAGGATAGATGAGGATGTTTGGGGTATTAAGCTAGGCCCTAAAAACAGGGCCTAGGATATATAGGTTGTTTATAAAATCACCTATTGTAGATAAATGGTCAATGGTATGGAGAATAGTGGTTATGGAAGTAGGAAGAATGGTGCTAAATAATTATGCCCAAAATATAGATATTTAAAAATTTTAATAATATATGACTTCATTTTTGCCTTTTTGGCAACAAGACTTTGCAGGAGGGGTAGTGTTTTTTGGAGGAGATACAAGTAGAAGAGTAAATAGTAGAAATAGTTTTTTGTATTCCTAACATGGTTAACATGTACAAGTCCTAAATGATTAGGGCTGTGAATTTGGAGCTGCCTGTTTTCTACAAAAACAACAGGTTTGCCACGGTTTACCAATGATGTGGGCAGACTTGGGGTCAATAGGGAGATACTCATAACTATCTCACACAGCCAGGATCACCGTGATGGATTCAACAGAGCTGCAATACAGAGAAACCCGCATAATACATGTCTCTGAATAATACCTCAGGTCACTCTCTCTCTGTCTATCTTCCTAGCCCTCTCTTAGCTGAATGTTCTGTACATCTTTTGTAGGACATGCGTTTAAATAAGATGCCTGACTCGAATTAGGTGCATATATATTTGCTAATGTAATGATCTGGTCATTAACCTTCCCCTTTAAAAAAACATATCTTCCTCCCCGGTCATATTTGCTGTCTAACTCAATAAAATTCAAATTTGAGGTCAAGAAGATTGCCACTCTTCTAGACATCCCTTTTGTATAACTACTATAGAAGGTCTGATTGATTTTACTTACTCTAAGTCTTGGTTGAAAATTGCATTTATAATAGGTTTCTTGAATAAATACATTATTTTTTTTTTGCATATCTAACTCCTTGGCTAACATAAATGGCCTTCTTGGGGAATTAAGGCATTTAACATTCAAAGACATGAAGCTAGTTTGAACCATATAGAAAGTTGAAAGTAAAGCTTATAGAACATCTTATGCTAGAGGTTTTATCATAGAACAAGGATTTAGGCGATAGATAGAAAACAAATAGGTCTATTTACAAGTATATTAGTATAGTAACTCATACCCAAGTAGTTTATGATGCACCACCAGTGGGTGACACAATTGTGTCCACAAGTCATTTTGGCATCTTTCAGAGGGGGGAAAGGGGTAATGGGATAATCAATTATAGCTATCGGAATGAATGTACTTTACTATTCATCCCATTAATATCTAAGTCATCAGGAAGTTCTTAAATAAGTAGGCCTTTTGCTCCCTGAAGGCGCTATCATATTTCTTCTATTCTTGGTACTTTTTTGCCATGTGTGTTTTTGTAGCTGTTTAAATGTAGAGCTGCCAGAGAGCCCTGTCCAATCTTCCACCTCAATCGGGGAGAGTCCCAGTGCCTGTAGGAAGTCCAGAATATCCACTGGAGTAGTTATCATATATGTCTTCCCTTTTTGTGATACTATTAGAGAAAAGGGTAGTTCCAATGATATTTAACTTGTTTCTGCATGAGTAATTGCGTAACAGGCCGCAAGACCCTACGAGCCATTAGAGTAGTAGGTGAGAGATCTTGAAATATAGCAACTAAATGATCTTCAAATTGTATTTCACAAAGTTGTCTTGCTTTACGTGCTATCTCTTCTTTTAATTAAAAATTATGAATGCAGCAAATAAAGTTTTTGGGTTTATCTTGTGACAGATTTCTAGGTCTCCCTACTTTATGTGATCTTTCAAACGTAATCTTTGTGTCTAATGATCTTCCTAATATTTGATTTTGTCAGTTACACCCTCTTGGGTTTCCGGCACTCCTCTTATTCAAAAGTTATTACGCCTCCCCCGGTTATCAACATCATCTAATTTACGTTGTAGGAAAAGAATAGCTTTTGTCTGTAATCTTTGTGTTGTATGGCATTCTCCCCACTGATTCTCCATAGCTTCTCCATCTTTTTCTAGTGCCAACACTTTATCACCTAAATGTTGTATTTCTCCAAAGCTGTCCTCCATCTTTTTAAACATGACTATCAAGTCAGATTTTGAGGGTAATTGGGCCGAGGTTGTTCTCAGGTCTGAGCCTTCCATTGAACACTCTGACATTATCGGACTCACTGGCGGGCTCCCAGGTTCAATTACTGAGGATGACATTTTCCCCATTTGATCTGCGTGGTCTGTGAAGAATTTCCGTAGTGGTGATTTTAGTGGTGCAGGGATAAAACCCGTTGGGGGTCCAGCTGCCTGATGATGCTTTTTTTTGGTCCCATTGCTTCTTGATTAGCTTCAGTGCTATTCCTTTATATTTAATCCTCTCAGGAAAATCACTCTCTTGATAATGCAAAATTCTTGCTTGACTACAGCTTGATGAGTACCCACTAGCACATGAATAGTCTAGCTCCTGTTTATACTCTAAAGAGACCCTTTGTTTTCCCCTTTTCTTTCTTCCCCTTATCTCCCCTTCTCACCCTTCTTTCTCAATAAAGCAAAGAATTTACTCCAAAATTTCAACTCCCCCTTTCAGGGTACTCAAACTACTCCAGTTAGTTTTCAGTTCAATCAGCCCAGAACAAGTATATTGCTGGATTACTTAATTGCTTTTCAAAATCTTTCCCCTTTCTTTTCACTATTCCCTTTTTTTTTCTTTTTTTCTCTTCCTTTCAGGGATTTTTTTTTTTTATGTCCGCCCTTAAATGTTCAGCTATTCCCCAGCAAATTACAGTCTCAAGTTCTTCTCAACAATCCATCAATCACCTCCTTTGTCAATTACATGCCCCTTTACCATAAACAATAGGCAATTGTTAGGGCTGTAAAGGGTGTGCACCATGCTTCTGAACGAAAACATCTGCAAGATCCAACAGGGCTCATGGCAAACAACCGTGCTCCTACTTCCTTGATGCCTGCGACTCCACCCCTCCGACGGAACGCGCGCTACGTTACGTCATCTGAACATCGGCATACCATTGATAAAAGTAGACAACCCAGGGTATTCAGAATGGGGTAATTCTGGTCTTTTGTAGTAGCCACTTAGTCACAAACCCTGGCCAAAGTTAGGGTTCATATTTGTGTTTTGTTGAATTTTTCACACAAAAACTGCATATTTATTGATGATATCATCATCATCATTACAAGTTTTAGTGTTCTAAAACACTCATATTTGTGTTCAACAAAGTCTTATGAGTACAACAGTATCCCATCTATTCATAAAAGTAGACAACCCAGGGTATTCAGAATTTGGTAAGTCCAGTCTTTTGTAGTAGCCACTTAGTCACAAATCCTAGCCAAAATTAGGTTTCCTATTTTGTTTTGCATTTTTAACACAAAAACTGTGTTTACTGATAATATCATCATCATTACAAGTTTTAGTGTTCTAAAACACTCATATTAGTGTAAAACAGTTCCCCCTTATGTACAGGTTTTATGATGTTTTAGAAAGTTACAGGGTTAAATATAGGGCTTGTAAATTAAATTTTCTGGACATTCTGCCTGGGTTGTCAGGTAGGTCCCTTGAATTATAATTAATAAAATTACTTAATTATGTAAAAATAGTAGATAAATATAAACACACACTCTCACATGTACATACATACACACAAATATATATACATATATATACACAAACAAACGCACATATATATACCTGTCACAGCACTCTGATTGGTTGGCATGAAATCCACCAATCAGAGTGCTCTGTGTCATTTTACACAGCGTGGGAAAGTTCTTTGGAATTTTCCTACGCTGTATAAAATGACACAGAGCACTCCGATTGGCTGGATTTCAAGCATTTTCATGAAAATGGATTATTATTATTTGTATTTTTTTTTTTTTTTTTTAAAGTGCGTTGGTTATTATGGATTTTTAGTTGGCCTTTTTTGGGAAGAAAGAAGACATCAAAGAAGACATCAAATGGTAAGTCTATTTTTTTTTTTTACAGGTATTTAGATAAGGGACCCCCCTCATTATTTTTAGGATGAGGGGGTAGGTAGGGGTTATCTTTTGGGGGGAATGGGGGTAACTAGGGGTTTGGGAACCCCTAGTCACCTGGGGGTTACATTTTTATTTAGGGCCCCCACCCGCCGGGTCCCTCTCCCCAATTTTTATTTATGGCCCACACCCACCACTCAGAGGTGGGGGCCGGGGGAGGACATTAGGCCCCCCAATTTTTATTTATGGCCCCCATTCACTGCTCAGGGGTGGGGTCCAGGGGGGGAGGACATTAGGTCCCCCCCACATTCTTATTTATGGCCCCCACCCACCACTCAGGGGTGGGGGCCAAGGGGAGGACAGTAGGCCCTCCCTTATTGTTATTTAGGGCCCCCACCTGCCGCGCAGGGGTAGGGGCCTGGGGGGGAGGGCAGTAGGTCCCCCCTAAATTCTTATTTATGGCCCCCACCCACCGCTCAGGGGTGGGGGCTGAGGGTGGAGGACAGTAGGTCCCCCCCTTATTGTTATTTAGGGCCCCCACCCGCCACGCAGGGGTAGGGGTCTGGGGTGGAGGGCAGTAGGTCCCCCCTAAATTCTTATTTATGGCCCCCGCCCACCTCTCAGGGGTGGGGGACAGGGAGGAGGACGGTAGGTCCCCCCCTTATTGTTATTTAGGGCCCCCACCCGCCGCGCAGGAGTGGGGGCTGGGGGGGAAGACAGTAGGTCCCCCCTAAATTCGTATTTCTTATTCTTATTTATGTCCCCCACCCACCGCTCAGGGATCTGGGCCGGGGGTGGAGGACAGTAGGTCTCCCCCCTTATTGTTATTTAGGGCCCCCACCCACTGCACTTTATAAGCCTTCCCCCGCCCTGCAGAGCTCAGTCTGCGCGAAACCCTCCATGGGTGAAAATGGATTATTATTATTTTTATTTATTTATTTATTTATTTTAAAGTGCGTTGGTTATTATGGATTTTTAGTTGGCCTTTTTTGGGGCTGAAAAAAGAAGAGTTTAGAAGAAAGAAGACATCAAATGGTAAGTCTATTTTTTTTTTTTACAGGTATTTAGATACAGTAGGTCCCACCTTATTGTTATTTAGGGCCCCCACCCACCGCTCAGGGGTGGGGGCCAGGGGGAGGACAGTAGGTCCCCTCCTCCACATTCTTATTTATGGCCCCCATCCACCATTCTGCGGTGGGGGCCAGGGGGTGGACAGTAGGTCCCCCCCCTTATTGTTATTTATATATATATATACGGTATAGCGAGTAGGGGCTGAATTTACTAATACCAAGTAATCTTTATTATTTAGGTCTTTCAGCCTTTTGGTAGATAGCTCCCTAATATCGTGGGAATTGGGGAGTTATCTACTAAGCAGCTGCTTATTTTATGTTATTTTAAGTGATTTCCCTATTCACATTTGTTGCACAAGGTTTGAATTCCTGTTGGTAATTAGAAGGCATTTGATTAGATTACTTGCTATTGATTGCTGTTTAAATTAGCTATTGTTTGCAAATAAGCAGAGGCCTACCCAGGTGTTAAACATTCCTAGTGGGTGGTGATTTTAGGAGTTATATAAGGGTTGTTGTCATTAGCTTGGCTAATATAGCTCAGTTGCTTCATCTAAGTGTTGCTTCTAAGTGTGTAGTTGGAGATATTCTGGAGATAACCTGGAGGTAAACTGAATTATTCAGGAGGATAAATAAAAAGTTAAGATTTGTTTGATTTAAATTATTCTCCTTATTGGAATGGCAGACTTAGTTCAGTGTAATAGTTGCTATGCATTTGTTTCACGTTCCACTTTTTGGAGGTTTGGTTGTTGTCTAATCTGTAGACAGTTCTCTATCTTGCGGCAGGAGATTGTATTTTTGAAGTCTGAGATTTGTAAATTATCTGGTAAACAAACTCAGACTGGAACTGCTACAAAGCCACTGCCGCAGAGACATACTAGGAATGGCGGATGGATTACTGTAGGATCTGGTAGACTTAGAGTTGTGGATAAAAGGCATTTTGCACAGTCTGTTGCTCTTCATAATTCATTTTCTGCACTTTCAGAGTGTAATGGTGTTGTGGAGAGAGGCACTGAGGCTAGTGGTGTTGTGGAGAGAGGCACTGAAGCTAGTGGTATTGTGTAGAGAGGCACTGAGGCTAGTGGTGTTGTGGAGACCGGCTTGGAGACTATGGTGAGGCCTAATAGAAAGCAGTTGTTGTTGGGGGATTCCATTATAAGAGGTGTGGAGATGGACAATGGTGGTCTTGTGAGGTGTCTTCCCAGAGCTACTGCTCACAGAGACAGGAGACGTATCTGTAATATTGTTAAGCAAGCAAAGCAGGAAGGGGAATTGGATGTACTTGTCCATCTAGGGACAAATTACTTGGCTTGCAATGAAGTTTCAGAGGTTAAGGAAGTTTTTAGTGTTTTTGCCAATGATATACGGCAGGTTGCTTCCACACTGTCATTCTCTGAAGTTCTGACTGTGCATAACACTCAGAACGACAGGCGGATGCATATTTGGGACTTTAACTTGTGGCTTGGTGAATGGTGTCGGGAGCAAGGATTTGGCTTTATTTCTCATGGTAGCTCTGTTTGAATTGGAGATAAGCTGTATAAAAAAGATGGTGCCTGTAGCAAGTGTGTTAAAAAATAAGCTTAGAGTCATGTCTACAAATGCTCGCAGTTTAGGGAATAAGATCCAAGAACTTGTGGCAATAATGGCAACTGATAGTGTAGATTTAGTCGCTGTTACTGAGACATGGTATAATGAGAAAAATGACTGGGACATAGCAATACCAGGGTACTCTTTATATAGGAAAGATAGGGAAGGCAAGAAAGGGGGAGGGGTGGCCTTATATATAGCATAAAATCTAGCCTAATAAAAGTTAGTGAGGCAAACATAGAGTTCGTTTGGGTTACATTAGAATTTGGTAATCACACAGTAACTCGTGTAGATGTGATTTATAGGCCACCAGGACAAATTGAAGAGTTAGATAATCTACTAGTTGAGGAAATAGCTAAAATGACAATGAAGGAGGAAGTTATCATCATGGGTGATGTAACTGCCCCCCCAGGCATAAAAGGGTTAAACCGCCAGTTAGTAGATCTTTCCCTTCCAGAGACACAGGCACAGCTACTGTAGACACCAATACACCGAACCGGAGAAGCATATGAATGCTGTAAACAGCCGGACCGGAACCATACGAATGCTGTAAACAGCCGAATAGGAAAAACCATACGAAAGGTTTACACTCCTAGCAGTCGAATTGGAACAGCATACCATAAATCCCCCCAAGAACGAGACAAAGCTCTGTGCTGAGGGTCAAGCAGTGAACAGACAGAGCTGTGGGTTTATTGTTCTTACATACACCTTAGTACCACCCACAGGGTTTTGGAACACAACCAATAAACACATACAATACACTCAGACACTCCCACACAAAATCCTCCCCTCTGCCTGTGACACAATTACCTTACACAATGGGTAATGTAATTATCACAAGCAGAGAAATAACATTTTTCCACTTTATTCATAACTTGAAAAGTATGCATCACATTCACATTCACGTGTCTCCGCAGGGGAAAATCAAGCATTTCAACATGGGGCCATAGTCTAAAGGCAGCAGGCGGGCAACCAGGCTCCTCCAATGCACAGTGGCGAGATTGGTCACAGGTGACTTTAATCTTCCTGGTGTAAATTGGAAAACAAAATTAGCTACTTGTGCCAGGAGCACACATAGATTGTCTCTAAAACAAGTTGTTGAGGAGCAAACTCGTAAAGAGTGTTAACAAATGGAGATTTGGTATCAGGTATTACTTGTAGGTGAAAGTTTAGGATCCAGTGATCATCAGTCAGTGTGGTTTAATATAAGAACAGTGACTGAGTCACACCACACAAAAACAAAAGTTTTAGACTTTAGAAAAACAGACTTTTCTAAAATTAGAATATAGGTAGAGAAGTCATTATCAGACTGGAGCAATTTAAATGGAGTCCAAGAGAAATGGGATTATTTAAAAGTTGCACTATTGAAGGCAACAGAAAATTGCATTAGGCTTGTCAGTAAAAGCAAAAAATTCAAGAAAGCACTGTGGTACTCCACAGATGTGGCCAAAATAGTTAAAAACAAAAAGTTAGCATTTAGGAATTATAAAAAAACCCAGACTGAGGAAGACAAAATGAGCTATAAGATTAGTCAGAAAGAGGCTAAGCAAGTTATAAGAGCTTCCAAATCACACACAGAAAAAAAAATAGCACAGTCAGTAAAAAAGGGGGATAAAACATTTTTTAAATACATAAATGAGAAAAGAAAAGTAAAACAAGGATTAGTTAGATTAAAAACAAAAGAAGGACGGTATGTAGAAGAGGATAACGGTCTAGCTGACTGCCTCAATGAATATTTTTGTCCTGTATTTACAGATGAAAAAGAAGGAAAGGGACCTCAGTTGAGTCATTTATTACACGTGAGTTTACAGAGGAAGAGGTTCTATTTCAACTGTCAAAAGTAAACACAAATAAGTCAATGGGACCTGATGGAATACACCCAAAGCTATTAAAAGAGCTTAGTGGTGTACTAGCAAAACCATTAACAGATTTATTTAACCAATCATTGTTAACAGGAGTAGTCCCAGAAGATTGGAAGTTAGCGAATGTTGTGCCCATATACAAGAAAGGTAATAAGGAGGAGTCGGGCAACTATAGGCCAGTAAGCCTTACTTCAGTAGTGGGGAAAGTGATGGAAACCATGTTAAAGGATAGGATTGATGAACATCTAAAAACACATGGATTTCAAGATCAGAGACAACATGGGCTTACTTCAGGGAGATCATGCCAAACTAATCTTATTGATTTTTTTGATTGGGTAACTAAAATTATAGATCAGGGTGGTGCAGTAGACTTGTAGCCCTATGTAGCCAAGCGCAGCTAAGCGAAAAAAGGCCTTGACAGGGGTTAGGAGGTGGGCTTAGGAGGAAGTAAGCAAGGGAGTGGAGTTATGGGTAAGTAGGTTTGGTTATTTAAATGGGCAGCCATTTTAGGTAAGTCATTCTAATTTCCTACCTGGTTAAGTTTGTGTTCGCTCCTGTGGGCACAGATTTGGCTTGGTAGGGTTTTCTCTTCTTTTGTCTCCCTGCAGGGCCGATGGACGACGTGGAGCGACTGCTGGAGGGGATCCGGTCGGCGGCGAGGCACCAAGGGGCTGACTGGCTGAGGGCCCAGCTAGGCCCGGCCCTGGCAGAGGCGGCGGACCGGGACGGCGGCGGTGGCAGGCCTGTTCGGGCCAGGAGGCCCCCGGAGAGACTAAGCCCAGGTGGGGGACCCGGTGAAGACGTCTATGGTGGTCCGGGAGGCTCCGGTGCGGGCGGCAGCAGGCCCGGCAGCCGCGTGGTAGAGGCCCCGCCTCCCCGCGAGCGGCCGGGGGCCTAGGATCAGTGCCCGGCGCCGGGGGGACGGTCGGGACGGGGCCGTCGCGGCTGCCGGGTCGGACGTGGCCGGGCGGTCCCCTGGAGGAGCGGGCGCCCACCCCGTTGGAGGTGGAGGTCGGCGGGGCCGAGACCGGGAGGACACGTGGCCGGCTCCCGGCCCAAAAGGCAAGTGCAGGGGGCTCCGGCCGGGGCCCCCTTGGCGGGAGAAGCGCTGGGGGGGCGTTAGCAGAGGGTGGGGGTCGGAGGGCCCAGGTGGGGGGCGGGCAGGCCTCCCTGGGATCACTGGTGGTGGATGGGGGGGGCGCAAGGGCCACAGGTGGGGGGAGTACTAGGAGGGGAGTGGGGGCTGGGGGTAGTGAGGGGCTGCTGGGCCCACCTGGTGTGGGGAGGGGGTCCTCCACGGGTTCTGGGGCTAGGCTTGTGCAGGTGGGGTCGGGTAGGCCTGGTTTAGGGGTTGGGGGGGCTTCTTCTGCCAGTCTAGTTGAGGGGGGTCCGGGTGCCCTTAGTCTGGGAGCCAGCTCGGGTGGGGGGTTGGGCTCTCGCTTGGAGGGTGAGCGTTTGGGGGTGCAGGGTAGTAGGAGGGGGGGGTCTGGTTCAGGGTATAGTAGCGGTAGTCTCTCTCCGGTTCGGGACTTAGAGCCCAAGGGGAGGAGGGGGAGGTCCCTGCAGCGCCGCTCCACGTCAGGTAGCTCAGTGGAGGGCAGGGCTAGCGTCCCCAGGGGTGGTCGGCGGGGACGGTTACCAGGAGGGGACAGGAGGAGTCGTAGCCCTAGGGGCTCCCGCGAGCAGCGCGCGCGGGGGGCGCAGCGGGAGGCCTTGGCAATGGGCAGGCGCTCCCAGGGTCGGGACGGGGGGGAAGCAGGTACTCAGTGCACCCTACCCAGGACCTCTTCTCCTCTTTCCAGGTCACGGAGCCGTTCCATATCGACACGGGCAAGGCACCGGTTTGGCTCCCCGGTTGGCGAGGTATCGGCGGGAGTCGCTCTCCCTGGACATCGGGCAGTCGACGACGCAGCCCCTGCCGCTCTGGTATCAGGGGGCTTGGCCAGTGAGTCTTGTGGATCACTACACTCCAGCTCCTTAGTTAGCACACTTCAAGCACTGCTCCACTCACTGGGGGCGGGGGGTGACACGGGGGGCGGCGTTGGTCGGGTCTGGGCACTGGGGACTGAGGTCCCTGGTTCTAGTGGGGTTTCCGCGGGGCTTAGCTCGGGCGGGGACGCTGGGGTGGCGCCCGAGGCGACGGCGGCCGGGAGTGACAGGGCGGCACTGGCCGGGGGTATTCCGGACGCGGCGAGGCAGCACGCGTATGTCTCGTTTGCGGGCCCCCTGGGGGTTCATCTGAAACAGGACGTGAAAGAGAAGCTCTGGAAAGGTGAGTTTTGCGAGATCTTCTCCCTGCTCCCCTTGGGGGACTTTATTGACCTCAAAGAGGAGGATAAGAAGGATGAGAAGAAGGAGGAGGAGGAGAAAAGGAAGCGGTATCGCAAGATTCCGAAATCCTTTGGTAACTGGTTGAGGGCGTTTTGCATGCTGGCCAGCGTGCTCGGTGAAAAATCGCCGGGATTATGCTCGTCCCTGTTTTGCTACTTGGACGGCATTTGGGAAGCATACCACACCTATGGGGGGCTGGCATGGTGGCGGTACGATGAACAGTTCAGGCAGCGACTGGCGGCTAACCCGGGTATGAGGTGGGATCAGATGGATCTGCCTCTCTGGATGAAGCTAATGATGGCTCAGAAGGCGCAGCCCTTTCAAAACTCGGCCGGCGCGAAGGGGCAGCCCGCCTCGTCGGCCGCTTTACAAAAGGGCTTCTGCTGGCTCTACAACGAGGGCCAGTGCAAATAGGGAAACGCGTGTCGATTTAAGCATGAGTGCTCCGGTTGCGGGGGTGCTCATGGGCTCAATCGCTGTTTCAAAAAAGGGAAGGCGGGAACCACTGGAGCGGCCGCCGGGGCCGGAGGGAGTGCTTCCCCTGCCCCGGGGCTTCACACCGGTGAGGCTAGACGCGATGGAGCCGTGGCTAAGCCGCTACGGTAACAGGGCTGATGCCTCGGTACTTCGGGAGGGCTTCGGGCGCGGTTTCTTTATCCCTTTCCGGGAGCGGGGGGGATCGGGGGGTTGCGCAACCTGAAGTCGGTGGCGGATTTCCCGGGGGTGGTACGGGAAAAACTAGACAAGGAGGTTAAGCTAGGGCGGATGGCGGGCCCGTTTACGGTACCCCCATTGGAGGGCCTCCGGGTTTCCCCTCTCGGAGTGGTGCCGAAGAAGGAGCCGGGGAAGTTCCGGCTCATTCACCATCTCTCCTACCCGAAAGGGGAGTCGGTGAATGACGGTATTGATAAGGACTTGTGCTCGGTCTCGTATGCATCATTCGACCGGGCGGTCGAGCTGGTTAAACGGGCCGGGCGTGGGGCGCTTAAGGCTAAAGTGGATGTTGAGGCAGCGTTTCGGCTGCTGCCGGTCCACCCGGACTGTCACCACCTGCTGGGATGTTTTTTCGAGGGGAAGTATTTCGTGGACTTGTGCCTCCCTATGGGTTGTTCCATTTCATGCTCCTATTTCGAGAAATTTAGTACTTTTCTCGAATGGGTGGTGCAGGGGCGGACTGAGAACCCTCAGGGCCCCCGGGCAAAATAAATCAAGGGCCCCCTTACAGGCCCCACCCATACTCTGCAGCAAGCGCCACCCTTGTCCCGCCTCCAGCCACACCCTACACAATCTTTAGACACAAGGAACAAAAGGGCAATAAGCCCTTCGAGGCCCCAGCAGAGACTACAATTGAGGGCTAATGGGCTATGGAGGGGGGTCTTTCTAGCGGAGGCTATCTCAGTGTCCTTTAGAGAGTGTGTTAGAAAGAATCTCCTCCAGGCCCCATTAGAGACTACAGTGGAGTCTAATGGGGCCTGGAGGGTGGTCTCTCCAACACTCTGGTTCCTATTCACAATATAGCAACACAACATAGCTCGCTGATACCTAGGCCAAGTTGGCTCTTCTTACCTTAATTACTGTTGCTGGCTGGCAGTCTGTGGGCTTGCTTGCTGCGGCTGGCAGGCTGTGGGCTTGCTGGCTACTGCCGGCAGGCTGTGGGCTTGCTGGCTACTGCCGGCAGGCTGTGGGCTTGCTGACTGCGGCTGGCAGGCTGCGGCTGGCAGGCTGTGGCTTGCTGGCTGTAAGCCTGTGGCTTGCTGTAGGCCTGTGGGCTGGCTACTGGCCTGTGGGCTGGCTACTGGCCTGTGGGCTGGCTAACTGGCTGGCTACTGGCCAGCCTGTGGGTTGGCTGGCTGGCTACTGGGGCACTTGTAAATTATTTAAAGAAATAATCTATGCACAATAACCACTACTGCTCCAGAGTAAGTAGTCAAACCATTTAAGAACAGTTTGACAACTTACCTGGGATCTGCTGGGATATGGGGCTGTAGTAGGGAATAGGAGCAGTGGTGCAATGTGTGTGAAAGGTTGTGGGGGTGTAGTGTGTGAATGTGTAGGGTGTGTGGGCTGTGTATGTGTGTGGCAATGTTAGTATGGGGGGCTGTGTATGGGGGTCTGTGTGTATATGGGTGGGCAGTGTGTGTGTGTGTGTGAGGCAATGTGTGTAAATGTGTATGGTGTGTATGGGGCAGTGTGTGAATGTGTATGGTGTGTGTGTGGGGGCAGTGTGTTTATGGGGCTAGAGTTCACTCTCACCACTGCGACCACCAGGAATCCCTGGGGGTCACAGTGTTGAGAGTGAACACTAGACCGTAGCTCCAGGGCTAGAGCTGACTCTCGCAAGAGCGGTAACGTTGCCATGGTAATCGCGGCAACGCTCTGTGCTCGTGCAAGAAGGACCCAGAGGAGCTGCAGGGTGAGCTCCCAGGTCCTCTCTTCCTCCCTCCCCTGCCCGCGTGGTGCCTGCGGACAGGGGAGGGGGGGGGCAATTGCCCTGTTGCCCCCCTGGATCCACCAGTGATATCTACAGCCCTTCTGTGTGCCTTTTTGTCTCCCCCCGTCCCTCTGTATGTTTCTTCCTCCCCCCCTCCTTCCCAGTCTCTCTTACCCCTCTGCCTCTTTCTCCCTCTCTTCCACTGTTTTTCTCCCCCTTTCCCTGTCTCTCTCTCCCCCACATCTCTCTTCCTCTCTGTCTCTTTCTCCCCCTCCCTATCCCCCCTCTTTCTCCCCGTGTCTCATTCTTCCCTCGTTGTCTCTTTCTCCCCCTCCCCATCTCTATATTCCCCCTCTTTCTCCCCCTGTGTCTCATTCTTCCCCCTCTGTCTCTTTCTCCCCCTCCCCATCTCTCTATTGCCCCCTCTTCCCCCCCTCCCCATCTCTCTGTTCCCCCCTCTTCCCCCCATCTCTCTATTGCCCCCTCTTCCCCCATCTCTCTATTGCCCCTCTTCTCCCCTCCTATCTCTCTGTTCCCCTCTTTCTCCCCCCTCCCCATCTCTCTCCCTATTCTCCTCCCATCTCTCTGTGCCCCTCTTCCCTCCCCCTCCCCATCTCTCTTGCCCCCTCTTCTCCCCTCCCCATCTCTCTGTTTCCCCCTCCTCTCTATTGCCCCTCTTCCCCCTCCCCATCTCTCTGTTCCCCCTTCCCCCCCATCTCTATTGCCCTCTTCCCCCATCTCTCTTGCCCCCTCTTCCCCCCCATCTCTCTTGCCCTCTTCCCCCATCTCTCTGTGCCCCCCTCTTCCCCCATCTCTCCTTGCCCCTCTTCCCCCATATCTCTTGCTTTCTTCCCCATATTTTTCTTGCCCCTCTTCCCCCCCCCATATCTCTCTTGCCCCCTCTTCCCCCTCTTACTCAAGTCAGAGGGGGCCGGCCGTTTGATGCTGGAGCCGCCGGACCGGGTGGCAGCCTTGCCGGTCCGGCGGCATTCCGCTCACTAACGATGAAGGAGGAGGAGCATCTGTCTGTCATGCTCCTTTGCGGTTCCCACATCCTGTGCTGGGAATTGTGGGAACCGCAGGGAGCATGATAGACAGATGCTCCTCCTCCTCCCCCTTCAGTGTTAGTCAGAGGAAAGCCGCCGGACCGGCGAGGCTGCTACCCGGTCCGGCGGCTCCAGCATCAAACGGCCGGCCCCCTCACAGTGTGCCACCGGACCGGCCACCCGGTGGCACCTTCCTCTGCCGCCCCCAATTCAGCCCTGCCGCCGGGCCCCCTGAAGGCGGCCCTGGCGGCGGGCCCCCCTCCCGGCCGGGCCCTCGGACCGTGTCCGAAGTGCCCGACCGGTCAGTCCGCCCCTGGGGTGGTGCGGGTGGAGGCGGGGAGCTGTTCAGTAGTGCACTACTTGGACGATTTCCTTTGCGTGGGGCCAGCTGCCTCCTCGGCATGCCAGCAACTGCTTAGGACCATGGAATGGGTGGCGGGCAGCGGATAAGACGGAGGGCCCGGCGACGTGCCTTAGTTTCCTGGGGTTGGAAATAGATTCGGTCTTGGGTGAATGCCGGCTGCCTCGGGACAAGCTGGAGGGGCTCAGGGATGCAGTGGCTGCGGTGACCATTGCGCGCAAGGTTACGCTGCGGCAACTGCAGTCGTTGATCGGGATGCTGAACTTTGCATGCCGTGTAATTCCTATGGGGAGGGTTTTCAGCCGCAGCCTGGCGGCTGCTACGGCAGGGGTTCGATCCCCACACCACTTCATACGGGTGTCGGCAGCCATGAGGGCTGATTTGGGCGTTTGGGATGCCTTCCTGCAGGACTTCAACGGGACGGTGTTTTTCCGGCAGGCAGGTAAGTCAGCGGCGGAGCTGGAGCTCTTCACGGATGCGTCGGGTAGTGTGGGCTTCGGAGCCTACTTCGGCGGGAGATGGTGCGCGGAGCGGTGGCCGGAGACATGGGGGTCCAGCCCGGTCATGCGCAACCTGGCTTTTCTGGAATTATTCCCGTTGGTCGTTGCAATGGCACTGTGGGGCGAGGGGCTCCGGGACCAGAAGGTGGTCTTTTTCTCGGATAACATGGCGGTGGTGCACGCGGTGAATAATCAATCGGCTGCCTCTAAGCCGGTGGTTAGGTTGCTGCGGCGCTTTGTGTTAATGTGTATGTCACAGAATGTTGTTTTTAGCGCGCGTCATGTCCCTGGGTACCTGAACGAAGTGGCTGACGCTCTGTCTCGTTTTCAGTGGTCCCGATTTTGGACGATGGCGCCAGGGGCATTGAAGGAGGGGCAGGCGTGCCCGGACGAGATATGGCAGCTGGGAGCATCCTGCTTGGGGGACTTGTGAAGGCTTCACTGGCACCGGCCACATGGGCCTCCTACAGTAAGGTCTGGGACTCTTGGGAACGGTCATTAGACGGGTTGGATCATGTCTTACAAGGGGATGTGCTGCGGGACGCTTTTCTGTGGTACACCTGTCAATTGCTGGCAAAGGGGGCGTCCCTGGCAGTGGTCGACAGGTCCATGGCGGCAATGGCATTCTGGTTCCGGTGGCGCGGGAAGGAGGATCTGACCAAGACCTTCCTAGTTCGGCAGGCGTTAAAGGGTTATCGAAAGGGCCGCAGGTCATGTGACTCTAGGCGCCCGGTGTCTGTACGGGTGTTGGGGGATCTGGTGGGTCTGTTGCCGGAAATTTGTTTCAACGGGTTCGAGGTCTCTTTGTTCAGAGCGGCCTTTCTCTTGGCATTCTTCGGGGCGTTCCGCGTGGGGGAGCTAGTGAGTGCCAGTAGGGTTATGCCCGGGGGTTTGCAGGCCTCGGGGGTTCGTGTTTTGGAGGGTAAGGTGGTTGTGCATCTGGGTAAGTCAAAAACAGACGTCCGCGGCGTGGGTCGGGACGTAACACTATGGGCCCTGCCGGTGGCGGAGTACATGGCCCGGAGGCCGGCGGTAGGGGGTTCCTTCTTGGTGCATGCGGATGGTTCTTCCCTGTCCCGATTTCAGTTTACAAAGGTTTTTCGGGCCGGACTAGGTAAGTTGGGGCTTCCGGCCGGACGTTTCGGCACTCACTCCTTTCGCATCGGGGCAGCCACGGAGGCCGCACGGTTGGGACTAGGAGATGAGGTCGTGAAGCGCATAGGGAGATGGGAGTCGGTGCGGTTCCGTTCATATGTACGGTTGGGCTTATTGGAATAAAAATAATATATATAAAAAAAAAAAAAGAGAGGTACATGTATGTGTATGTATATGTATATATATATATGTATATATAAGGTACGGGGGCGGGCATGAACGGGGGAGTTTCCCTTTGCCTTTCCCTCACGCTTGTTTTCTTCTTCTCCCCAGGACGGGTTGCTTGGATTGTGGGACATTCTTTTGTCTTCTGGGCCGAGAGGAGGGCCGCAGCTCGAACGCAGGGCCAGCAGCTGGGCTTTCCGAAGGACCAGTTGGCAGTCCGGTGGTTCGGGTACCGGGGATTTTGCTGGGGGGAGGTTTGTGGGGCAATGTTTAGGATGGTTGCGGGCGGAAAAGCGCCGGACATGGTGGTCCTTCATGCCGGGGGTAACGACTTGGGCCTCACGCCGCAACGCCGGTTGGTAAAATGGATGAAGCAGGACATCAACAAACTGAGGGACCTGCTTCCGGGGGTTATGTTAGTGTGGTCAGAGATTGTCCCAAGGCGTTGGTGGCGGCACGCGCGGGATCCGGTGGCTATCAATAAGTGCAGGAAAAAAGTGAACAGCCTGATGGCAAGCTTTGTTAGGAAGGTGGGGGGCGTGGTGGTATGGCACGGCGAGTTGGAAGAGGGGTTGCCGGGGTACTACCGCTCGGACGGGGTTCATCTTTCTGAGGTGGGTTGGGATCTGCTAAACTTGGGTTGGCAGGTTGGTATGCAGCGGGCGCTATTTCTTCGGGGTGGCGGAGCTCAGACGGCTTAAGGGGTCAAGGTCTGAGCTTATGGCGGGATGGGGAGCTGAAGGAAAGGAAATAGGCTCCCCAGGATGAACGTAATGGAAAATAAACAAGTGGTGGTCATCGGTGGTTGATGGAGTCCTGTCGGTGGCTCAGAACCTGGTGGGGTAGGGGTATCCGGGTATACCCCTGCCGTGGCTAATGGATGGTTGGCACTTTACATCGATTGGAATAATGTTGATGTATGTTATATATATATATGTTTATTTACATGGGGGTCATTGCCCTTTATATGTTAATGGCAGGAATAGGATGCGAGGGCGGAGAATGGGGGGCAATGACCCATGTTTTACTTGTTAAGTTATTATTATTATTATTGTTATTATTATTGTTTGCTTAATAAAGCTGTGGACAAATTTCCCCATATCCCTTAGTGTCCGTGCGTTATTGGGTTAGGTTATGGGTTAATTGTCCTGGATTCCGACTGCCCAAAATGGCGACTATACACCTGTCATGCTTACCTAGATTTCAGTAAGGCTTTTGACACTGTTGCACATAGAAGGCTTATCAATAAACTGCAATCTTTAAGTTTGGATTCCAATATTGTTGAATGGGTAAGGCAGTGGCTGAGTGACAGGCAACAGAGGGTTGTAGTTAATGGAATATATTCGAAAGCTTGGACTTGTCACCAGTGGGGTACCTCAGGGATCTGTACTTGGACCCATTCTCTTTAATATTTTTATTAGTGATATTGCAGAACGTCTGGATGGTAAGGTATGTCTTTTTGCTGATGATACTAAGATATGTAACAGGGTTGATGTTCTTTTTGCTGATGATACTAAGATATGTAACAGGGTTGATGTTCTAGGAGGGATAAGCCAAATGGCAAATGATTTAGGTAAACTAGAAAAATGGTCAGAATTGTGGCAACTGACATTTAATGTGGATAAGTGCAAGATAATGCATCTTGGACGTAAAAACCCAAGGGCAGAGTACAGAATATTTGATAGAGTCCTAACCTCAACATATGAGGAAAGGGATTTAGGGGTGATTATTTCTGATGACTTAAGGTAGGCAGACAATGTAATAGAGCAGCAGGAAATGCTAGCAGAATGCCTGGTTGTATAGGGAGAGGTATTAGCAGTAGAAATGGCTCATGCCATTGTACAGAACACTGGTGAGACCTCACTTGGAGTATTGTACACAGTACTGGAGACCGTATCTTCAGAAGGATATTGATACCTTAGAGAGGGTTCAGAGAAGGGCTACTAAACTGGTTCATGGATTGCGGGATAAAACTTACCAGGAAAGGTTAAAGGATCTTAACATGTATAGCTTGGAGGAAAGACGAGACAGGGGGGATATGATAGAAACATTTAAATATATAAAGGGAATCAACACAGTAAAGGAGGAGACTATATTTAAAAGAAGAAAAACTACCACAACAAGAGGACATAGTCTTAAATTAGAGGGACAAAGGTTTAAAAATAATATCAGGAAGTATTACTTTACTGAGAGGGTAGTGGATGCATGGAATAGCCTTCCAGCTGAAGTGGTAGAGGTTAACACAGTAAAGGAGTTTAAGCATGCGTGGGATAGGCATAAGGCTATCCTAACTATAAGATAAGGCTAGAGACTAATCAAAGTATTTAGAAAATTGGGCAGACTAGATGGGCCGAATGGTTCTTATCTGCCGTCACATTCTGTTTCTGTGTTTGCAGGGCACTTGTCCTATTCTTACCCTCATTTTACTTCCTTTTGCAGCCCTCTAGCCCTTTCCAGGACTTTTTTAGAGGCATTTTTGTGCCCAAAAGTTCGGGTCCCCATTGACTTCAACAGGGTTCGGGGTCAAATTCAGGGTCAAGTTT
>OW240913.1:225229662-225242542 GCA_933207985.1 Pelobates cultripes
CCCCCCTCCTTTTTCCTCACCCCCTTCTTTCTCTCTCTCACCCCCTTCTCCTCTTTCTCACCCCCCTTTTCTCTCACCTTTTGCTGCAGCGTGGCGAGCCAGTATAGTCAGGGTGCAGGAGCAGCTGTCTCCTGTGCCGGCGGACTAACAGGAGAGATGCACTTCCTGTTAGTCCGGCCGGGTACAGGAGACAGCTGCTCTCTGTACCCGCGGACTATCAATGCTGCATTGAGGGAGCTGACAGGAGCGCTCCCTCCTGTCAGCCTCTCCTCAGGCTGCGCCCGGGCGGTGCGGTCCGCCCTCATGGACGCACCGCCCGGGCAAAGCTGCAGCCGTCTGAGGCTCTCTACAGAGCACTCGGGCGGCTGCAGCATGGGGGGGGGGCGGCGGAGCTGGCCATGGCACCCCCCACCCGGCTGGCACCCGGGGCGGACCGCCCCCCTGCCCCCCCCTTAGTACGCCACTGTGTTGGAATACCCATCCACGACCCATTTTCATTGCCTTCACTGAGGGAAGGAGGTTCTCACCAAGATTTAACAGTATGTGGCCCTGTCCATTGTCCCTTTGATGCGGTGCAGTTGTCCTGTCCACTTAGCAGAAAAACACCCCCAAAGCATAATGTTTCAACCTCCATGTTTGACGGTGGGGATGGTGTTTATGGGGTCATAGGCAGCATTCCTCCTTCACCAAACACGGCGAGTTGAGCTGATGGCAAAGAGCTGGATTTTGGTCTCATCTGACCACAACACTTTCACCCAGTTCTCATTCAGATATTAATTGGCAAACTTCAGACGGGCCTGTACATGTGCTTTCTTGAGCAGGGGGACCTTGTGGGCACTGCAGGATTTCAGTCCTTCATGGCATAGTGTGTTATCAATTGTTTTCTTCGTGACTATGGTCCCAGCTGCCTTGAGATTAACAAGATCCTCCCGTGTAGTTCTGGGCTGATTCCTCACCGTTCTCATGATCATTGAAACTCAACGAGGTGAGATCTTGCATGGAGCACCAGACCGAGGGAGACTGACTGTTATTTTGTGTTTCTTCCATTTGCGAATAATTGCACCAACTGTTGTCACCTTCTCACCAAGATGCTTGGCGATGGTCTTGTAGCCCATTCCAGCCTTGTGTAGGTCTACAATCTTGACCCTGACATCCTTGGACAGCTCTTTGGTCTTGGCCATGGTGGAGAGTTTGGAATCTGATTGATTGCTTCTGTGGATTGGTGTCTTTTATACAGGTAACGAGCAGAGATTAGGAGCACTCCCTTTAAGAGTGCTCCTAATCTCATCTCGTTACCTGTATAAAAGACCCCTGGCAGCCAGAAATCTTGCTGATTGATAGGGGATCAAATACTTATTTCACTCATTGACATGCAAATCAATGTATTACTCTTTCTGACATGCGTTTTTCTGTTTTTTGGTTTTTTTTTCTTTTTTTGTTATTCTGTCTCTCGCTATTAAAATACACCTACCATTAAAATTTATAGACTGATCATTTCTTTGTCATTGGTCAAACGTTCAAAATCAGCAGGGGACCAAATATAGTGAGGAAAAAAAAAATTATTATTGGTAGTTGAATTAGTGCTTTGGGTGATGGTTACAACTTTATATTTTCTTTCACACATTGTTATATTGGCATTAATGTCACCTTTTCTCTAACGTTTCAGAACTGGTAAAATCTAGGATTAGAGTTTATTTGAGAAACAGACATGGCTCTCATCTACAATTACTGGTTTTCAGTCTCCTGATCCCATCCATAAAATCGCTTAATTCTCCAATAACTACTGACAATTAGATATGGTAAAAAGCTCCATTTTCATTTCTGTCTGATATACGCTACATTTTGTGTATTTAAAAATAAATAAATCTATATCGTTTCAAAAAAATCTAAACTATCGACGTGTGAGGGGCTGACCAGGAAGACTGTGGGATGGACGCCATGATAGGAGTTCAGTTGGGTGATTGAAGACCAAATTGTTGCTAATTTCACCTTAATTAGTCATTCTTTGTCTCAATGGCTCTGCCATCCCTGGTTACATGCGATATATTCACTCCTATTTAAATCTTTTTCTGCCCACTGTTTGTTCCGCTTGTTTCAGATGCATGTTACGTTTCACGATGTGTCCGTCCAGTTCTCGGAAGAGGAATGGAGCGCGCTGCGCATCTCTCAGAAAACGCTGTTTATCGGAATCATGAAGGAGAACTATGAAAATCTTCTCTCCCTGGGTAAGACGCATGTGGTGCTGCCACACTAACGCAGGGCTGCATTGTCTGCCAGGCTATCCCGATAAACAAATGGACACCTGTGGGGAAAAAAAAAATTAAACAATTATTTAAATTGTATTTTGTGTATTATTATTATTATTATTATTATTATTATTATTATTATTACTGGCATTTATAAAGCGCCAACAAATTTATAATTTATTTTGAATACACACCTCTATGGTAAGAATCCGCAAGCCGCCATTGTGGCTGACATTTCCTTTTTCAGGAAAGGCGGAGTGGACACAGGGACACATTTTCTCCAGTTAATGCATTGTAGTTTAACATTTGCAATTCCCCCTAAAATCCCAGCTTTTCTTCCGTCTGTATAATGTAGCACTGATTTAATGACTTTATATACGGCACGTATAAATAAAAGTCTCCTATTCTGTATATTTGTAATCAGCCTGGCTAGTGCAAACACATTATAAAGTGTATTATCGTTATGTGAATATTTCCTTATCTCTGCGTTATGAATGGGGTTGATGAATACATTGTGTTCTAATTGATTGACAGGGGGTTTAGGAATTAACCCATTACTTGCTCTCTGCCCTCAGGAGCTCCGATTGCAGTACCAGAACTGTTCCAGCAGGTTGGTCAATGGGAGAAGGCATGCATGCTGTCCGGTGAGTAACTGGCCGCATTGGGAGAAATCAATACAAAGCCAAAATAAAATATTTATGGTTTTTAGTCTGTTCCAAGTCATCCTGCATTTAACCAGATATTTCTTTTGTATCAGAAACTCAGATCCCAAACTCTGTCTCCCAGAACATTGAGCAGATCGAGGATCCGTGTGCTACTGATCTACCTGTCGGTAAGTGATTGTTCACTCCTATCAGGGCTGCAGAAATGGGGTTACAGCGCAGTAAGTGATGGGATATGTAGAAATACTCACAGCAGTGAAGGTTCGGCCTTTAGCTGTTCAGCTTGCACAGTGAGCTCTCATTAATCCAGAATGTGATCCAGACAATCCTGCTCACATACCTTTCTGCAGTCCTGCGGAGCGTATCCCATAAGCAGGGCTGTCTGTTCAATTGTCTGCTTTCTGTAGTAAAACGCTAACAGCTAAACATCGCACGTTACTGAGCTTTATTGCTGTGGAGCTCTGTTATACACATCGCACATTACTGTGAGTTGTATTGCTGTGGAGCTCTGTGATACACATTGCACGTTACTGAGCTTTATTGCTGTGGAGCTCTGTGATACACATTGCACGTTACTGAGCTTTATTGCTGTGGAGCTCTGTTATACACATCGCACATTACTGAGCTTTATTACTGTGGAGCTCTGTTATACACATCGCACATTACTGTGAGTTGTATTGCTGTGGAGCTCTGTGATACACATCGCACATTACTGTGAGTTGTATTGCTGTGAAGCTCTGTGATACACCTCACACGTTACTGAGCTTTATTGCTATGGAGCTCTGTGATACACATCGCACATTAGTGTGAGTTTTATTGCTGTGAAGCTTGTAGCCATCATGTTAAATGTAAGGCACACAAACTAAAAGTTTCTCGTTTGATTCCAATTATTGTTTCATGTATTCTAGATAATTTAGATACCAGTGAAAATGAAGGAAAACCTGAGCCGGTCACTGTGTACGATGCATCCACCAGCCAAAGTCTTGGTCTGAAGGAGCAGGTGATGAATAATGAATCTGTCCAGCATCCTTGCTTGAAATGCAAGCAGCTTCTCTGTCAATGTGTAAGCCAATCCTGGAGTAAGAAGAAGCCTTACAGCTGTATTGATTGTGGAAAACGGTACTCCAGAGAGTTATTTGCCGTGGCTCACCAAAAGACTCACTTTCGCAGAGGGATCTACAACTGCCCATCTTGTGAAAAGAGCTTCCAAAAACCCTACCACCTCCAAATACACCTGAAAACCCACGAGGAGCAGAGGATCATCAAGTGCCCCGTGTGTGAGGAGACCTTCGTTACCAAAGGTGCATGTGCTCGGCACAGAAGACTGGAACACCGGAGGTTCTACAAAAAAGGAGGTCAATGTAATAAATGTGGAGAGATATTTAAAACACAATTACAACTTAAACTACACTATAGAGTGCACAGAAAGGCCTATCACTGCAATAGGTGTGAAATGCTGTTTAGCAATAAATCAGACTACCAAACCCACCAGCGAAGACATGCTAGAGAAGAGGTGTATGCATGTGGAAAATGTAAAAAGGTTTACTCAAGACTATCCAGTTATATGAAACACAACAAATCTGGTCTGTGTCGAATGGCTTCAAGCAAATCTTATGAAAACGAGGAAAAAATCAAGTCAACATCTAAATCTTTACTTATTGGTTTGAAAAAAACAGATCTCCTAAGTGACAATATTCTAGAATCCTCTTCTGACAATCTACACCTACAGAAACCATGCAAAATAGACTCTCGGCCGAATGATCCACACCGGGAAAAAGAATGGAAGATTAGCAGCAAGGACAGGCTGCTTGAGCAACCAGGACCTCATTCGGCCACCGAAACCAACAAGATTTTTAGGTGTAAAACGTGCAATAAGGTTTACAGACATGAATCCTCTATGATTCGGCATCGGCTTAGTCACACCACGATTTATGTCTGCCAGGAGTGTGGAAAGACCTTTACGAAATTATTGCATATTTACATTCATAGAATTGAACACAAAAACAAAAAATCATTCAGCTGCAGTATCTGCAGAAAGGGCTTTAGCTTTAGATCTCTGCTGCGTCTCCATCAGAATACCCATACTTCCCAAACATCCAGCCAGGGTAGTGCCTATAACGCCAAACTTGTTGTCCCCTCAAATGTTTCATGGCTAGGGAATTATTACAGATGTTCATACTGTGTGCTGGGTTTCAATGTGGCGCATAGTCTCCTCTTACACCAGAAACTCCACAACGATCGTCCATCTAACAAACGCCCGAACCGATTTCGTTTGGACTCCAGAAACTCCTCTGATAAAACGTCCCCAGTCTCAAAGTGCAGCAGAAATGATGGGATGATACCACTTCGAGAGAGGATACAAAGCACAGACTACAAGAAGATTCAATGCAAAGCCTTAGAGTCAAGAGACCTCTTTCAGCAATGCCACAGGTCCACCGAATGAACCAGGAAGCAATCTGACTTGTACCGAACCTTTGTTAATAAAAGGTCTGATATTCAGCTGACCGATTTTATCATTTGCCTCTGTCCAGTTTCAGGATTTGATTTCTACATGTTTAATGTGTTACACCATGGTATCTCTGGGGTCATCATAGGGATTCCTATCATTTTACTTAACTGAGTATCCCAGATCTTCAACCTCAGATACAAGTAAAGGATGTTTAGTAAAATGAAAACAAACTCCATAATAACAAATCCATCACTAACACAATCTATTGCTGAAACAATCAATATATACTTAATATTTATTAATAACTGGGTATAAAAGTTACATTCTGGTTAAGCCGCTACCTTACTGGATAGAAGCAGCCATTGGGGGTTAGTGGTCTCTTACAGACACACTTTATTTATTGTGTTATGGAGGCACAAATTCTGGCTTTTTTTATCCCAGAATGATCCGTGTTACTGGTCTCTTGGAAGCCTGCTACTCGTTGGTTATCTGCAATGATGGCAGAGATTGTCCCTTCATTCCGGTTAGAACATCCAATATTACATTCCCACGAGCTGTTAATTATATTTTATTTCATTCACAGGTGGACATTGTATCAATGCACATTACCAATCCACAATATTAAACTGTTCAATGCTCCCCATGGATGACTTGTTCCTCGCACATTGTGCGATCAGACTAATTGAGCAAATTTAAGGACTGGACCACAGTTTGGAACTCCTGAAACCATTTCAGTGCTCTGCAAGTGTCCAAGTCTTCATTTTTGTGCAAATATCGGTTTTACCTATTTTTGTAACTTGTTCTAATATGCCAGTATGGGCCAGGAGACCGTCTTCCCAGCCATCAGGGAGGCATGTCCTCCTCTAGCACTCTACCTGCTCAGGAAAGACTTGAAGTTTTCCTTTAAATTAATATAAGAAACAGTCATTGATTTTCATAAATTGTAATTCATTACAATCCTAAATACATTTCACAAAGTTCTGCACGTGTTTTGTATTCACTGTATGTGAATATTGTCACTCCTGAGCTTTGTGTCTGATCATAATGTGACTTATTACTCTGCATTCATTAAAATAAAGTATAAATTCACATCCCCTGCTCCGTTATGTTAATTTCTGATATTAAATTAGTTTGTTTTATACATTATATATATATATATATATATATATTGTTTTTTATTCAGCACTAGTTTCCATCTGCACTTGTTACTGTAGGGTGTGCAGATAGATGGACTGTCACAAGGTTAACTGTTACTGTAGGGTGTGCAGATAGATGGACCGTCACAAGGTTAACTGTTACTGTAGGGTGTGCAGACAGATGGACCGTCACAAGGTTAACAGTTACTGTAGGGTGTGCACACAGATGGACTGTCACAAGGTTAACTGTTACTGTACGGTGTGCAGACAGATGGACTGTCACAAGGTTAACAGTTACTGTAGGGTGTGCAGACAGATGGACTGTCACAAGGTTAACAGTTACTGTAGGGTGTGCAGATAGATGGACTGTCACAAGGTTAACAGTTACTGCAGGGTGTGCAGACAGATGGACTGTCACAAGGTTAACAGTTACTGTAGGGTGTGCAGATAGATGGACTGTCACAAGGTTAACTGTTACTGTAGGGTGTGCAGATAGATGGACTGTCACAAGGTTAACAGTTACTGTAGGGTGTGCAGACAGATTGACTGTCACAAGGTTAACAGTTACTGTAGGGTGTGCAGATAGATGGACTGTCACAAGGTTAACAGTTACTGCAGGGTGTGCAGACAGATGGACTGTCACAAGGTTAACTGTTACTGTAGGGTGTGCAGATAGATGGACTGTCACAAGGTTAACAGTTACTGCAGGGTGTGCAGACAGATGGACTGTCACAAGGTTAACTGTTACTGTAGGGTGTGCAGATAGATGGACTGTCACAAGGTTAACAGTTACTGTAGGGTGTGCAGATAGATGGACTGTCACAAGGTTAACTGTTACTGTAGGGTGTACAGATAGATGGACTGTCACAAGGTTAACTGTTACTGTAGGGTGTACAGATAGATGGACTGTCACAAGGTTAACTGTTACTGTAGGGTGTGCAGATAGATGGACTGTCACAAGGTTAACAGTTACTGTAGGGTGTGCAGATAGATGGACTGTCACAAGGTCAACAGTTACTGTAGGGTGTGCAGATAGATGGACTGTCACAAGGTTAACTGTTACTGTAGGGTGTGCAGACAGATGGACTGTCACAAGGTTAACAGTTACTGTAGGGTGTGCAGATAGATGGACTGTCACAAGGTTAACTGTTACTGTAGGGTGTGCAGATAGATGGACTGTCACAAGGTTAACTGTTACTGTAGGGTGTGCAGACAGATGGACTGTCACAAGGTTAACAGTTACTGTAGGGTGTGCAGATAGATGGACTGTCACAAGGTTAACTGTTACTGTAGGGTGTGCAGACAGATGGACTGTTACTGTAGGGTGTGCAGACAGATGGACTGTCACAAGGTTAACAGTTACTGTAGGGTGTGCAGACAGATGGACTGTCACAAGGTTAACTGTTACTGTAGGGTGTGCAGATAGATGGACTGTCACAAGGTTAACTGTTGCTCTGCCATCCGGAGGGTCATACTTTACAATTTTCTACTGCCTTGGCAGGACACATTTGAGCACTATGGTAGCTGGACAGTTAGTTTTTGACTCACTTTCAGAGTCCAGGTGCCTTTGAAGGCACAGCTTAGGCCATTGTTCTTACTGTACTAATTCATGATTGGCTATTATTGGGTAACAGCCACCATATCTCGGCACAACCTTAAGCAGTGACCTAGGAGGATATAATACACCCACAGCGGTCACATTCATCAGTGGGTACCATGATTAGAGGAGACCATTCATTGACCGTTCTCCTCCAGCAGTAATTTATGGCAGAGATCAGGGATCTTGTTAACACTGTATTTATTATTGGATCTTTCTCCTCCAGCAGTGATAAAGTAGACAGACTAAGATCTTCACTTAGTGCTTCTATTACTGTGAAACTGTAGAAGACCACCAATTGGCCAGTTCCCTCCAGCAGTGATACAGTTTTAGCAGTAATTTATGGCACAGTGCCCCCTATAGGCAGAGATCAGGGATCTTGTATCACTGTGTAATTAGAGGAGACCACCAATTGACCAGTTCCCTCCAGCAGGGATACAGTTTTAGCAGTAATTTATGGCACAGTGCCCCCTATAGGCAGAGATCAGGGATCTTGTATCACTGTGTAATTAGAGGAGACCACCAATTGACCAGTTCCCTCCAGCAGGGATACAGTTTTAGCAGTAATTTATGGCACAGTGCCCCCTATAGGCAGAGATCAGGGATCTTGTATCACTGTGTAATTAGAGGAGACCACCAATTGACCAGTTCCCTCCAGCAGGGATACAGTTTTAGCAGTAATTTATGGCACAGTGCCCCCTATAGGCAGAGATCAGGGATCTTGTATCACTGTGTAATTAGAGGAGACCACCAATTGACCAGTTCCCTCCAGCAGGGATACAGTTTTAGCAGTAATTTATGGCACAGTGCCCCCTATAGGCAGAGATCAGGGATCTTGTATCACTGTGTAATTAGAGGAGACCACCAATTGACCAGTTCCCTCCAGCAGGGATACAGTTTTAGCAGTAATTTATGGCACAGTGCCCCCTATAGGCAGGGATCTTGTATCACTGTGTAATTAGAGGAGACCACCAATTGACCAGTTCCCTGAAGCAGGCATAGAGCAGGCTGCAGGAGACATCCATTTACCAGTCTCTGAGAGCAGCAGGAATCAGTAGCTGTACCTTGTTACTATCTACCTGGGCAGCTGGATCAGACTTTCTTCATTGAGTCTGTCAGCATTAGCAACACATGTCAGATTGTAACAACGTTTCTGCAATACTCTGTTAGCAGTAGGAACCACTGGTTGTATGGTATTTATCCTGCCCAAGGCAGCTGGATCAGACATAATCGTAATGCCTGACAGTTTATAGCAACATCGCTGCTGTAAGAATAGTAAATACCATATAAAATAAAGCTTCATAGTATTTCAGTTACTGTGTTTCTAATACAAATACAATATGTCTTCACAGGAGTGAAGCTGGATGAGACACTGTCTACACTCTGTCAGCATTGGCAACATTTATTATATCACAGCAGTGTTGCCATAGTGCCTCATCTGGCACCTAATTAAGGATAACATTTGTTATATTTATATAAACATTGTCACTGCCAGACCACAGAGGAGTGCATGCCCCTGCACCTCCATTCAAGGCAGTCTGTACATCTTTTAATTATTTTTTTCTAATCATTGATCTTTATACTTCTTCTCAACTAATGTTGGTCAGGGCAAATGTCTCTCTTTTTGGCTATTACATACAGGGTCCATGCCCATCCTGCTCAGAGACCCCCAGTAGTAACCCTTCTCTTTCTGTTCCCCTGCAGGAAGCCAGGACCCAGAATATCATCTCAAAGCCATTAAGGTTTAATTCCACCAGCCCATAACAGATCCTGCAATGGAGGAGCTACAATCAGGAATACATTTTTTTGGGGGGAAGCAGAATTTAAAGATAAACAGACCCCAAACTTGTCAGAAACAAATCGGGGCAGCAATGAAACACATGAATTCAGCCAACAGACCTTTACGATAAGAACCAAGTCACAGAAAGTCTGAGAGCTCTGGACACATAAGTGGGGTCTCCTTAACTACATACCAAACAAATCTATAAAATAAACACAACGGGTGGAGCTCTATACAGAAATATTTACCTTATAATATCTTACATTGAGCCTATGGCAAACAAGAAAAGAGGGAGAAAATAGTGCAATATTGTCTGTACACTAATAGTGACAAGCAGTAAATGTGAATGACACTCACAAAATCAGAGCCAATGATATCACCTGGCTGAAAGGTGCAGGGCAGGATAATATCACCTGGCTGAAAGGTGAAGGGCAGGACAATGATATCACCTGGCTGAAAGGTACAGGGCAGGATAATGATATCACCTGGCTGAAAGGTACAGGGCAGGATAATGATATCACCTGGCTGAAAGGTGCAGGGCAGGATAATGATATCACCTGGCTGAAAGGCGCAGCGCAGGATAATGATATCACCCGGCTGAAAGGTACAGGGCAGGACAATGATATCACCCGGCTGAAAGGTGCAGCGGAGGATAATGATATCACCCGGCTGAAAGGTGCAGCGGAGGATAATGATATCACCCGGCTGAAAGGTGCAGGGCAGGATAATGATACCACCCGGCTGAAAGGTGCAGGGCAGGACAATGATATCACCCGGCTGAAAGGTGCAGCGGAGGATAATGATATCACCTGGCTGAAAGGTGCAGGGCAGGATAATGATATCACCTGGCTGAAAGGCGCAGGGCAGGATAATGATATCACCTGGCTGAAAGGCGCAGGGCAGGATAATGATATCACCTGGCTGAAAGGTACAGGGCAGGATAATGATATCACCTGGCTGAAAGGCGCAGGGCAGGATAATGATATCACCTGGCTGAAAGGCGCAGGGCAGGATAATGATATCACCTGGCTGAAAGGTGCAGGGCAGGACAATGATATCACCCGGCTGAAAGGTGCAGCGGAGGATAATGATATCACCTGGCTGAAAGGTGCAGCGGAGGATAATGATATCACCTGGCTGAAAGGCGCAGGGCAGGACAATGATATCACCTGGCTGAAAGGTACAGGGCAGGATAATGATATCACCTGGCTGAAAGGTACAGGGCAGGATAATGATATCACCTGGCTGAAAGGCGCAGGGCAGGATAATGATATCACCTGGCTGAAAGGTACAGGGCAGGACAATGATATCACCCGGCTGAAAGGTGCAGCGGAGGATAATGATATCACCTGGCTGAAAGGTGCAGCGGAGGATAATGATATCACCTGGCTGAAAGGCGCAGGGCAGGACAATGATATCACCTGGCTGAAAGGCGAGGGCAGGGGATAATGATATCACCTTGTGGCTGGAAAGGCGAGGCAGGATAGCCATCACCCGGCCGGAAAGGCGTTGCGGTGATAAATGGTCACCCGCCGAAAGGCGCAGCCGAGGATAAATGATCACCTGGCTGCGTGCAGCCGGAGGATAATGATATCACCTGGCCGGAAAGGCTGAAAGTGGATACCGATATCACCTGGCTGGAAATGTGCAGGGTATATAAATGATATCACCCGCTGGAAAGGTGCAGGGCAGGAATGATATCACCCGCCGAAAGGCAGGGTGATAAATGATATCACCCGCCAGCGGCGCAGGCAGACAACGATAATACCCGGCTGAAAGGCTGGGCAGGATAATGCGATATCACCCGGCTGAAAGGGGCGAGGCAGGATAATGATATCACCTGGCTGAAAGGCGCAGGCAGGATAATGATACTACCCGGGCTGAAAGGTACAGGGCAGGATAATGATATCACCCGGCTGAAAGGTGCAGGGGAGGATAATGATATCACCTGGCTGAAAGGTGCAGGGCAGGATAATGATATCACCCGGCTGAAAGGCGCAGGGCAGGACAATGATATCACCTGGCTGAAAGACGCAGGGCAGGATAATGATATCACCCGGCTGAAAGACACAGGGCAGGATAATGATATCACCCGGCTGAAAGGCGCAGGGCAGGATAATGATATCACCTGGCTGAAAGGCGCAGCGCAGGATAATGATATCACCCGGCTGAAAGGTGCAGGGCAGGATAATGATATCACCCGGCTGAAAGACACAGGGCAGGATAATGATATCACCCGGCTGAAAGGCGCAGGGCAGGATAATGATATCACCTGGCTGAAAGGCGCAGGGCAGGATAATGATATCACCTGGCTGAAAGGTACAGGGCAGGATAATGATATCACCTGGCTGAAAGGCGCAGGGCAGGATAATGATATCACCTGGCTGAAAGGCGCAGGGGAGGATAATGATATCACCCGAAAGGCGAGGCGATGAATCACCTGGGAAAGGCGGGCAGGATAAATGATATCACCCGCTGAAAGGCTTAGGCAGGATAATGATATCACCCGCTGCAGGGCAGGAGCAAATGATGATCACCTGGCTGAAAGGCGCAGGGCAGGATAATGATATCACCTGGCTGAAAGGCGCAGGGCAGGATAATGATATCACCCGGCTGAAAGGCGCAGGGCAGGATAATGATATCACCCGGCTGAAAGGTGCAGGGCAGGATAATGATATCACCTGGCTGAAAGGCGCAGGGCAGGATAATTATATCACCTGGCTGAAAGGCGCAGCGCAGGATAATGATATCACCTGGCTGAAAGGCGCAGGGCAGGATAATGATATCACCTGGCTGAAAGGCGCAGGGCAAACCTCTTCCTAGATGGTGTAAAATAACTCAATGGGAGAAGTTTTATAGTATAGAACTTATTACGCCACCCCGGGGGGGGGGAGGGGGGGCGGGTAGAACCACCAGATTGCAGAGAGATGGCTGAGGACAGGAAAACTGGCTGGGAGACCGACAGACAAACTCGGGTAGAAGAAATGAGGAAGGGTAGAAAGCCCATGCA
>OW240913.1:225247471-225456247 GCA_933207985.1 Pelobates cultripes
CGTTGCCGCGATTACCATGGCAACGTTACCGCTCTTGCGAGAGTCAACTCTAGCTACGGTCTAGTGTTCACTCTCAACACTGTGACCCCCAGGGATTCCTGGTGGTCACAGTGGTGAGAGTGAACTCTAGCCCCATAAACACACTGCCCCCACACACACACACCATACACATTCACACACTGCCCTCATACACACCATACACATTGCCTCACACATACTCTGCCCACCCATATACACATAGACCCCCATACACAGCCCCCCATACTAACATTGCCACACACGTACACAGCCCACACACCCTACACATTCACACACTACACCCCCACACACACTGAACCTTTCACACACATTGCACCACTGCTCCTATTCCCTACTACAGCCCCATATCCCAGCAGATCCCAGGTAAGTTGTCAAACTGTTCTTAAATGGTTTGACTACTTACTCTGGGGCAGTAGTGGTTATTGTGCATAGATTATTTCTTTAAATAATTTACAAGTGCCCCAGTAGCCAGCCAGCCAACCCACAGGCTGGCCAGTAGCCAGCAAGTTAGCCAGCCCACAGGCCAGTAGCCAGCCCACAGGCCTACAGCAAGCCACAGGCTTACATCCAGCAAGCCCACAGCCTGCCAGTCGCAGCCAGCAAGCCACAGCCTGCCAGCCGCAGTCAGCAAGCCCACAGCCTGCCGGCGGTAGCCAGCAAGCCCACAGCCTGCCAGCCGCAGCAAGCAAGCCCACAGACTGCCAGCCAGCAACAGTAATTAAGGTAAGAAGAGCCAACTTGGCCTAGGTATCAGCGAGCTATGTTGTGTTGCTATATTGTGAATAGAAACCAGAGTGTTGGAGAGACCACCCTCCAGGCCCCATTAGACTCCATTGTAGTCTCTAATGGGGCCTGGAGGGGATTCTTTCTAACACCCTCTCTAAAGGACACTGACATAGCCTCCGCTAGAAAGACCCCCCTCCATGGCCCATTAGCCCTCAATTGTAGTCTCTGCTGGGGCCTCGAAGGGCTTATTGCCCTTTTGTTCCTTGTGTCTAAAGATTGTGTAGGGTGTGGCTGGAGGCGGGACAAGGGTGGCGCTTGCTGCAGAGTATGGGTGGGGCCTGTAAGGGGGCCCTTGATTTATTTTGCCCGGGGGCCCTGAGGGTTCTCAGTCCGCCCCTGCACCACCCATTCGAGAAAAGTACTAAATTTCTCGAAATAGGAGCATGAAATGGAACAACCCATAGGGAGGCACAAGTCCACGAAATACTTCCCCTCGAAAAAACATCCCAGCAGGTGGTGACAGTCCGGGTGGACCGGCAGCAGCCGAAACGCTGCCTCAACATCCACTTTAGCCTTAAGCGCCCCACGCCCGGCCCGTTTAACCAGCTCGACCGCCCGGTCGAATGATGCATACGAGACCGAGCACAAGTCCTTATCAATACCGTCATTCACCGACTCCCCTTTCGGGTAGGAGAGATGGTGAATGAGCCGGAACTTCCCCGGCTCCTTCTTCGGCACCACTCCGAGAGGGGAAACCCGGAGGCCCTCCAATGGGGGTACCGTAAACGGGCCCGCCATCCGCCCTAGCTTAACCTCCTTGTCTAGTTTTTCCCGTACCACCCCCGGGAAATCCGCCACCGACTTCAGGTTGCGCAACCCCCCGATCCCCCCCGCTCCCGGAAAGGGATAAAGAAACCGCGCCCGAAGCCCTCCCGAAGTACCGAGGCATCAGCCCTGTTACCGTAGCGGCTTAGCCACGGCTCCATCGCGTCTAGCCTCACCGGTGTGAAGCCCCGGGGCAGGGGAAGCACTCCCTCCGGCCCCGGCGGCCGCTCCAGTGGTTCCCGCCTTCCCTTTTTTGAAACAGCGATTGAGCCCATGAGCACCCCCGCAACCGGAGCACTCATGCTTAAATCGACACGCGTTTCCCTATTTGCACTGGCCCTCGTTGTAGAGCCAGCAGAAGCCCTTTTGTAAAGCGGCCGACGAGGCGGGCTGCCCCTTCGCGCCGGCCGAGTTTTGAAAGGGCTGCGCCTTCTGAGCCATCATTAGCTTCATCCAGAGAGGCAGATCCATCTGATCCCACCTCATACCCGGGTTAGCCGCCAGTCGCTGCCTGAACTGTTCATCGTACCACCACCATGCCAGCCCCCCATAGGTGCGGTATGCTTCCCAAATGCCGTCCAAGTAGCAAAACAGGGACGAGCATAATCCCGGCGATTTTTCACCGAGCACGCTGGCCAGCACGCAAAACGCCCTCAACCAGTTACCAAAGGATTTCGGAATCTTGCGATACAGCTTCCTTTTCTCCTCCTCCTCCTTCTTCTCATCCTTCTTATCCTGCTCTTTGAGGTCAATAAAGTCCTCCAAGGGGAGCAGGGAGAAGATCTCGCAAAACTCACCTTTCCAGAGCTTCTCTTTCACGTCCTGTTTCAGATGAACCCCCAGGGGGCCCGCAAACGAGACGCACGCGTGCTGCCTCGCCGCGTCCGGAATACCCCCGGCCAGTTCCGCCCTGTCACTCCCGGCCGCCGTCGCCTCGGGCGCCACCCCAGCGTCCCCGCCCGAGCAAAGCCCTGCGGAAACCCCACTAGAACCAGGGACCTCAGTCCCCGGATCCCAGACCCGACCAATGCCGCCCCCCGTGTCACCCCCCGCCCCCAGTGAGTGGAGCAGTGCTTGAAGTGTGCTAACTAAGGAGCTGGAGTGTAGTGACCCACAAGACTCACCGGCCAAGCCCCCTGATACCAGAGCTTCAGGGGCTGCGTCAACGACTGCCCGATGTCCAGGGAGAGCGACTCCCGCCGATACCTCGCCAACCGGGGAGCCAAACCGGTGCCTTGCCCGTGTCGATATGGAACGGCTCCGTGACCTGAAAAGAGGAGAAGAGGTCCTGGGTAGGGTGCACTGAGTACTCGCTTCCCCCCCGTCCCGACCCTGGGAGCGCTTGCCCATTGCCGAGGCCTCCCGCTGCGCCCCACGTGCGCGCTGCGCGCGGGAGCCCCTAGGGCTACGGCTCCTCCTGTCCCCTCCTGGCAACCGTCCCCGCCGACCACCCCTGGGGACGCTAGCCCTGCTCTCCCCTGAGCTTCCTGACATGGAGCGGCGCTGCCGGGACCTCCCCCTCCTCCCCCTGGGCTCTAAGTCCCGAACCGGAGAGAGACTACCACTACAGACCCTGAACCAGACCCCCCCTCCTACTACCCTGCACCCCCAAACGCTCACCCTTCCAGCGAGAGCCCGACCCCCCACCTGAACTGGCTCCCAGACTAAGGGGACCCGGACCCCACTCAACTAGACTGGCCCCCCCAACCCCTAAACCAGGCCTACCCGACCCTACCAGCACCGGCCTAGCCCCAGAACCCAAGGAGGTCCCCCTCCCCCTACCAGGTGAGCCCAGCAGTCCCTCCTCACCCACAGCCCCCCCACCCCTACCACTACTCCCCCCACCTATGACCCCTGTGCCCCCCCCATCCATCACCCGCGATCCCTGGGAGGCCTTCCCGCCCCCCACTTGGGCCCTCCGCCCTCCACCCCCTGTCAGGACCCCCCCAGCACTTCTCCCGCCAAGGGGGCCCCGGCCGGAGCCCCCTGCACTTGCCTTTGGGGCCGGGAACCGGCCACGTGTCCTCCCGGTCCCGGCCCCGCCGACCTCCGCCTCCGACGGGGTGGGCGCCCTCCCGGGCCGCACCTCCATGCCGCCCGCTCCTCCCGACCGTCCCCCCCGGCGCTGGGCCCCGGCCTGCTGTCGCCCGCACCGGAGCCTCCCGGACCACCAGGGACGTCTTCACCGGGTCCCCCACCCGTGCTTAGTCTCTCCGGGGGCCTCCTGGCCCGAACAGGCCTGCCACCGCCGCCGTCCCGGTTCGCCGCCTCCGCCAGGGCCGGGCCTAGCTGGGCCCTCAGCCAGTCAGCCCCCTGGTGCCTCGCCGCCGACCGGATCCCCTCCAGCAGTCGCTCCACTTCGTCCATCGGCCCTGCAGGGAGACAAAAGAAGAGAAAACCCTACCAAGCCAAATCTGTGCCCACAGGAGCGAACACAAACTTAACCAGGTAGGAAATTAGAATGACTTACCTAAAATGGCTGCCCATTTAAATAACCAAACCTACTTACCCATAACTCCACTCCCTTGCTTACTTCCTCCTAAGCCCACCTCCTAACCCCTGTCAAGGCCTTTTTTCGCTTAGCTGCGCTTGGCTACATAGGGCTACAAGTCTACTGCACCACCCTGATCTATAATTTTAGTTACCCAATCAAAAAAATCAATAAGATTAGTTTGGCATGATCTCCCTGAAGTAAGCCCATGTTGTCTCTGATCTTGAAATCCATGTGTTTTTAGATGTTCATCAATCCTATCCTTTAACATGGTTTCCATCACTTTCCCCACTACTGAAGTAAGGCTTACTGGCCTATAGTTGCCCGACTCCTCCTTATTACCTTTCTTGTATATGGGCACAACATTCGCTAACTTCCAATCTTCTGGGACTACTCCTGTTAACAATGATTGGTTAAATAAATCTGTTAATGGTTTTGCTAGTACACCACTAAGCTCTTTTAATAGCTTTGGGTGTATTCCATCAGGTCCCATTGACTTATTTGTGTTTACTTTTGACAGTTGAAATAGAACCTCTTCCTCTGTAAACTCACGTGTAATAAATGACTCAACTGAGGTCCCTTTCCTTCTTTTTCATCTGTAAATACAGGACAAAAATATTCATTGAGGCAGTCAGCTAGACCGTTATCCTCTTCTACATACCGTCCTTCTTTTGTTTTTAATCTAACTAATCCTTGTTTTACTTTTCTTTTCTCATTTATGTATTTAAAAAATGTTTTATCCCCCTTTTTTACTGACTGTGCTATTTTTTTTTCTGTGTGTGATTTGGAAGCTCTTATAACTTGCTTAGCCTCTTTCTGACTAATCTTATAGCTCATTTTGTCTTCCTCAGTCTGGGTTTTTTTATAATTCCTAAATGCTAACTTTTTGTTTTTAACTATTTTGGCCACATCTGTGGAGTACCACAGTGCTTTCTTGAATTTTTTGCTTTTACTGACAAGCCTAATGCAATTTTCTGTTGCCTTCAATAGTGCAACTTTTAAATAATCCCATTTCTCTTGGACTCCATTTAAATTGCTCCAGTCTGATAATGACTTCTCTACCTATATTCTAATTTTAGAAAAGTCTGTTTTTCTAAAGTCTAAAACTTTTGTTTTTGTGTGGTGTGACTCAGTCACTGTTCTTATATTAAACCACACTGACTGATGATCACTGGATCCTAAACTTTCACCTACAAGTAATACCTGATACCAAATCTCCATTTGTTAACACTCTTTACGAGTTTGCTCCTCAACAACTTGTTTTAGAGACAATCTATGTGTGCTCCTGGCACAAGTAGCTAATTTTGTTTTCCAATTTACACCAGGAAGATTAAAGTCACCTGTGACCAATCTCGCCACTGTGCATTGGAGGAGCCTGGTTGCCCGCCTGCTGCCTTTAGACTATGGCCCCATGTTGAAATGCTTGATTTTCCCCTGCGGAGACACGTGAATGTGAATGTGATGCATACTTTTCAAGTTATGAATAAAGTGGAAAAATGTTATTTCTCTGCTTGTGATAATTACATTACCCATTGTGTAAGGTAATTGTGTCACAGGCAGAGGGGAGGATTTTGTGTGGGAGTGTCTGAGTGTATTGTATGTGTTTATTGGTTGTGTTCCAAAACCCTGTGGGTGGTACTAAGGTGTATGTAAGAACAATAAACCCACAGCTCTGTCTGTTCACTGCTTGACCCTCAGCACAGAGCTTTGTCTCGTTCTTGGGGGGATTTATGGTATGCTGTTCCAATTCGACTGCTAGGAGTGTAAACCTTTCGTATGGTTTTTCCTATTCGGCTGTTTACAGCATTCGTATGGTTCCGGTCCGGCTGTTTACAGCATTCATATGCTTCTCCGGTTCGGTGTATTGGTGTCTACAGTAGCTGTGCCTGTGTCTCTGGAAGGGAAAGATCTACTAACTGGCGGTTTAACCCTTTTATGCCTGGGGGGGCAGTTACATCACCCATGATGATAACTTCCTCCTTCATTGTCATTTTAGCTATTTCCTCAACTAGTAGATTATCTAACTCTTCAATTTGTCCTGGTGGCCTATAAATCACATCTACACGAGTTACTGTGTGATTACCAAATTCTAATGTAACCCAAACGAACTCTATGTTTGCCTCACTAACTTTTATTAGGCTAGATTTTATGCTATATATAAGGCCACCCCTCCCCCTTTCTTGCCTTCCCTATCTTTCCTATATAAAGAGTACCCTGGTATTGCTATGTCCCAGTCATTTTTCTCATTATACCATGTCTCAGTAACAGCGACTAAATCTACACTATCAGTTGCCATTATTGCCACAAGTTCTTGGATCTTATTCCCTAAACTGCGAGCATTTGTAGACATGACTCTAAGCTTATTTTTTAACACACTTGCTACAGGCACCATCTTTTTTATACAGCTTATCTCCAATTCAAACAGAGCTACCATGAGAAATAAAGCCAAATCCTTGCTCCCGACACCATTCACCAAGCCACAAGTTAAAGTCCCAAATATGCATCCGCCTGTCGTTCTGAGTGTTATGCACAGTCAGAACTTCAGAGAATGACAGTGTGGAAGCAACCTGCCGTATATCATTGGCAAAAACACTAAAAACTTCCTTAACCTCTGAAACTTCATTGCAAGCCAAGTAATTTGTCCCTAGATGGACAAGTACATCCAATTCCCCTTCCTGCTTTGCTTGCTTAACAATATTACAGATACGTCTCCTGTCTCTGTGAGCAGTAGCTCTGGGAAGACACCTCACAAGACCACCATTGTCCATCTCCACACCTCTTATAATGGAATCCCCCAACAACAACTGCTTTCTATTAGGCCTCACCATAGTCTCCAAGCCGGTCTCCACAACACCACTAGCCTCAGTGCCTCTCTACACAATACCACTAGCTTCAGTGCCTCTCTCCACAACACCACTAGCCTCAGTGCCTCTCTCCACAACACCATTACACTCTGAAAGTGCAGAAAATGAATTATGAAGAGCAACAGACTGTGCAAAATGCCTTTTATCCACAACTCTAAGTCTACCAGATCCTACAGTAATCCATCTGCCATTCCTAGTATGTCTCTGCGGCAGTGGCTTTGTAGCAGTTCCAGTCTGAGTTTGTTTACCAGATAATTTACAAATCTCAGACTTCAAAAATACAATCTCCTGCCGCAAGATAGAGAACTGTCTACAGATTAGACAACAACCAAACCTCCAAAAAGTGGAACGTGAAACAAATGCATAGCAACTATTACACTGAACTAAGTCTGCCATTCCAATAAGGAGAATAATTTAAATCAAACAAATCTTAACTTTTTATTTATCCTCCTGAATAATTCAGTTTACCTCCAGGTTATCTCCAGAATATCTCCAACTACACACTTAGAAGCAACACTTAGATGAAGCAACTGAGCTATATTAGCCAAGCTAATGACAACAACCCTTATATAACTCCTAAAATCACCACCCACTAGGAATGTTTAACACCTGGGTAGGCCTCTGCTTATTTGCAAACAATAGCTAATTTAAACAGCAATCAATAGCAAGTAATCTAATCAAATGCCTTCTAATTACCAACAGGAATTCAAACCTTGTGCAACAAATGTGAATAGGGAAATCACTTAAAATAACATAAAATAAGCAGCTGCTTAGTAGATAACTCCCCAATTCCCACGATATTAGGGAGCTATCTACCAAAAGGCTGAAAGACCTAAATAATAAAGATTACTTGGTATTAGTAAATTCAGCCCCTACTCGCTATACCGTATATATATATATAAATAACAATAAGGGGGGGGACCTACTGTCCACCCCCTGGCCCCCACCGCAGAATGGTGGATGGGGGCCATAAATAAGAATGTGGAGGAGGGGACCTACTGTCCTCCCCCTGGCCCCCACCCCTGAGCGGTGGGTGGGGGCCCTAAATAACAATAAGGTGGGACCTACTGTATCTAAATACCTGTAAAAAAAAAAAATAGACTTACCATTTGATGTCTTCTTTCTTCTAAACTCTTCTTTTTTCAGCCCCAAAAAAGGCCAACTAAAAATCCATAATAACCAACGCACTTTAAAATAAATAAATAAATAAATAAAAATAATAATAATCCATTTTCACCCATGGAGGGTTTCGCGCAGACTGAGCTCTGCAGGGCGGGGGAAGGCTTATAAAGTGCAGTGGGTGGGGGCCCTAAATAACAATAAGGGGGGAGACCTACTGTCCTCCACCCCCGGCCCAGATCCCTGAGCGGTGGGTGGGGGACATAAATAAGAATAAGAAATACGAATTTAGGGGGGACCTACTGTCTTCCCCCCCAGCCCCCACTCCTGCGCGGCGGGTGGGGGCCCTAAATAACAATAAGGGGGGGACCTACCGTCCTCCTCCCTGTCCCCCACCCCTGAGAGGTGGGCGGGGGCCATAAATAAGAATTTAGGGGGGACCTACTGCCCTCCACCCCAGACCCCTACCCCTGCGTGGCGGGTGGGGGCCCTAAATAACAATAAGGGGGGGACCTACTGTCCTCCACCCTCAGCCCCCACCCCTGAGCGGTGGGTGGGGGCCATAAATAAGAATTTAGGGGGGACCTACTGCCCTCCCCCCCAGGCCCCTACCCCTGCGCGGCAGGTGGGGGCCCTAAATAACAATAAGGGAGGGCCTACTGTCCTCCCCTTGGCCCCCACCCCTGAGTGGTGGGTGGGGGCCATAAATAAGAATGTGGGGGGGACCTAATGTCCTCCCCCCCTGGACCCCACCCCTGAGCAGTGAATGGGGGCCATAAATAAAAATTGGGGGGCCTAATGTCCTCCCCCGGCCCCCACCTCTGAGTGGTGGGTGTGGGCCATAAATAAAAATTGGGGAGAGGGACCCGGCGGGTGGGGGCCCTAAATAAAAATGTAACCCCCAGGTGACTAGGGGTTCCCAAACCCCTAGTTACCCCCATTCCCCCCAAAAGATAACCCCTACCTACCCCCTCATCCTAAAAATAATGAGGGGGGTCCCTTATCTAAATACCTGTAAAAAAAAAAAATAGACTTACCATTTGATGTCTTCTTTGATGTCTTCTTTCTTCCCAAAAAAGGCCAACTAAAAATCCATAATAACCAACGCACTTTAAAAAAAAAAAAAAAAAATACAAATAATAATAATCCATTTTCATGAAAATGCTTGAAATCCAGCCAATCGGAGTGCTCTGTGTCATTTTATACAGCGTAGGAAAATTCCAAAGAACTTTCCCACGCTGTGTAAAATGACACAGAGCACTCTGATTGGTGGATTTCATGCCAACCAATCAGAGTGCTGTGACAGGTATATATATGTGCGTTTGTTTGTGTATATATATGTATATATATTTGTGTGTATGTATGTACATGTGAGAGTGTGTGTTTATATTTATCTACTATTTTTACATAATTAAGTAATTTTATTAATTATAATTCAAGGGACCTACCTGACAACCCAGGCAGAATGTCCAGAAAATTTAATTTACAAGCCCTATATTTAACCCTGTAACTTTCTAAAACATCATAAAACCTGTACATAAGGGGGAACTGTTTTACACTAATATGAGTGTTTTAGAACACTAAAACTTGTAATGATGATGATATTATCAGTAAACACAGTTTTTGTGTTAAAAATGCAAAACAAAATAGGAAACCTAATTTTGGCTAGGATTTGTGACTAAGTGGCTACTACAAAAGACTGGACTTACCAAATTCTGAATACCCTGGGTTGTCTACTTTTATGAATAGATGGGATACTGTTGTACTCATAAGACTTTGTTGAACACAAATATGAGTGTTTTAGAACACTAAAACTTGTAATGATGATGATGATATCATCAATAAATATGCAGTTTTTGTGTGAAAAATTCAACAAAACACAAATATGAACCCTAACTTTGGCCAGGGTTTGTGACTAAGTGGCTACTACAAAAGACCAGAATTACCCCATTCTGAATACCCTGGGTTGTCTACTTTTATCAATGGTATGCCGATGTTCAGATGACGTAACGTAGCGCGCGTTCCGTCGGAGGGGTGGAGTCGCAGGCATCAAGGAAGTAGGAGCACGGTTGTTTGCCATGAGCCCTGTTGGATCTTGCAGATGTTTTCGTTCAGAAGCATGGTGCACACCCTTTACAGCCCTAACAATTGCCTATTGTTTATGGTAAAGGGGCATGTAATTGACAAAGGAGGTGATTGATGGATTGTTGAGAAGAACTTGAGACTGTAATTTGCTGGGGAATAGCTGAACATTTAAGGGCGGACATAAAAAAAAAAAATCCCTGAAAGGAAGAGAAAAAAAGAAAAAAAAAGGGAATAGTGAAAAGAAAGGGGAAAGATTTTGAAAAGCAATTAAGTAATCCAGCAATATACTTGTTCTGGGCTGATTGAACTGAAAACTAACTGGAGTAGTTTGAGTACCCTGAAAGGGGGAGTTGAAATTTTGGAGTAAATTCTTTGCTTTATTGAGAAAGAAGGGTGAGAAGGGGAGATAAGGGGAAGAAAGAAAAGGGGAAAACAAAGGGTCTCTTTAGAGTATAAACAGGAGCTAGACTATTCATGTGCTAGTGGGTACTCATCAAGCTGTAGTCAAGCAAGAATTTTGCATTATCAAGAGAGTGATTTTCCTGAGAGGATTAAATATAAAGGAATAGCACTGAAGCTAATCAAGAAGCAATGGGACCAAAAAAAAGCATCATCAGGCAGCTGGACCCCCAACGGGTTTTATCCCTGCACCACTAAAATCACCACTACGGAAATTCTTCACAGACCACGCAGATCAAATGGGGAAAATGTCATCCTCAGTAATTGAACCTGGGAGCCCGCCAGTGAGTCCGATAATGTCAGAGTGTTCAATGGAAGGCTCAGACCTGAGAACAACCTCGGCCCAATTACCCTCAAAATCTGACTTGATAGTCATGTTTAAAAAGATGGAGGACAGCTTTGGAGAAATACAACATTTAGGTGATAAAGTGTTGGCACTAGAAAAAGATGGAGAAGCTATGGAGAATCAGTGGGGAGAATGCCATACAACACAAAGATTACAGACAAAAGCTATTCTTTTCCTACAACGTAAATTAGATGATGTTGATAACCGGGGGAGGCGTAATAACTTTTGAATAAGAGGAGTGCCGGAAACCCAAGAGGGTGTAACTGACAAAATCAAATATTAGGAAGATCATTAGACACAAAGATTACGTTTGAAAGATCACATAAAGTAGGGAGACCTAGAAATCTGTCACAAGATAAACCCAAAAACTTTATTTGCTGCATTCATAATTTTTAATTAAAAGAAGAGATAGCACGTAAAGCAAGACAACTTTGTGAAATACAATTTGAAGATCATTTAGTTGCTATATTTCAAGATCTCTCACCTACTACTCTAATGGCTCGTAGGGTCTTGCGGCCTGTTACGCAATTACTCATGCAGAAACAAGTTAAATATCATTGGAACTACCCTTTTCTCTAATAGTATCACAAAAAGGGAAGACATATATGATAACTACTCCAGTGGATATTCTGGACTTCCTACAGGCACTGGGACTCTCCCCGATTGAGGTGGAAGATTGGACAGGGCTCTCTGGCAGCTCTACATTTAAACAGCTACAAAAACACACATGGCAAAAAAGTACCAAGAATAGAAGAAATATGATAGCGCCTTCAGGGAGCAAAAGGCCTACTTATTTAAGAACTTCCTGATGACTTAGATATTAATGGGATGAATAGTAAAGTACATTCATTCCGATAGCTATAATTGATTATCCCATTACCCCTTTCCCCCCTCTGAAAGATGCCAAAATGACTTGTGGACACAATTGTGTCACCCACTGGTGGTGCATCATAAACTACTTGGGTATGAGTTACTATACTAATATACTTGTAAATAGACCTATTTGTTTTCTATCTATCGCCTAAATCCTTGTTCTATGATAAAACCTCTAGCATAAGATGTTCTATAAGCTTTACTTTCAACTTTCTATATGGTTCAAACTAGCTTCATGTCTTTGAATGTTAAATGCCTTAATTCCCCAAGAAGGCCATTTATGTTAGCCAAGGAGTTAGATATGCAAAAAAAAAATAATGTATTTATTCAAGAAACCTATTATAAATGCAATTTTCAACCAAGACTTAGAGTAAGTAAAATCAATCAGACCTTCTATAGTAGTTATACAAAAGGGATGTCTAGAAGAGTGGCAATCTTCTTGACCTCAAATTTGAATTTTATTGAGTTAGACAGCAAATATGACCGGGGAGGAAGATATGTTTTTTTAAAGGGGAAGGTTAATGACCAGATCATTACATTAGCAAATATATATGCACCTAATTCGAGTCAGGCATCTTATTTAAACGCATGTCCTACAAAAGATGTACAGAACATTCAGCTAAGAGAGGGCTAGGAAGATAGACAGAGAGAGAGTGACCTGAGGTATTATTCAGAGACATGTATTATGCGGGTTTCTCTGTATTGCAGCTCTGTTGAATCCATCACGGTGATCCTGGCTGTGTGAGATAGTTATGAGTATCTCCCTATTGACCCCAAGTCTGCCCACATCATTGGTAAACCGTGGCAAACCTGTTGTTTTTGTAGAAAACAGGCAGCTCCAAATTCACAGCCCTAATCATTTAGGACTTGTACATGTTAACCATGTTAGGAATACAAAAAACTATTTCTACTATTTACTCTTCTACTTGTATCTCCTCCAAAAAACACTACCCCTCCTGCAAAGTCTTGTTGCCAAAAAGGCAAAAATGAAGTCATATATTATTAAAATTTTTAAATATCTATATTTTGGGCATAATTATTTAGCACCATTCTTCCTACTTCCATAACCACTATTCTCCATACCATTGACCATTTATCTACAATAGGTGATTTTATAAACAACCTATATATCCTAGGCCCTGTTTTTAGGGCCTAGCTTAATACCCCAAACATCCTCATCTATCCTATTTCTTGAGCTCACTCATTATTCACTTTCTTGTGAACTCAGATACCAAAAAACATATCTGACTTTAAAATCATAAAATAAACATTCCACAATCTACATGAATGAAAAATACAGACCTCACTACCTGGCATTATCTGAAACTATCCCTACTAGGTATATATAAAATTATAGTTTTTCCTAAACTCCTGTATCCTCTCCATGTTCTTTCTTGTCTCCCTAAAAAAATCTGATGAGAAGAACTATATCAATCACCTCCATACCTTCTGGTGGAATGTTCATAGACATATTTTAATCTTTCCAAAATACAACTTCCTAAAAAAGGTGGAGTTCTAAATTGCCTAACCTCTTGATGTATAACATAGCAGCCTTGTTGTGCTATGCTATATATTGGGTAAACACTAAAGACAGTTCCATTTGCACCTTTCTAGCTCCCCTATATGCTCTTCCAGTGGTCTTACAAATGCCTAGACTAAATATTCCTGACTCCATTGGTACCAGCTCTCTCTTTTTTCCGACACTCAGAGCCTGGAAAATTTGTCTTAGTCTCTATATTTCTTGGTCTCACAATGTCTTACAGCAACATGACAAAGTCAGGGAACAGCCTACAGGAACATGAAATTTGCAATTCCCAATGCCATCCCTTCTACTTCACACAGACAATGAAAAGTCAAATGGACAGAATTCATTGAAAATTATTGAATTCCAACAGGAATGGCAATTTTCACATTTATTAAAGTCAAATCTGTACCATGTGACCGGATGCATACAGTATCTGATTTAAAATTAGTGTTTTGCACATTAGAATCCTATAAAAGTATAATATTTACTAAGCGCCAAAGCACCAAAATTGGGAAAGAATGCATCCAGCAAGGTGCACATTTGCTAATTATAACTTGCTTGCTTTTTTAAATTGGAAAATAATACCATCTACCCAGTTTCAGATCTAGCAATAAAGGGGGAAAAAGGTTCTGTAAACCTGATGGCAGTTCAAGTGTTAGCCATTGGCAGTACAAGTGTTAACCACATTAAAATGCTGTTGTTTTCAGACAGATTTGGGATGCATTTATGACTTATTATAAGAAGAGCGTTGTGTGACGGAATTCCCATACTTCGGCCGAGTACCTCCTCCAGGTCTGCTTCCTGATAGCTATCAGGGATCCTGGAACGCTTCAGACCTAGTCGTCAAAGCTTGACTGGGGCCCCTGAGGATCTCTGCCACCCTGATCAAGGCTGTAATAATTATAGCTCTGAAGACCCTTTCTGTAGAGCAATGATTATAGCTTGTATATAGCCTTTCTCTCAAACATTAGATAATTCTAAATGCAGGGGATAGAATGACACTTTATTACATGAAACACAGCTATTTGTATGGTACAATGACAATGACAATCGACTCTCCCTGCAGGGGATCTTTCATCCAACACAATGTATTTGTACAGTTTTCTCTCCCTAGCACTACTCTATATGGCGACTTAATCCTAGCTAACACACTGTCTTCAGACCCCTACACAATATATATCCCTGGAAAAATTGTCGCAGAGCACTCTTGCTATCCAAATAGAATCTGTGTAACTGGGTCACGGCTATTCTACAATCCCGCAATAAGTACCAGGTGTGCAGCAGCTATATTCCAAAAAGGGATACCCAGTCCTCTGGGAGGGGGGCACTCTCAAACCCCAGGTATCCTCAGATGCCTCCTTGCCTCCTCCTTATCTCCTGGTCAGTCGCTCGAGGTATAAAATTAACCCAGTTGATCCCCAGAGGTCCTCAAGGCAGGCTGGGAAGCAATATAAGCATCCAGGGCCCACCAACAGTGACAACAGTCCCCTTTTAGGTGCTCTTTGGACCTGGCCCATAGTCTGTGCATAGGAGGCTAGCATTCATTATCCAGAAGGCTGTGGCACAGGAGATTCCACCACATATCTCCCAACCTCAAGGGTCCCCATGTTAGAGGGTTGAGGATCTTGGCCAGCTGCAGAGTTCCCACTCCATGTCAGCCAGATGGTTTAGATCTTGTCCCAACTCAGTAGCTTCGTAGATATCCAGAAGATCTTCCCTATTGTCCCAGATGTCCCAAAGTTGAAACTTGTCAGAACTTCCAAACTCAATATCCTCAAAGAACTTTTACAACAGGTCAGGGCCATCAAAGACTCATCCTTTGGAGGGTCATTATCAGCTAGCCATGGGAATTGCTGTACCACATACCACTGCATCGGTGTCCACAGGGGGGGCAAGGGAGGGCAATTGCCCCCCCCCCGGATTTTTCAGCTTGTTCTGCTAATTTTCATGTGAGATTGAAAATACAGTGCAATACCGGTGCTGGCCAGTAGGTGGTGCTGTGCATGGAGAGAGACAGGGATAGGAAGCTGCCTCTTATCCCTGCTTTTCTCTGACTGAATCTGCAGAGGAGCAACACATGCAGCCAGCAGAGACAGCCTACAGATTAGGTAAGTGAGGCATGGGGGGGGCAAAGATAGCCTACAGATCAGTGAAGTGAGGCATATGGGGGAGGGGGGCAAAGATAGCCTACAGATCAGATCAGCCTACAGTAAGTGAGGCATATGGGGGGCAGAGAGAGCCTACAGATCAGGGAAGTGAGCATATGGGGGGCAGAGATAGCCCACAGATCAGTGAGGCATATGGGGGCAGAGATAGCCTACAGATCAGGAAGTGAGGCATATGGGGCAGAGAGCCTACAGATCAGGAAGTGAGGCATATGGGGCAGAGATAGCCTACAGATCAGGGAAGCAGGCTGGGGGCAGAGATAGCCTCCAGATCAGGGATGCAGGCATATGGAGGGGCAGAGATAGAGATCAGGATGTGAGGCATATGGAGGGGCAGAGATAGCCTAAAGATCAGGGAAAAAGGAGGCATATGGGGGGCAGAGATAGCCTACAGATCAGGAGTGAGGCATATGGGGGCTGAGATAGCCTACAGATCAGGGAAGTGAGGCATATGGGGGCATAGGTAGCCTACAGATCAGGGAAGTGAGGCATATGGGGGCAGAGATAGCCTACAGATCAGGGAAGTGAGGCATATGGGGCAGAGATAGCCTACAGATCAGGAAGTGAGGCATGGGGGGGCAGAGATAGCCTACAGATCAGGGAAGTGAGGCATATGGGGGGGCATAGGTAGCCTACAGATCAGGGAAGTGAGGCATATGGGGGGGCAGAGATAGCCGACAGATCAGGGAAGTGAGGCATATGGGGCAGATATAGCCTACAGATCAGGGAAGTGAGGCATATGGGGGCAGAGATAGCCTACAGATCAGGGAGGTGAGGCATATGGGAGGAGCAGAGGAAGCCTACAGATCAGGGAAGTGAGGCATATGGGGGGGCCGAGATATCCCATAAATGAGGGAAGTGAGGGATGGAGACAGCCTACAGGAAGGGTCAGCAAGGACCAGGACGATAAAGTAAGAGAAGGAGCAGAAAGAAGAAGAAAGGAGCAGAGAGGAGAAGGAATAGAAATGAGCAGAAAGGGGCAGCAAGGAGCTGGAAGGGACAGCAAGGACCACAAAGGAACACAAATGAACAGGAAGGGGCAGCAAGGAGCAGGAAGGGTCTGCAAGGAGCATGAAGGGTCAACAAGGAGAAGGAAGGGTCTGCAAGGAGCAGGAAGGGTCAACAAGGAGCAGCAAGGGTCAGCAAGGAGCTGGAAGGTAAAGCAGCACAAAGGTGAAGAAGAAGGAACAGAAATGAGCAGGAAGGGTCTGCAAAGAGAAGGAAGGGTCTGCAAAGACCAGAAAGGGACAGAAGGAGCACAAAGGTAAAGTAGGAGAAGGACAAAGGAGTAGGACAAAGGTGAAGAAGAAGGAACAGAAATGAGCAGGAAGGGTCTGAAAGGGGCAGCAAGAAGCAGGAAGGGTCTGCAAAGAGAAGGAAGGGTCTGCAAGGAGCAGAAGGAATCAGAAGGAGCACAAAAGTAAAGTAGGAGAAGGAGCAGAAAAGGGTAGCAAGGAGCAAAAAGGACAGCAAGGAGCACAAAGGTAAAGTAGGAGAAGGAGCAGAAAGGGATCAGAAAGAGAAAGGAGCAGAAGGGGGAGCACAATAAGCAGAAAGTAGCAGAAAGGTAAAGGAGCAGAAGGAGCCAAGGAGGAGAGAAGACAGTGTCAGAAGAAAAAGAAGACTGTCAAATGAAGGAGAAGAAAAGGAGATTGGAGCAGGAAGGACACGTGAAGTGAACCCTCCACTTTATTCTGGACACCACATCATAAGGCTTTGGTACCTGGGCCTGGCAGGGAAACTTTGAACCTTCTCATCTCCCCAGGTAAAAAAAATATCAGTGTTAATGTGTTCACTTTTATTTACGGAGTGTCAGGAAGCACAGAGGGCTGCTGGGGAGGGGCTTGCACTCTAAGCCAATCAATAGCTCCCTATTCATAAAAAAGTAAAACATTTTTATGAACCGGGAACTAGCAATTGGCTTAGTGCGTCGACTGACCACTCTAGCTAATCTGTAGCACCCATGCCTGACGTCAATCTGCACTTCCTGACACTCCATTTTAGAAGCCGAATACCACTGAGCGACCTGGAAATCTGGCGCTGGAGGAAGCCTTTGGGGTTAAACCATTTGAGAGCGGTTTAACCCCTTAAAGGAAAGAGAGCACCCAGGGGCTTCCTGGCATCATAGCATTTTAATTTAGATTAAGTTGTTATGGTGACCAGAATGTTCCTTTAATTTGCTTAAAGGAACACTATAGTGTCAGGAATACAAACATGTATTCCTGACACCATAGTTGTGAAAATGCTATTAACCCTGGCTTTATGTGATAATGACTATGCTTCTCCCCTTCATGACACTGTCAAAAAGGGACCAAGCATGGATGTCATTACAATTATGCTCCCCCCCCCCCGAAAAATTCCTGCGGATGCCCATGTACCACTGTAAAGTGCGTTAAGTCGCGTCCAATCTCAATTCCTTCCAGACAGCATCTCGAGGTCAGCCATCAATTTTTCCAGAGGCTGCTCTCCCAGGAAAGGCAGATATCGCTTGAGAAAGCCTGTCAGCCGAAACACGTTGTGAGTGTTTGATATTGCTAAATATTTTACTTATTTATTATTTTATTTAAAAAAAAATATATATATATATATATATATATACATATAATTTATTTATTTTTGTTGGGTAATTTAAAATTACATTTTACCATACAAATTTATTTTATTTGGTCCTGTTTTTACTTATCATCTGGAAGTCTCCAACTGGCACAGTTGCACTTTTTCCTATTTGTCCTTACATATCCCAGGTTTCCAACAAGCTGGGAGGATATTTATGGGGTGATAAATATCAAAATAATATTTTCATACAAATTATCAAAAATCTATTTAATATCAAAAACTGATTTATTGGGACTGTTCCCCTTGATTAATTTAAAGCTAAGAGCTACCCACTATTTTTAACTCTTATAGACCCTGGAGTGTTTTATTAGATGATTTGCATTTCACACATTAATCAAAAACTAATTATAAAAATATAATTTATTGTGACAATAAATAATAATAATAATAATAAGTAACATGCGTAACAATAATAAGTGAATATTTAGATATAACATAAATATACAATATGGCAGCAGTTTAACACAGTTTCAGATAGTTAAATAGCAACCTTTATATCCACATAGATGCAATTTCAACAAGCTTTATGACAGGACACTTTCTTTGAAATCAGCTATGCAATTCTTAACACAGAACACAGCATCTCCTAGCACAGACTTAAGGCAATAAAAAACTTTTAACTGCCCGTTAACTCACTCACTGCTGCAATTCTCACTGGAAAAATATCTTTGTATATTACAATTGACAAATACAATAATTCTCATCCCATATCGGTTAACCATTCCTTCTCATTCAATAACCAATAAGAATAATTCTAACCAGATTTTATATTTGCAGAAGATTCACTTTTCCTGATTAAAAATTACTATCCCTAATTCAGACAAATAAATATCTCTGGGTAAAAGTCTGGTATGCTAAACTTGGCAAGTTACCTGTAAATATTTTATTCACTTATTCCTTCTGCAGAAAGGAAATGTGGAGCAATATATTTCTTAGCTAATTATTATTTCTAAGTTAAAAATCTGACCAGCCTTTATCCATGTATATTTCTGCTTTTATTAAAAAATAATTAATTTAAATTAAATAAAACCAGCATAATTACCAGCTTCTTGGTAGAATTTCTTTAGCTTAAAGATGTATTCCATACAACGGTGAATGCAAGTATGAATGAGAATTGTGGGAAATAGGAACATTTTAAGGTGGAGAGACGAGTGTTAGATTTTTCAGCATCCCAGAATTAGTTGGAGATACAGAACGTTAGATGTGTCCAGCTTTGGTTCCAGGTGTTAGATTTCAGACTCTCTTCAGCTATCTTCCATTTTTAAAGGACCAGCTTTCTTTACATCACTTGTTTAAAGTGGCCAATAGAGTAAGGTGGGAGTGTCTTCCCTACAGGCTATCATGTGGACTTTGGTCAATAGATGGCGTAATAATACCACAAGAAATTCTCATCAGGAATTCCAACTACCACTTTGTATAAGGGGTTTACTGAAATTTGTGATGCGTTTGATGTCATTTTTGCTATCTTTATGGATAACCGTCCATCAAAAACCTGTCAATCTTCAGAGGATTTGGTTCTTGTTCTGCAAACTTACTGTCTACTTTTCTGGTCATAAAATTTTAATTTGACACATCTGCCCTTTCTTTTACCTTCTCTTTACAATGGGGCTCTGTATCCATTCTTTAACTTTAAAAAGTAAATGAATTTCTTTTGGTGTTATCTGTTATTTGTAATCCTGTGTCTGGTTTCTGTGTGAAACTGTGTGTAGCATTTAGTAATGTGACATGTGATATATAAATGTCTTTACACACATTCAACTAATGTTAGTTTAATAATATGACTTTCCTCATTGATATTCTATGCATGAATATTCAATATTACTAACAGGAACTCCTGCGTGCTTCCCCTTCTCACGAACAGGTACCAGGAACAAGGTAAGTAGGTGGTATAGATTTATTCAAAATGAAATAATTGTTAAAAATTGATAAAAATAATTAGGTCCTACGCGTTTCATTCCCCCATGGGAACTTCCTCAGGGGCCATAAATCAATATTTAAGTCAATAATAATAAATGTCAAAATTATCAGCTTACCCATTGTAGTGGGTCCTGGATAGCCCGGTTGGCTACCCCCACTGTTAATGAAGGAAGAGACCCATTTTCCCCAGTAACTGGACAACACACAGTTCCAGGGGTACAACAACATCTTTATTGCCAACATGCGGCTTTATACTTTTCCCCATGCAAGGGGTGCAACACACATGAAGACAATGTCCCCTCCCTGGGTCCTCCCATGCCCGGGGGTCGTACAACGGAATCGTAACCCCAGTTCCTTTGTTCCCTGTTCCCGCCACTCATCCTCAGGGTTTCCCACCTCCGGTGACCAGGGGATCTTTATCCCATGAGCCTCTGTACCTGGGAGTCCCAGCGTGGTAAAGTTTTCTGCCTCTGTGACTCCCAGCCACAGAAAGCCCACCAAACCACCATTGTCCCCAAAGAGTGTCTCCACCAATCTCAGGGACCCCCAGAAAGGCAAACGGTCAAAAATTGCCTCTGTTTGTGGGCTCCCTGGGTGAAACCAGGCAAGAGAAGTGTCTCCTTTCGGGACACAAATGCTCCCACTGGCCGGCACTCGTCTGTACGAATGGAAGCCACCCAGGGAAGCACTTATTAATTACTTCCCTTGCGGTTTCACACTCATGTTGCTAGTTGCTAGCGTTCCAATTGATTGGTGTGAACACTCCAATGGCACTGGGAGATGTCCCCGTTCGGGGAACGAACGAGGTGGGAAGTGATCCGTGAATGTTCCTCCTGGATGGCGTTAGTCCCATGAACAGGCCACCACCCAGGGTGGGCACGCGCCAAGGCTTCCCTTGCAGTTTGTGGTTTCGACACCTCGTTAAGAGGTGTGAACGTTCTAAAGCAACATTCTAAATGGGGTATCGGGTTGGTCCCTATTCGGGAGGCGAATGGAACCCGTTCGTATATGCTCTCCCGAACGGGGAGCAGGGGAAGCATAGGAATACATCACAATTACATGGGGGGGGGCACAGGGGACAGTACAAACAATTCACGAACGTCAGTGTTCCCGCCACACCCATCCCTCAGTTTCCTTTTCTAAAATAGGGTCAGTCCCGAATACACACAAGTGAGTTTGGGGAACATCTCCCAAGAGTAACCAATCCTCTTTACTTTTCTACAATCTACGTCCATTCCCTCAGCCTTTCTCCAGCTGTATGAATTCTTCTCTATTTAAACCCCTCACTGGCACCATCTTAATCTGTTTGCATGTCAACATGGGGATATTTGCGTTCCAAGTAGTATCCAGGCATGTATTTCCTGTTTGTGGTTCAAATCGCACTTCCGTGCATTCCATTGCGATAGTACAAGTTTTTCAAATCTCAATTAATTACTTGGATCTGCTTCAAATGAAATATATAAATACCTTACTGCAAAATACATATATTAATTTATCATACTATGTCCTTCATCACTCTAAAAGTTTTTAATGCCAATTACTTATAAGAGTATTTTTAACTATACATCATCTGTGGAAGAATCATCATATTATCGGTGTTTTAAAACACATATTTAGGTTTTTTTTTTATTTCTTTTAATATACTTTGTTGTGAGATTCTTCTAGATAACTTCCTATATGGTAACTATAGTTTTCAATGCAAAATATTAACAATTGATATTAGTAGTTAATAGATCAACCGTACTCTATATTACAAAAATAAATTCTTATAATGTATGTGTGTTGGACCGCCTGACACCCTGACTGGGTGCCTCCACCAATCGATGCTTCCTAGCTGATGCTCAGGACCATAAGAAATGCACCTGACACCATCAGCACCGTAGCCTCCCCTAACCGCCGCAGCTTGGCTGGGGTCTCATCCTCCAAGTGAGTATAGCTGTGAAGGTCTTATAAGAGCTAGTGGTTATAAAAGTATAGCTGTTCCCTACAATCACGAGACGAGGCTATGTTTTGAGGGTGAAGAGAACTGATTTTAATGGTGCCACACTTGGCCTTATATGACAATACCCATGCAAGGGGTACGCCCACATGGACCTTGTGGGGAACTGAGTTACAATATATTCACAGACCAATAAGAACAGTATTCCAATACATGATACTCCCACACATAGCATACAATTCCTCCCCTCTGCCTGGGAGATAATTGAGTGAGATACTGTATGAACCCAATTATCTCCAGGCAGAAAAAACTCACATTGCTATAAAGTCCCAAAAGTACCCCAAAACACATAATATCCCCACAAATGTTACATCCCCTGATAGCCTGGTATTTTAGCCAGGTCTATTGCAGGGGCCATAGTCACAGGGTAGGAGGCTGGCAAACAGGCTCCTCCAAAAGACAGTGGTGAGGCTACTTTCGCCACAGTATGAATACCAGAACTTATTTGACTATACCTATGCATTTTTACTTCACCAATAACATTTACACATTTTTGGTTATCCAACATATATCACCAAAATAATTAAAATATATTGAAAAAAGAAAAAGAACATGGAAAAAAAAAGTTAAAAAGATGTAACCCCCAATGTTTAAACCAAATAAAGTGAGAAAGTATCTAATATACTTTTGCTTCAAGACCATGAAGATCAAAATGATATATACCCCTCACATTTTTGTAAATATTGTATTATATCTTTTCATGTAACAACACTGAAGAAATGACACTCTGCTACAATGTAAAGTAGTAAGTGTACAGCCTGTATGACAGTGTAAATTTGCTGTCCCCTCAAAATAACTCAACACACAGCCATTAATGTCTAAACCGTTGGCAACAAAAGTGAGTACAACCCTAAGTGGAAATGTCCAAATTGGGCCCAATTAGCATTTTCCCTCCCCGGTGTCATGTGACTCATTAGTGTTACAAGGTCTTTGATGTGAATGGAGATTATGAGTGTTAAATTTGATGTTATCGCTCTTACAATCTCTCATACTGGTCACTGGAAGTTCAACATGGCACCTCATGACAAAGAACTAAGGATCTGAAAAAATTATTGTTGCTCTACATAAAGATGGCCTGGGTTATAAGAACATTGCCAAGACCCTGAAACTGAGCTGCAGCACAGTGAGCAAGACCATACAGCGGGACAGGTTCCACTCAGAACAGGTCGACCAAAGAAGTTGAGTGCATGTGCTCAGCATCATATCCAGAGATTGTCTTTGGGAAATAGATGTATGAGTGCTGCCAGCATTGCTGCAGAAGTTGAAGGGATGGGGGGGTCAGCCTGGTAGTGCTCAGACCATACGCCGCACACTGTATCAAATTGGTCTGCATGGCTGTCGTCCCAGAATGAAGTCTCTTCTAAAGATGATGCACAAGAAAGCCTGAAAACAGTTTGCTGAAGACAAGCAGACTAAGGACATGGATTACTGGAACCATGTCCTGTGGTCCAATGAGACCAAGATAAACTTATTTGGTTCAGATGGTGTCAAGCGTGTGTGGCGGCAACTAGCTGAGGAGTTCACAGAAGTCCCGTAGGCTCCAGTGTACGAAATCTGTGGATCCAAAAGATTTCCCGCTGAGAGAGTTGTCTTAATCTATCTCCCCCTCTCCAATGTGGTTTAATTTTTTTCTATTCCAATACATCTAAAGTTTTTAAAATTAAACATTGGACACCAATTGCAGTGGTATATACAGGGAGCACTATTTTCTGTTGCTGCTTTTATTAAATGCCTCTTGTTGAACACGGAAGAATACTCGCCCCGAGAAACATCCATGAGCGGGGATTATACTGCTTCATGCCTATACTAAGAGCTGCATATGATTGTATTTTACTTCATTTTAGTAAATATTTTAAGATTTTATTACCGGATTGTACTATTGGCTCTTTTTGTCTCCACTTTTATATATTCCATGTGAGATGCGCACCCTCTAAGTACTACAAAGCTGTGATTGATCATCCACTCCAGATGATCAAGGATTGTATTGTCAAATACTAACATCTGAGAGCTAATAGATAGCTCAATTTTTGTGAGTGTATTTTCAATCATATTTTATTTTCATCTCTCATACAATATTATACTATCTTGTTTTTCCTATTTTTTATTTCATCTTATGGAACTGATTTGAGTTGGAAAAAATATTGGATTACTAGCCGAATTTACTTACCTTACGAAGACCCCTTCCTGCTCAACCTCAATAAGACTTTAGCACTTTTGATATTTGTATTAGATCTAATTTTGCAACTTATTATCAAGTACTACTCTAACTGTATTTGGCGCAACCTGTTTCTCTTTTTCTTTTTACATTTACAGATACAGTTTATCCTGAAGTTGCTGCTCTGTACGTGGGAGGGAGTCTCTCCAAAAAACCTTACCTCCTCGAGAATCTCATTCCAGAGTTCTTTTCGGATCACATCCCTCCAGTCCAGCTCACCCACTTCTCCACTGGCACAATACATTGGTATTCAACACTGGCAATATACCTAAAAAAAATAGACATAAATCAGACATAGTGCAACACTGTATATATAAATTGATACACTGCTGTAATGATTGTACTCACAGACATAAGGTTTGTGATATATGCACATATCACAAATCCACCCCTGTGTGGGTATAGGATCAGAAACTTCTGCACTCTGCCATCTGATACTGCTTGGGTCTGGCTGGCCAGGCCATACCGCCTCTCTTGGTCCATATCTGTAGACACATCTTGGTCAGAAAGCCAATCTATCTGACACTCTCTTCTGGATCTCCTCCCCGGATGAGGAAACTGCATGGGTGCTACCTTTATCCATAACCATAAGTTCTGGAAGATGTATACGGGTCCCATTGGTGGTAATCCTTGCCTCCCTGCCCTCCACTCCAAATAGCACTCTATTTGGAGGTCAGGAGGCCAATCAATATGCTTGAGGTATAAAATAAGTCAAGGGGATCAATAGTCAAGTCCATATGGGAAGCACAATAAGCATCTGGGGAGCCCAACAATGCAAGCAACCCCCTTTTAGGGAGCTGTTGGGACCAGACCCATAGTCTGTGGACATATGACTATCTTTCCCACTTCTCCAGAATGCTGTCATCACAGGTTGCACTCCCTATTCATTCCATGGAAAGGTAAGACCTGCAAGAGAAGAAGAACTATATATAACTGCTAATGTAGCCTAAAAATGTTGTATTCAGTTGGAGGGCAAAATTGTAGTTGTATTATAACTTCCTTAACTAAAATCTTGAGACCATAGTAATGTTACTTTCCCAGGACTGCTAGGACTGTATACTGTATTATAAATATACATACACAATTTTATGTAATTCTGTATTTTTATATTAATATATATATATTAATATCAAAATACCCTTAGAATTAAGTGTGTGTGTGTATATATATATATATATATATATATATATATATATATAAATATATAAAAAAGGAAAATTTCCAAGAGAGTGTTCCTGTCTTTACTTTTGTGTGTTTGGCGCTTAGAAGCACTCGGGTGGTTACAGATATTTTTTGCATTATTGATTTGGGTTGTATGCCAAAGCCTGGACCTATAATATATACATACAATATGTACACACACCAATATAAAGGAAAATGTATTCCTACTTATCATAATTTTCTTTTCTTGGTCGTAGGCCATGTAAGCACAAAAAATGGGTAGCTACCCCTAATTAGACAGAAACCAAATTAAAGCAAAAGGTACCCCCTCCCACTCCCAGCAATATCCAAGGGCAGGATCTTTGTGCTGCCATAGCCTATGACCAGGAAAAGAAAATTACGGAAAGTTGGAATCCATTTTCCTTTTTCCTGGCCATATCAATGGCAGCACAACAATGATCAATATTAAAGCAATAACCATGGGAGGGAAATAAATAACAAGACTGACTTACTTACCCCAAAATGGCAGTCAGATATCTCCTTGAATCAGGAAGTTATTGCCCAACTAATTAGAAATTATACCCCTGTATATTATGTTTTTGCAAGTATTTATCCAATTACTGTTCAAAAATCTGCATGGACTCTGATAAAACCACCTCTTCAGAGAATTCCACATCCTTATTGTTCTTACAGTAAAAAAACCTTTTCTTTGCCTTAGACTAACTCTCCTTTCTTTCAGCCTAAATGCGTGACCTCATGTTCTATGCATAGCCCTGTTTATGAATAGATTTCCAGACAATGGTTTGTACTGGCCCCAAATATATTTGTATAATGTTATCATATCCCCTCTGAGACACCATTTTTCCAAACTAAAGAGAATTACATTTTTTAACCTTTCTTCATAACTAAAATGCTCCATTCCTTTTAACAATTTTGTCTAGACTTTTTTATAGTGCCATAATATCCTTCTTTAGAACAGGTGCCAAAAATTGCACAGCATATTCAAGGTGTGGTCTTACCAGCGATTTATAAAAAGGCAAAATTATATTTTCATCCCGCGAATGTATGCATCTATTTATACATGACACAACCTTATTGGCCTTAGCAACTGCAGATTGACATTGCATATTGCTGCCTAATTTGTTGTCTATAACAATTCCCAAATCCTTCTTGTGTGTTGTATCCCTAGTTCACTACCATTTAGGGTGTAAGTTGCTTGTGAATTCTTTACCCCGAAGTGCATTTCTCTACATTTAATTTCATCTAAATCCCTCTGCCGCAAAGCAATATCCTGTTCACATTTTATTACTCTACAGAGTTTTGTGTCATTTGCAAACACTAAAACATGGCTTTCAATGCCTATTTCAAGATCATTTATAAATATGTTAAATAGAAGCAGCCCCAAAACAGAACCCTGAGGGACACCAATTACCCTTTTTGTCCAGCTTGAAAATTTACCATTAATGACAATTTGTTGTACTCTATCCTTAAGTCAATGTTCTACCCAAGAACAAGAATATTCAGCCAGACCGATTTCTTTTAGTTTGGACACTAACCTATTGGGAGGAACCATATCAAATGCCTTGGCAAAATCTAAGTAGTTCACATCCATTGTAACACCCTGATCTATACAAATAATTACTTCTTTGTAGATTGCAATTGGATTAGTTTGACATGACCTATGTTTCATAAAACCATGCTGATTATTGCTAATAACAAAGTTCTTCCCAATTAATTACTGATTATTATTATTTCTTAATAACCCTTCAGATTCTTTCTCAGTCACAGAAGAGGAGGAAAAAATTCTTATGGGAGATCCCAGAAGGTACTTAAGACGATAAGCAAAAGTCGAAACCATGGACTGGTGAACAATATGATAATTGTCGGGATAATTGATACTGGCTCTTGCAACCTAAGCAGAAGAGAGGTGTTGGATGTTAAGGATGTCCCTTTCCTGAATGTATTCGATTTTGGAGAAAAGTTCCCCAACACCAGTGGATATTCTTAGTTATTGCTGTCCAAGGGATTTCTATATGAAAGTTAACCTTCTCCATTGTGCCCATCTTATTATACCTAAGGTAGAGGACCTGTGATTTGGATCAAACAAACTGTTTGATTATTTGTCTATCTACTCCTTTCTAAATTGATTGTGCGCATGTCTTCTAGAAGTAAATCACACCGGACACATTGCGGGTTTATGAAAGACTTCAGAATGCCCTTTATTCCAGGGAGTGCGATTCCCTTTTAAAGCAGAAATACGTCATGTACAGAGTCACAGTTAACATAAAGTATACATTCATCAATTCGTTAACAGTCTAAGGGGTCTTGTCTAAACCCACCCTAAAGGATGTAATGTTATCATTACAGAGCTCTCCCACCCACATTCCAGCTCCATCTTGGTTAAAAGATGGGAGGGGGAGTGAGTAGTTACTGAACAAAGAGGGGGATGAAGGGGAAACAGTTACTTTAACAGCGATTCTCCATTTTGTTACACATGGCAGAGAACTGTTAGTTGCACAAAGGAAGTGGGGGAGGAGTTTAACACAGGAATTTGTTACACGAGGCTTGCTTGATAGGAAGGGGGAGGGTAGCAGGATGGGAGAAATTTACAGAGGAAATAGTTACTGAGCACACAGAGGGGGGAAGGGAAGCTTTTACTCCAGCAGCCAGTTTTACACAGTGAACACAGATACACAGAATAAATAGACATTAGTAAATAGACATTTTATACATTCAAGTATTTTGTCCATAACACCTGGATCTCTCTCTGCTGGGGTAATATGACAGCCAACATCATTTACTTAGTTGATTATTCTTACTGCACTTTATGTAGAGAGCTGTACTGTGCTTTGGACTTTGTGGCATCGTGTTCCTGTGCTTTGGACTATGTTGCCTCATGTTCCCAGCTATACTCTGAACTTGGAGGGTATAAAACCATTTGTTTTTCACCATGAAGATGTACAAATTAAAGTTTCCTTCCACTGCAATCTGAGAAACCTCTCATGATGTGGAGCAATGGGTACATGGAAAAAAGCTTTCTGCAAGCCTATAGACATCATAATACCAGAAAATGTAATTAGCAAGCCCTATATTTGACCATATAACTTTCCAAAACCCCATAAAACATGTACATAGAAGGCACTGGTGCAGTTTTTTGTGTGAAAAATGCAGCAAAACATGAGCACTAACTTTGGCCAGGATTTGTGACTACTAAAAAAATTGGACATACCTGATTTTGAATACCTTGGGCTGTCTATTTTTGCAAATGGTATGCCATGACGGGGTAATTTTCATTCCTGGGTTGCCATACGGTCTCAAAGGCCCAGCAAACCAATTTTAATATGTAAAAACTAATATAGACAAGCTCTTTATTTGAACTTTTCAAAACACCATGAAACCTGTACATGGGGCATCATTGTACTTTTAGATTGTATTCATATTAAATTATGTTTTATTTATAAATATTTGATGTAAAAGGAAAGCACTATTTCTCCTAAACAAAATGATATATAATATGTGGGGGTACACTTAATATGAAAGAGGTACATTAAGGTTGAACAGACATATAGCTCAAATTCTACGTTTTGTTTAGATTAGAACTTGTACAATTGCCTCTGTCTTTAAGGGGGTTAGAGAAGAGACATAGGTAATAGAATTATGTTTTTATATAGATTTTTGTGTCAAATTGTACTTTGCATTTTTTCCAACGTAGTTAGTATTGATATATATATATATATATATATATATATATATATCAACTTTACATATAATATGTTTGTCATTTGATACAAAGTTCATTACAAATTAAAGGGATACTATAGTCACCTGAACAACTTTAGCTTAATGAAGCAGTTTTGGTGTATAGAACATGCCCCTGCAGCCTCACTGCTCAATCCTCTGCCATTTAGGAGTTAAATCCCTTTGTTTATGAATCCTAGTCACACCTCCCTGCATGTGACTTGCACAGCCTTCCATAAACACTTCCTGTAAAGAGAGCCCTATTTAGGCTTTCTTTATTGCAAGTTCTGTTTAATTAAGATTTTCTTATCCCCTGCTATGTTAATAGCTTGCTAGACCCTGCAAGAGCCTCCTGTATGTGATTACAGTTCAATTTAGAGATTGATATACAATTATTTAAGGTAAATTACATCTGTTTGAAAGTGAAACCAGTTTTTTTTTTCATGCAGGCTCTGTCAATCATAGCCAGGGGAGGTGTGGCTAGGGCTGCATAAACAGAAACAAAGTGATTTAACTCCTAAATGACAATGAATTGAGCAGTGAAATTGCAGGGGAATAATCTATACACTAAAACTGCTTTATTTAGCTAAAGTAATTTAGGTGACTATAGTGTTCCTTTAAACAGGAAGAGAGGATGACTAAAAATCCAAATATTAATCAAACACAAAAATATAGTCACATTGCTCAACAGTTTAGCATGGAAAAGAGGTGGGGATTTTACTTTAACATGGCAGTAAATTCTGATAATCATAGTCCTGACATACTATTGTGTTGTCCATGTTAGATGATTATCTTATGGTTTTCTTTATAAGTATGGTTTAAGTATGATTTTGGGAACACAATGTGTGCAACTAGGTGCCCCAGATCCCACAAGCCTTCCAGTAATGGTCTGTGTTTGAGGAATATATATATATATATGCCATACAATATTGTGGAACAGCTCTAGATGGGATTTACTGTGAGAGGCCTTTCAAGATTGTAATTATGTAGATAACTTGGTTCAGCACAACATGGTATTTGAAAGCATTCCAAGTTTAATGATGTCCCTCAAGCTTAACCATAATGGGATACTATAGTGCCTGGAGTACAAAGCTGTATTCTTGGCACTACCACTTCCTCTGCCTCCCCCCTTCCTCACACACCTAGGTAAATAAAGGATTAAAAACCCTTTATTTACTTACTTTTTTCCAGCGCCAATGTCCCTTGGCACTGGGTAAATTTTCCGTCCCGCAACGAGTGGGTCAAATGCGCATGCATGGAACAATCTGATGCTGGAGGTCCTCATACAGAGCGTGAAGACATCCAGCATCAGATACCAGACCAAGGGTTCGTTTCAATTCAGGAAGCCCTCTAGTGACTGTCTGGTAGACTACTCCAGTTTTCTCCATTTAAATAATTCTGCCTACATAGATTTTCGTTTGCCCCCTATTTGAAGAGATATTATGGTACGTTCTTGGACAGTTTAATCCTTAGATCTGAGATATAATCAATTCACATGGAATTACACACAATGAGGTGTGGCTAGGGCTGTATTAACAAAGTAATTTAACTCCTAAATGGCAGAGAATTGAGCAGTGAGACAGCAGGGGCATGTTAAATACACCATAACTGCTTTATTAAATTAAATGCGTTTAGTTGACAATAATGTACTTTTAGTAATGGAGAATTTAAACAGACATAACAGGGGAAATACATAGTAGAAATGTCTGCTGTGGCTGCAATGGAATGTTTGGTTTTCTTTTGCCATACATTAAAGATGACTCTGTTAACACTGTGGTTTTAAAGTACATTTTTATTTTTCTCTAAGAACCTAACTTTGAAAAATTGCTCTGTATAAGTGTCAGAAACTGCATAATAGAATGCAATGCATCAACATAAACGTAATGATAATTTAAAATATTACATTTAGGTGCAATTTAGAAAACAAAAGGATTCTGTCACAGACTTGATTATAGATTTTATTGTAACTTACCCTTTTCCTTTAAATAGAAATATTATATTTTCCAAACAGGACGCTTATAAAACACATTTCACACTATTACAAACCAACCATATTACCACCTGCCATCACTCCTCCACCTGCCACCATACCACCATATGTCATATCTTCACTTGCAAACAGAACACCAGCTGCAAGCACAACAGCACCTGACACTATGTCACCACCTGCAGTGATGCCAACACCAGTACAAACCACAAGAAAGGATACTTGTACATGTTTACAGGGCAACGGGAAAAAAAAGTGTTGCAAAGCCTGCCAATAAAAAGAAACACATGATTTACTTTAAATGAAAACATTGGTCGCTTTTATACAAACCATCTTGCTAATACAGACTAAACTGTTACTTAAATAGTTAATTAATTAAGGATTGTTTGTATGAGGTTTTATCATAAACGTGAAGGTATTGTGAAATACCATCTTTTTATTTCCAGTAAGTGAATAGCATATGTGTTAGATAAGTTACTGAGTTGCTATATGAATGTTATAGATGAAACATAATTTAAGTTGTAGATCACACAATAACTGAATATCTGGGAGAAATGACCATTTGCAATTTGCATAGATGAATGTAAACCAGGTCGAAAAAAAAAGATTTGAGCCAATAAAATTAAGCATTGCACACATTTCTGTTGCAAATGCTGGTCCAGGAAGAGGCAGAAAAAAAAAAACTTGGAAAAGGGCAAAAAAGGTTTTTTCTTTACCCCTTTGGGCAAGAAGCCATATGTCTCTTTCCTTTCAGCATTAGTATTTGGCTGTTACTCGGCTTCAAATATCAGTTGACAATGCATAGCTTTTTTTTCCTTTTCTTTTAATGATGGCATCAATATAGGTTTCAGTCTGTCCCACTATGATGCAAAGTTGAGCAACCCTCTTTGCAATTTTTCTAAGGATAGACTTAGTATATGTGCATAGCACCACACATTAATTTGGCCAGGTGCTTTACTACTCAGCAATGTGATGAATCCAATATACTGTTATTGCATGCTATATGATTCACCTGTTTAGCACTTTCAATTACATAAAAGTAAAGTATATAAAATATGATGTTTCACCAAGAGAGGGCACTCCACAAATAAAGAGCACAACTTTCAATTGGACAGTGTCAGTGTGCGTAGTGCCAGTCTACCCAGGGCATGAAACCAAATATAGAATTGAAAAAAATATACTGGGAAAAGGTCTATCCAGAGACAGAGCCACCTAGCTGGTAGGTAGGAAATTACAGCATTAATACTCTTGAAAGATTCATTGAGTATTATTGTCTGCAATTTCTTACCTATCAGCTAGGGGCTCTGTCTCTGGATAGAACATTTTCCAGTATATATTTTTTTCAATTCTATATTTGGGTTCATGCCCTGGGTAGACTGGCACTGCGCACACTGAAACTGTCAAATTGAAAGTGGTGCTCTTTATTTGTGGAGTGCCCTCTCTCGGTGAAACATCATATTTTATATACTTTACTTTTATGTAATTGAAAGTGCTAAACAGGTGAATCATATAGCATGCAATAACAGTATATTGGATTCATCACATTGCTGTGCAGGCGGCTGGCGAGGAAGCACTTCCTCTGAGCTGATTGCTCAGCTCCCTCGCGCGCCACAGAGTGAGACTGGGAGCCGGAATATGACGTCATCTTCCGTCTCCCAGCCTCACTCTGCGGCGCTCGAGGGAGCTGAGCAGTCAGCTCAGAGGAAGAGCTCCCTCGCCAGCCGCCTGCCCAGCGCCGCCCGCCAGCCCAGTATGTCTGTTAGCCGCAAGGCCTTGTTTGCCTCATGGCAAATACGCCCCTGCCCCCACCTCTGAGCGGTGGGTGGGGGCCATAAATAAAAATTGGAGGGGACCTAATGTCCTCCCCTCGGACCCCACCCCTGCCTGGCGGGTGGGGCCCTAAATAACAATAAGAGGGGGGACCTAATGTCCTCCCCCCGGCCCCCACCCCTGAGCGGTGGGTGGGGGCCATAAATAAAACTTGGGGGGGGACCTAATGTCCTCCCCACGGCCCCTACCCCTGAGGGGTGGGTGAGGGCAATATTTAAAAATTGGGGGGACCTAATGTCCTCCCCCCCAGCCCCCACCCCTGAGCGGTGGGTGTGGGCAATAAATAAAAATCCCCCCCAGGTGACTAGGGCTCCCCAAACCCCTAGTCACCCCCTTCCCCCCCAAAGAAATTACCCCTACCTACCCATCTCACCATAAAAATAATGAGGGGGGGGGACCATTAAATAAGTACCTGTAAAAAAAATAAAACTTACCATTTGATGTTTTCTTTCTTCCAAAATCTTCTTTTTCATCCCCAAAAAGGCTGAGCGGTGGGTGGGGGCCACAAATAAAAATTGGGGGGACCTAATGTTCCCCCCTCAGCCCCCACCCCTGAGCGGTGGGTGGGGGGCCATAAATAACAATAAGAGGGGGGACCTAATGTCCTCCCCCCGGCCCCCACTTCTGAGCGGTGGGGGGGGCCATAAATAAAAATTGGGGGGGACCTAGTGTCCTCCCCCCAGCCCATACCCCTGAGTGGTGGGTGGGGGCCATAATGTCCTCCCCCCGGCCCCCACCCCTGCGCAGCAGGTGGGGGCCCTAAATAACAATAAGGGGAGGGCCTACTGTCCTCCCCCCAGCCCCTACCCCTGAGTGGTGGGTGGGGGACATAATGTCCTCCCCCCGGCCCCTACCCCTGAGCAGTGGGAGGCATTGGGAGGCATTGGGAGGCATTGGAGGAGGACAGTGACTTTGGTAGAACAGAGGAGTCTTAATATTGGGACATCCAGGAATACCGAATTAATGCACTGGAGCTTCCTGATACTAAAGGCCTGGGACCAGATATCGCCTGTCTGATCATAGGGAAAGCATTGGATTGGCTAAAATTGGCATGGGGGTGGGGCCAAACACCATTTTGGCCAATCAGGACCTCCTTATAGCGATGCATTGAATCATGCATCTCCATGAGGAAAATTCAGCATCTCCATGCAGAACGTGGGGATGCTGAACATCAGGGCTGCTTACTGTGCAGCCCTGAGCTAGGAAGCCGCTCGAGTGGCCATCTAAGGAGTGGCCACTTGGAGGTGTCCCTATGGGAAATGTTTACATTAATTAATGTTACATGAGAATGCCTGAAGGGAGCTTTTAAACTCACCAGAAAAACTACATTAAGATGTAGTAGTTCTGATGACTATAATGTCCCTTTAACCCGACATGAGTTCACTTATTAAGAAGGAACTTAAGTTTGCACCAGCAACAAATTCCAAGCATTTTTCATTATTCTTCAACAATCAAATGTTCCTAAAGAAACTAATGAGAAATAGATTTCTTGAAAAATGCTCCATTGAACATGATGGGAATACTAAATTAAATTAAGCTTATATTGAAAATCAAGATGCACCACAAATTCCTATTGTACATTCCAAATTAAAAAATAAATCTATTTTCTGTCCCTGGAGCAAGTATTTACATCTATTTAATGAACTTGTTCAGGACAATCTAAATAAAATTTCAAATAAGTTCTCCCATAACCTGATGAAACAAGATTAAGCCCTTAAACAGATTATGAATAATCCAAATCTAGTCATAAAAGAGGCGGATAAGGGAGGAGGTACAGTTATTATATATGACAATTCTATATGGAAGAAGCTCATAGGATTTTGTGAGACAGCTCGACATATAAAACTTTAGACAAAGATCCTAAACAACTATATTTAAAGGAGCTAAATAGTCTTTAGCTATTAGGAAAGGAGAAAAGCATCATCTCTCAGGAAGAATTACATTTTTTTGTTCAATATCAACTGTAAAACAGCAATATTTTATTTTCTCCCAAAAATCTAATGGATGTAAAAAAAAAAACATGTCGCCCCATTATTAGTGGTTCGCTGTCGTCTAAACTCTCTGAATATGTAGATTTTTTTATTTTCAACCATATGTGCAGGCCATACCTTCATACATTAAAGATACTCAACACATTTTAACAGATCTAGAAAGTTTCCCATTCGAAACATTCCTATATTATGGCTACGGTTGATGTATCCTCCCTATACTCCAGTATACCCCACAAGAAAGAGTTAGAGGTAACTAGGGAAAAGGACAACTAAACATTTGCCAAATTGATTTTCTGGTTGAATGCATACATTTTGTGTTGACTAGAAACTATTTTTGGTTTGACTCAACATTTTGTCTACAGCTGTGTGGCTTCGCCATGGGGACAGGATTTGCCAATCTATATGTGTTCCATTGGGAGAATTTATATGTGCATTTAGGTAAGGCTTTTTGGGGCAGTCTTGTCCTATGGCAGCGTTACATAGATAATGTCTTAATTATATGGGACGGATCACCTGAAAGCCTCAGCTCTTTTATTGAGGGTATCAATAATAATTACTATAACTTACATTTCACCTCTGTTATAGACAATGTACATATTATTTTATTGGATCTGACCCTTTATGTTGAAGAAGATCAATTAAAAAGACCTTTTTCAAAAGTACAGACTGTAATATGGTGATTGACCGAACCAGTCTACATTATGCACCTTTGCTCAAAAATATAAGGGACAAATTACACGCTTAAAAAGGAATTGCTCGGATAAGAAAATATTTGAGGAGCAAGCACTATTAAAGGGAAATACCGAAAGAAGGGATATGATTTGGAGAGAATGAAAAAGGATGAAATATATATAAATTCATTAGACAGACAATCTTTATTAACTAACGATGGAGACAAACAAAAAAAACAGGGAAAACAATGCAAGATTCCAATATGCATTTCTAACAAAATTGAATTCCCAATCTAAAAAAATTTAAAAGATCTTAAAAAAAACATTGGTATATATTGAAAAAATATGAGATACTGGGCAAAGTTATTCCAGACTGACCTACAATTATATACAAAAAAGAGGATAATCTAAATAAACAAGCTTGCCCGTAGTCTATTACAGAACCACCCAAAAATACCCAGATTATTTGATCTAGGTTTATTCTGCTGTAGGAAAATGCTCCACATGTAGATATCAAAAAAGAAAGATACATAATTTTGAAGTTACTTATACTAAGAAAAAATATAATATAAGAACATTTATACAATGTTCCACTACTTTCATTATATACCTATTACAATGCAGATGTGGAGCCCAATACATCGGTAGGACCACACACAAATTACATACCAGACTAGCAGAACATTTTTATAACATCAAGAATAATAAAACAGAGGGGCGGAGCCTGACCGCAGAGGAAGTCTGCAGCTCCCTCTCCCACACATATTGAAAACGCACACATTTGCCGCCGACCACATCTCTCACTACTCTCACCCACCTACCACCTTCAGTGATGGTAGGTGGGAAAAAGAAGAAGGAGCAAATTCCCTCCGTTGTTCCGATCGCAGAAGGAACCTTGGCAGGAATCATCCTTCTAAGACATGGAGGAGACAGGCACAGACTCAAACTGGAGTGAGTCTAGCCGGGCGCTAGATGCCCCACTTTCACTGAAAGACCTACAATCTCTCCTCAAAGGTGCCACAACGGATATCAAGTCACACAAAGTGTTGGAGCTTGACAGGCAACTCTCCGGCATGAACAAGGATGTGGAGGCCCTGGCGAACATAACTCATCAAACTGAGGTGCACATAAATAACCTGAACACCGTGACTCAGGCGCACACCCAAGACATTACCTACCTCCATGCCAAAATAGCAAGTCTGGAAGACAGCCTAGAGGATTTTAATAACAGATCCCGGCGCAACATACGGGTTAGGGAATTAGCAGAAACGAGCGCCGTGGAAGACCTGCACGGTATATTAGGAGGCCTGTTAAAGACCATGCTCCCGAACGCATTGTCCCACAATCTCACCATGGACCAGGAACATGGGGCCCTCTGACCGCCAACACTGAACCCCTCCACAACCAGAGACGTCATAGTCCGCCTCCATTATTTTGCTGTGAAAGAAAGACTGATAAACCTAACCAGGACGACCCCACCACAACTCCAAGGAGTTAGACTCTCCTTTTATCAAGATTTAGCTCCCTCTAACCTCAAGAAAAGGAGGGATTTCAAGCAATTAACCATCACACTGAACCACCATGGCCTACGATACGTTTGGGGACACCCATTTAAGTTGTTGGTGCCCAAAGAGAACGAGACCCATGTGCTGACTAATGCTGCAGAAATGGGAACTTTCGCTGAATCCCTGGCACTTACGCTGCTACCACTGCCTCCGATCGGGACTAAAGACCCTGGCAACACACAATGACCCTAGAGGGAGAGGTTCTCAAAATCGCCCTGGCAAACACAGAGGAAGAGAACTCTATGAACACCAGGGACCAAGACCCGACTGTGGCAAAACTAGCCACTTCACTATACAAGAACTGGGTTCATTCGTTTATTTCCCTGTATAAAGACTATATGCATTCATTATCTTAACTTCTCGAACAGAATAGGGATATACTGTTCATGGAAACAAATAATCTGTCGAATGGAGGACCATACAAGGGAGTCGTGTGTCTCCAATTAAGAACTGGCAACATAGTGAAACCGCAAACCTCTAATAGTTTAATCGGTGGCCGCGGTTCGTATGAACGAACACGTGGCGGCAGCCATCTTTGCGCACGAACGCCCAGTGGTGTTTGGTCGTAGAGTATATGGAACTAAAAAGGCTACTCAACCTCGTGAACACCGCTGGACTTCCATGCCGTTCGTGCAGATAGATCCGTTTGTCCAAATGGAGAAGCGTCCGTCTAAATGAAATCACCGACCTCCAGACACACAAGCATTCAGTATATTAATGTGTATTTTCGTTTGTTAATTCCATAACTTTCCTCAAATGGCTTCTCTATTCTAACAAACGGATCTGAGCAGTAATTCAACAGATTGATCGCTCAGATCCCAGCTATTCAGTGAAGTCTTTCGTGGAGTTCAGATACATATTATGTGACTTATGCTATTTTAACTAAAATTGTGTGTTTTCTGTACAGAGAGATAATGTAATTAAAGATATACTCTTACGCAATTATCTCTCCAGTACATAACCAGATTATGGGAAATGTTATTTTTCACTCAGTTTTCCACAAGGTCCACCAGGGGAAATCCCCTGGAATGTCACTAAAGAAACCCCTTGCATGGGGATGTGTATAAAACCGGCTGTGGTTCAATAAAAGCTAAGTTGACTCCCAAACTGTCTGTCGTCCAGTTGTTGGGAAATGGGATTGGGATTACTACGCTACTTTGGATTTGTATGCTGACTACGACTACCAGCGGAGATATCGTGGATTATACTTCTACTCCGCTACAATTGGTGGCAAGCGACAGGATACAAGCCTCGCAGCAAAGCAACGTTCGGGAGTTTATTTATACGAACGGAAAAGGGAACACAGCAGTTCGTGTGGAATGGACAGTGAATAGAGACAATTTATGCCGCACTGAAACAAACCACTTTGAAAGAACTGTTGGAAGCAAGGGGTAAGATAGCCAGCAAGAAGGCGAAAGCTACCCTTATTACCGAATTGATGGAGGGAGACCGAGCAAACAATTCGGTACCTCCGCCACAGATGGAAGAAACGGAATTCCAGAAAGAATTCAGAACCAGATTGGAATTTTACCGGGAACCACCAGCTAGCAAAATAATGTCCAGATTGATGGCAGATGTGCAGGATTACATCCTGGCCAGACGGCCACCAGCAGACCAGCGATCCAGAGAGGGGTCACCGGCAGCATCCACCAGCCCACAGGGAAAAATTTAAATTTCCTACCAAGCTTTTAAAAACTTTACCGATGCAGAGGAAGACATAGACAGATATCTCCAGGACTTTGAGAGGCTGTGCCACCTACATGATGTCAGTCCAGCAGACTGGCTACCCCTGCTTGCCAGTAAATTATCTGGCCGTGCAGCAGAAGCGTACCGAGCGGTACCCGATGGGGACAGCAGAAACTACCATAAGGTGAAACAAGCTATCCTAGCACGTTATGCCAGAGGCATACAGGCTTAAATTCCAGGATCTTAAAAAACAAGAGAAGGACTCTCATGCAGAATGGGCCCACCGACTACACCGAGCTGCCATGGGGTGGATACAAGCTAACCAAGCCACTACCCTCAGGACTTACTGCAACTGGTCCTATTAGAACATTTTTTTAAGGGGCTGGCACCAGACGCACAAGAATGGGTGAGGGATCGGAAACCCCTTAGCCTGAACGACACAGCAAGACTGGCCGATGAGCATCATGATGCCAGGTGACATCAACGACCACCTCCACGCTTGTTCTCCAGGCCACCAGCACCTCTTCCAGCTCCTGCAGCTACAACCCTTTAATAACCACTACCTACCAAGATACCAGTCCCAACCTGGAATGTGATGCCACACGCTGGGCCATGTACAACGAGACTGTCCACGGAACAGGAATCGCCAGTCCTGGTCGAACCAGGTTCCAAACCCCAATAACCGGGCTGTGGTGCATTGCTACCAAAGTGAGACCAACGCTTGAGACGCTCCAGCTAACACAGCTGAGGAGCAACTGGGGGTTCTTCATGAGGCTAACCCCATCCAAGCAGCTTCTGATAACCGGCAGAACCATCACCAAGTCGTACACCTGGAAGGGAAAAATGTGCAGGAGCTATGTGATTTCAGGGCCCTGACCTTGGTCCAGAACCATCTCATCCCAGAGGGGGCCCACACCAGAGATTCTGTGGCTGTGTGAGTGGCAGGGGGAGCCATATACCGGGTACCCATTGTTTGAATTGGGGAGTGAGATCAGGGAAGATTGAGGTGGGGCTGATGCAGAACCTCCCTGCAAATGTAAGCTTGGGTAACGATCTGGGGGAGCTCACGTCAGCATTTGTTCCCCCACCAACTGTGCAGGAAGCATATCCAGTCATCACCCGACAGCAGGCTCGCACTATGGCTCCATCCACACAATCTGAGGCTCAGGTAAGCAACCTTCCCCCTTCTCCAGCTGCCCTCCCCTGGGATGCTCCTTTAGAATTTGTGAATGAGGTAGTGCTAGATCCCTCCTTACAAGTGTATATAAGGATAGGATAGTTGCCAGCCAGGCCGGGTTGGAGGGAGAGAGATATGCCTGGGACAAAGGACTGTTATATCGCTATGCAGAAAAAATAGTAGCTGGGTCTGTCCCAATTCCCACAAAACAAAAAGTAGTACCCCAAAAATATAGGCAGGATTTACTAAGCATAGCCCACGACATACCTTTATCAGGCCATTTAGGGGTCAGTTGAACCAAACATCGACTCACCCAGAACTTCTTCTGGGACGGTATTTCGAAAGATATTAAGCAATATTGCCAAACATGTGATACCTGCCAGAAGGTAGGTAAGCAAGGAGATCGCTATAAAGCAAAACTCCATCCCCTTCCGATCATCGAGGAACCGTTTAGCAGAGTAGCTGTGGACCTGATAGGACCCCTAGGCAAACCCAGTCTCTCTGGCAAGAAGTACATCTTGACCGTAGTAGATTATGCCACTAGGTATCCAGAGGTGGTGGCGCTGACCAACGTTCATGCAGAGACCTTAGCGGATGCCTTGATGCAAATTTTATCCCGCATGGGATTTCCCCGGGAGATTATTTCAGATTGGGGCACCCAATTCAATGCAGAGGTCATCCACCAACTCTGGAAAGTATGCGGGGTCAAGCCCATATTAAATTCAGCATATCACCCCTATTCCAACGTCTCTGCGAACGCATCAACGTAACTTTGAAACAGATGATCTGTACGTTCGTAGACACCAAAAAGGACTGGGAAAGGTTCCTACCCCATCTTCTCTTTGCCTACAGAGAGGTTCCCCAAGAGTCCACCAGGTTCTCCCCCTTTGAACTACTGTTCGGGAGAAGGGTGAGAGGCCCCTTAGATCTCATCCGAGAACATGAAGTGAACACCAATGGTACCCCTATTGTCCCATATGTGTTAGAGTTCCGGGAGCACATGGAGGAATTGACTCGGACGGTACGTACCAACCTCCAGGTGGCCCAGCAACGACAGCGCAAGTGGTACGATAGGGGGGCCAGGGACCGCAGCTTTCAGATAGGGCAGAAGGTGCTAATCCTACAGCCGGTCCACAATGATAAGCTGCAGGCTTCTTGGCAAGGCCCATACAAGGTGGTAGAACAAATATGTGATACAAACTATGTGATCGGCCCATGCGCTGAGGCAGGTGGTAGACGCATGCTCCACTTGAATATGCTGCGCGTAGAGAATGTGACAGCCATTTGCGCCTCGGCCGCAGAAGACTTTGATAACTTGCCTCTGCCAGACCTCCTAGAGAAAGGAGACCAGAATAAAGGCCTGGGAGAGGTACAGTTGGGAGAACGCCTGAGCCCACAGAAACCAGCTCAAGCCCAAGACTTAATTAGGGACAAGAGGTCAATGTTCTCTAATCTCCCAGGGTATACCCCCTTAGCCGCTCACCGAGTGGAAACCCCAGGGCAAACCCCCCCGACACCAACCCCCATATCGCATACCTGAATCTGTAAAGGAGAACATGCGAAAGGAAATTGAAGAGATGCTACAGTTAGGGGTTATTGAACATTCCAACAACCCCTAGGCCTCTCCAGTAGTGGGGTGGAGGGCGTCTAGTGGAACAATCCCCGCTAAGGGATACAATGGAGAGGTATATCCGTCAATCCGATTTGGGTATCCAGGGTTCCAGGGAATATAAAAAACAACAATAGTGCTCTCAATAGGAAAGGAATGTAGTAAATAAAATATATAAAATATACTCACAAATATAGAGCAGAGGTTACTGCTCTATTATAGTAGCGTTGGTGGAATGATCCCCACCTAGGATTTCTTTGGGTACAGGATAGTAAAAAAATATGCCAGCAGTAAAATAGTAAAAATGTGCAAATAAGATACAATAAAAAGAGAATTGGTACAAATATAAGTAACCAAAAAAACTTTTATTGTTTAAAATACACAAGTAAAAACCATTAGCGCGTTTCGCCACACAGGGCTTCTTCAAAAATGAATAAAAACCCGGATTGACGGATATACCTCTCCATTGTATCCCTTAGTGGGGATTGTTCCGCTAGATGCCATCCACCCCAGAGCTGGTTATAGCTCTTTTAAATATATTTTATACTTTATACTTTCCACTATTACCTGGCACCTTCGACTTCTGGACTCCAAGCAATCCTTGGTGGGGATTATTCCACCTACGCGAATAGTTAGGAGCAGATAGCCTGCTCCACCATTGTGAGTACCATTTTACTATTTTTATCTCCAAATATTTTAAATAGAGAGCACTATTGGATGTGTCTTTTTATTCTCTTTGAGCGACACCTACCCTTGAAGAAAAGAAAACTGTACCATATCCTACAAGCGGGGATCTAAACCGCTGTACACTTTCCACACTAGAGCTAGCTATAGCTCTATTAAATGTGAGTACTATAATATTTCTTTTATATTATCCACTATACCCTAACGTACATACTACACTATCCTGGTCACCTGCTTTTATCTTTTCATATTATTGGATCCATCTGAGGAAGAATAGTGAGGACACTGTCTCGGATTCACCATTATATGTATTACTGCATCTAAGGAAGATCTATCCAGCTAAGACATATTTCATATTTATTGGACTTTCTCTTTTTATACTGGACTATTGTTATTTGTTGTTTTCTCTTATTTACTGGTTTTATTTGGCGCAACTTTTTCCTTTTCCTATTCTGTTTTAAGGGTTCTTGAGGGATTCCCTTTTAAGTTGCTGCCTTATTTTGTTATTAAGCACTAACCCTTTTCCCCTTCTCTCCAGTAGTGCTGGTGCCAAAGCAGAATGGGACAACCCACTTCTGCGTAGACTACCAGAGACTAAATGACAAAACCGTGTCTGATGCCTACCCTATGCCAAGGATAGACGAGCTCTTAGATAAAATGACCAGGGGCCAGTACCTCACTACAATAGTTCTCTGTAAGGGGTACTGGCAGATCCCTTTAGCCAAGGAAGCCATCCCCAAGTCGGCGTTTGTCACCCCGTTTGGCTTATACCAGTTTAAGGTCATGCCATTCAGGATGAAAAACGCCCCGGCTACCTTTCACAGGATGGTGGATCGGTTATTGGACGGATTCCAGGCGTAAGCTTGCACCTGCCTAGACGACATAGCTATTTTCAGCCACTCCTGGACCGAACACCTGACCCATATAGGAGCTGTTCTAGACCGTATCAAGGAGGCAGGGTTAACCCCAGCAAATGTCATATAGGGATGGCTGAGTAGGGAGCGGCCAACAAAAACCAGAACCCGCAAAGATAGAGGCCATAGCAAAATGGCCAACCTCCCGCACTAAGACTCAGGTCCTAGCCTTTCTGGGAACTGACGGGTACTAATGCAAATTTGTACCCTGGCTAAACCTCTCACAGATTTAGAAGGGAAAAAAAACTGGTATGCTTAGTGCAAAACACAGGGTAGAGGGAGTGCGACTATTAATGTGTAGCTCTAACTGGATAGTGATAGGGATTCACCAAAACCTATCTGATAAAAAAGTAGAGGTAGCTTCTTACACTGTAAGGCGTGTGTCACAGATTTAACCCGTAAACACCTTCCTAAGCAAGTAGTCTGGGCCCCAGAGTGTGAACAGGCATTCCAGCAACTGAAAACGGCTCTGATTAATGCGCCTGTACTTGCTGCTCCTGATCCAACTAAACGATTTCTTGCCACACAGACACTTCTATGTTTGGATTGGGAGTGGTACTGAGCCAAGTCAGAGCAGATTGCGGCAAGCATCCAGTGGCTTACTTAAGCAGAAAACTCCTACCCAGAGAAGTAAGCTACGCCGCCATCGAAAAAAAATGCCTGGCCGTGGTGTGGGCCCTTAAAAAACTGCAACCCTACTTGTATGGACAACCCTTTTCCTTTCTCACAGATCACAACCCGTTGGTGTGGCTAAACAGGGTATGCGGAGACAATGCCAGGCTGCTTCGCTGGAGTTTAGCATTGCAGCCTTTTCCCTTTAACATCCACTACTATCCTTTAAAACAAAATGGCAATGCTGACGGGTTATCCAGACAAGCTGAACTTGAAAAGATACTCCTCTAGACTCCCCAAGCCGATCCATTGGGATCAGACTGTGTATGCCGGCTTGTGGTTCTGGGGGAGCATTGTGGCAAAACTAGCCCCTTCATTGTACAAGAACTGGGTTCATTCATTTATTTCCCTGTATAAAGACTATGTGCATTCGTTATGTTAACTTCCCGAACAGAATAGGGATTTACTGTTTGTGGAAATTAATAAACTGTCGAATGGAGGAACACACAAAGGAGTCGTGTGTCTCCAATTAAGAACTGGCAACATAGTGAAACCGCAAATCTCTAATAGTTTAATGGGTGGCTGCCGTTCGTATGAACGAACACGTGGCGGCGGCCATCTTTGCGCACGAACGCCCAGCGGTGTTTGGTCATCGAATGCATGGAACTAAAATCAGCTACTCAGCCTCGTGAACACCGCTTGACTTCCATGCCATTCGTGCAGATAGACCCGTTTGTCTAAATGGAGCGGCTAAATGAAACCACCAACCTCCAGACACACGACCATTCAGTATATTAGTGTGTATTTTCATTTGTTAATTCATAGGAACTCCCGAAAGAAGACCGGTCAAAGCCTGCAATTGCCTGGAACTATTTTGGCGCTCTCACCTCAGTGAAGCCTTTCGTGGAGTTCAGATACATATCATGCAAATTATGCTATTTTAACTAAAATTGTGTGTTTTCTGTACAGAGAGATAATGTAATTAAAGGTATACTCTTACGCAAATATCTCTCCAGTACAAAACAGGATTATGGGAAATGTTATTTTTCACTCAGTTTTCCACAAGGTCCACCAGGGGAAAACCCCTAAAATGTCACTAAGGAAACCCCTTGCATGGGGATGTGTATAAAACCGGCTTTCAATAAAAGCTCAGTTGACTCCCAAATTGTATGTCGTCCAGTTGTTGGGAAATGGGATTGGGATTACTACGCTACTTTGGATTTGTATGCTGACTACAATGCCCCTACCTTGCCTCCAACCCCTTTCCCTTCCCTCCTCGCCCCGCTTTGGGCTATAATGCCAAATGTAATGTAATGCTTGTGGTACCCTGATCCTGGTTTATTGCACGTTATAATGTTGTGTAAGAGGTTTAAGGATCTTCACATACAGAACCCCGAAGCAACCCACCGCCCCACCGAGTTGTAACCCAACCCCACACATAACTCCATGATACAAACCTAACAAGGGGATCTAATATCTGAGCCCCCCTGACACCATTATCATATAAGGGCCTACAGACCTAAACCTACCTATGCTCTGACCACGTTTCCCTGATATGGACACCTGCTACCCCCAACTCGAGGTCTACCCACCGCACAGGGAAGGAGGGGGGGTTGGGGTTCTACCAGACCGGTTGGGTTACCATTAAATGCATGTTTATATATGTCTACTGTATTACTACGATAGGGTCGGCTACTGCAACTCTGCCTGGCCACCTAGTTCACTCTACTTTGTGATCCTCAGGCAGGGTTTGACGATAACACAAGGGACACCCAGCCAAACTCACACTCCACCGTGAGGGATGACTCCGGCACTCCCTCACAAGACCCAAAACGCTATCTCTTAAGCCCCCCTACACACCCTGCTCACCCACACAGTCCACCATTCCCCATCAGACCACGCCCCCACACACGACAACATTTTGTGTCTCTCAGAGGGAGACGGGGGGAAGTGGTGGGGACTTGTCCCCTTAAAGCACATACTATAAGGTGAGCACAATCAACGGGAACTCAGACACCCACAGCACGAAATCCAACAATCCCAAACCACCAGCCCTAAGTACCCTCCGAAGCTCAACACGATGCATGACAGATGGGGTATCTGTGGACAAAGGCGATATCATGACAAACACATCATTGTACTCCACCTCACATGACCAAACCCTAATAAGAGTGGTATGCCGGTGTGTGCCTGGGCCTCCATGGGATGCACAGACAATTTCAGACAAGGGCACAAGAGGCACCTAAGATATTATAAATGCCCTGAGCCTGACTATTACGGATACCTGGCTATGTTATGTTATGGTATTTCATGTTAACTCAAGTTATGTTATGCTGTGATACGTTAACCAAAGGTTAATGATATTTCTTATTTTACATTCGAAGTATGTATGCTCCTGTATGCTTCAACTCACTCTTGAGATGTACAACCATCAACCACCACACCACTCGGCCACAATAACGTGGGAAGGAGGAGAGAAAGAGACGCAGATTGACCTCCTTTCTCTGTTGTTGTGCCTAATCATTAAATTCATGAAGCACCAATATCCAAAAAGTAATAATCAATACCTAATAAGGTTTATAGTGATACTGGTGGGAACACAACCCAGTTCGGATAGAGTACATTGAGTTAGAGGAAAGAGAAATCACACAGAGACCAAGTTGAATATAAGAATTCACACTACACTTTATTATCCACAAAGGGATCTAAGCAAAGTAAGTTTTACTCTCATTTGAATAGTTGCATGCATTTACTTCAAACAGCTTAGTATCTAGATATATCAGCTTATGTATACATCACCATTAGAGAAGCTTGGTTGTCTCTTTGCCACACACTGGGGGGAACTCAGGCAGTCACTCGGAGAGACCCTCTCTTCTGGGAACAGCAGAAACCAGTAACACGCGTCCGCATTACAGGTGGTAGTTCTCCAAGTGAGCGCAAGATTCCCTTAGTCTTATATACCTGTCTTCAAGGACAGTCAGTAGTTCCTTATCAGTGCAGCCCAGCAAAAGACCTTGATACAGGCAGCTGGATGGACCTGGCAGTTGGCAAGACTGTTCAGGACCACCAGAACTTATGCCAAGTCTTGTGCGGTTAATTATCTCTTATCTACAAGCTTTCTTTGTACTGTTCTAGAGATGGCAACATAAGTTTTTTGATGACAACATAAGTTTCTCAAACTGCTGAAGTGCTGTGTCAGCTTATAGTGTTGTGTCAGCTTAGTAAACAGCTGTAGTGCTGTCAGCTCTTAATAGCTGTGGCATAAAGCCTTCAAGGCCTGCATCTAGTAATTGTGGCCTTCAAGCCTGCATCTAGTAATATGTGCTATGTGTGCTTACATGCTTACCGGTGCCATCTTAACTATCTATAAATGTTTGCGTTGCTCAATAGTGATCAATCAATCATAATTAATATGAAATATTATTATCACATTCCATCCCTTGATCACTCAGTGAGCAAAACCTCACACATTTACACATATCATTCAGGTTATCAGCAGGGGGAAAACCCATTTACCCACTGATTCCCATAATGCTCCATTCAAGCAATAAAGCTCTTCGAGTCGAGGTTCACCTAAGTTCCTAAGTTAGCCAATTTTAAACAGGATAAACCTATAGCTGAAACCTTAGGATATACCTCTTCCCACTTAACAATCCTAATTAAACTCTTCTAGCGCTACACTATGATTTATTTTTTAAGCTAGCAAAGCTTTGAATGCAGAAAGCTGTAATTTTGTAGCACAGCTAAATACAAAGTATAATAAAAACACACCATGCAATACCTTTTATTATTTTCAACCCAAGCCCTCCTATCCAGGAATATTTTGTAGCATTTGCTAACCAGTGTATAATAGTGTAGGTTCGCTTTGTGCTCTGCTGATTTGCATAACTTACCCAATATTGGGTAAGCTTTTCTGAAGAAATATTAGAGCTTACAGGTGTATATAGTGTCTATTCTGCTCATGCTGACACACTGGACATTGCAGAATTACTGTTTTAATTAAATCAAGTGGCATTAAAATGCCTCGCTGTTGTGCCCACCTGTGAGTGGCTTTCTCTCACAAGTGTCCACATTTCTGATGGGCCCAAGTAGCCAATCCCAAAAGTGAGTTAGAATTTTCAGCAGACGCCTCTGAGATATTGGCTTTCTCGTCTGCAACAGAGTTAAAAAGACGATCCAATGAGTCAGTATTGCAGTGAGCATCAACATGAAAGACTGTTGCCTCATTTTGATGTACCATCTCCCATATCTGCTCCCACAAATCTTTTCCCCAGACTTCCTTGGTATGAATCATGAACTGATGTGACTGCCACGTAGGCAACCACGTGGCCAGTCTATTGGCAACAGACCAGGAATCTGTATATATATGACAACTTCCAGGCATCTCTTGTTTCAAAGCCTGAAACACTGCATATAACTCTGCATACTGGCTACTTTTTTCCGTTCCTGTTGTAGTTAGTATTTTCTTGGTTTCTGGATTGTAAGACGCTGCTTTTCCATTGTCTGTCATTATCAATGTATTTTGCTGAACCATCAGTAAACCAAGCATGCTTTGCTTGATCGTGTGTTAGTTGCGCAAAAGACTTTCCCCATTTTACTGGAGATTCCCCTGGCTTGTCTGCGTCTGGCAGATAACCAGGTTCTTGTATTGGCGCATCTGCAATTTTCTCATGTAGTACAGCCGTACCACTATTTCCTGTTTTAGCTCTATCCTGTATGTACCACTTCCATTTTATGATACTGGACTCTTGTGCATGACCTAACCTATGTGTCTTAGGGGAACTAAGTACCCATTGCATGATAGGTATCTCTGGGCGTAAGAACACTGTATGTCCTACCGTCATCTGGTCAGTATCTACCAAGGCCCAATAACAGGCCAAGAGCTGTTTCTCAAATGGTGTGTACCTATCTCCCGCCTCAGGTAACTTCCTTGTCCAGAAACCAAGGGGAACCTTAGTCCTTCCTTGCTTCTGCCAAAGGCTCCAATTAGCCCATTGCTGATTCACTGATACATTTAAGTCTATGTCTCCATCTCGTATGGGCCATAGATCAAGGGCTTGTTGGATAGCCTGTTTAGCTCCCTCAAATGCATTCTGTTGTTCTTCTCCCCATTCAAAATCATGTTTTTTCCTGGTTACTTTGTACAAAGGGGAGAGTAACTGACTAAGGTGTGGTTTATGTTGTCTCCAGAAACCAAAGAGACCTATAAAGCTTTGAGCTTGTTTCTTGTTTTTGGGAGTTTGAAACTCTAGCACTTTTTGCTTAGCTTTTGGAAGAATTTCTCTGTGTCCTTTGTTCCATTGTATTCATAAGAATTTTACTGTTTGAGCGGGTCGCTGTATTTTACTGGGATTTATTTCCCACCCTTTTCATGTGCTCAATGATCTCTTCAAGAATCTGCTGACACTGTTCTTCACTCTTTCCCTGAATCATAATGTCATCTATATAATGCGATATTTTCACCTCTTACGGTATTTTTACCCCATCAAGATGTTCTGCCACCAGCCGATGACAGATGGTGGGACTATGCAAGTATCCCTGTGGCAACCTGGTGAATGTGTATTGCCTCCCTAACCATGTGAAAGCAAACTGCTCTTGATTTTCTTCAGCTATTGGAATATTGAAGAAGGCATTAGCCAAATCTATAACTGCATACCAGATCCCTGGATGCTTCTGTATATTTTCTATAAGAGTGATGGTGTCTGGGACAGCAGCCGTCAGTGGAGATGTGTGTTTGTTCAACTCTCTGTAGTCTACCGTCATTCTCCATGTACGGTCTGTTTTACGTATTGGCCACGTGGGATTGTTCTAAGCAGTAGTGACCCCTCGCAGGACCCAAGCTTTTAGTAAGTCATCTATGGTTTCTCGAATTTCTTTGTGGCCTCCTGGGATCGTGTACTGCTTCATATGTACTACTTTAGTAGCGGGTGGTAGTTGCACTGGGTGCATTAACAATTTCCCTACCACCACTGGTCTGGCTGATATGTAGGGTTTAGTCCCAAAACTGTAACAGCCACCCCCCAAATATAAGGTCAATCCTTTAAGGATATCAATTCTAATTATATATTCAGGTATGGGGACAATTAAAACTGAATACTTCCTTTTTTGGCAACTGTCCAATTTTCAGTTCTACCCAGGTCTGGACTGCTTCTGTCCTCTTACCTCCCAGACCTGTGATTACATAGGGCAATCAAGCAAATTTCTTAGGGTTACCATGAATTAAAGTGGCTTCGGCTCCAGTGTCCACAAGGGCAGTAACCATTTCAACATTTTTATTTTTCCAGTAAATTTCAACTTTTACATGGGGTCTATGGTCTTTTACTGAAAAGTCCATCACTGGAGCCTGTCTTACTAGTCAATTCCTATCGTCTAGGTCTGTCAAATCCAAGTCTCCCAGGTCGGGCAATTCTCTGTGTGCATACTCGTCAAGTGTTTTAAATATTACCCAACCTCGTTCCTGCCACTTATCTTTTGGAATCTTTTTCAGACAAGCAAGAATGTTAGTAGGCATGTCAATTTCACCTTTTTCACATTCATAATCACATTTACCAGCTGACCAAACCTGTTCACTGGCAATCGATGCATATGGCTCATCTTCCCATCCGGGAATGTTTTTAAACATTGTGCAAAGTTCTTATGGTTTTTTCAGAATAAACTTGCACTCCTTGGGATGTGTGTACTATGTGTTTTATTTAATTTCACTTGAATATGTACTAATCCAGACACCTAGTGTATGGCTTATTGTTTTATTCTTCACTCAATAAACTTACACTCCTTGGGGATGTGTGTTCTATGTGTTTTATTTAATTTCACTTGAATATGTACTAATCCAGACACGTAGTGTCTGGCTTATTGTTTTATTTTTCACTGGAGCCTGCCCAGATGACTAATCTGGCTGCAGGTTTGCGCTCCCCGGTCACACTGGCTTTCTACACACTCCGTAAAGTGCATAGGGGCATCTATGATTGAGTCAACAGTCTCGCACTTTCAGGAACAGCCGTCTTATTCACTTCCTCAGTCAGCACTGGCTTCCAGCACCTGTTAAGGTGCGTAGGGGCACTTGTTAACTGACCAAGCACAATCACCCATTCGTGTCAGAATCACCCCAAACAATCTTGTGGTTTTGGTGACCATATCTCAATACCTGGTATTGAGCTTATTAAATTAGCAGCAATTCAGCCTCATTCAGGACGAGAGCCTGTTTGAGGGTAACGTTCCCCAGAAGGCACTGGCGTTCTACACACCCTCAAGGTGTATAGGTGCGTCTACCAACTGAGCACAACATACATTCTTGAATCAATCTTCAGAAGCACTCCTCAATCTAGATTGAGCATTCACTCATCAATCCTGCTCTTGCATCGTCATGTAACTATTTTCAAGTTTATACAATGTTCAAAGAATCTCTGGAAACGTAATGTTTGTTATCTACGACTGCAGCGCTCAGAAGAAACTGACAGCTTTTAAAAAGCTTTTTTCCTCCGTGACGCAGCAGAAATTAAACCTCGTACAATGTTGGTTTCACTTTCCCTTTTACTCAAGATTTACATAGACAGTTCTAACAATTCCTAAACACAATTTTCTTATCTTAACTATTCTTAACGTTTTAAACACACTATTATTATTTTAAACTATTTTAACTTGTTGATTTCAAGTTTCCTTGCTCAATTAATACTGTACCCTGCTCGCAGTGCCAAAATGTTGTGCCTAATCATTCAATTTATGAAGCACCAATATCCAAAAAGTAATAATCAATACCTAATAAGGTTTATAGTGATATTGGCGGGCACACAACCCAGTTCGGATAGAGTACATTGAGTTATAGGAAAGAGAAATCACACAGAGACCAAGTTGAATATAAGAATTCACACTACACTTTATTATCCACAAAGGGATCTAAGCAAAGTAAGTTTTACTCTCATTTGAATAGTTGCATGCATTTACTTCAAACAGCTTAGTATCTAGATATATCAGCTTATGTATACATCACCATTAGAGAAGCTTGGTTGTCTCCTTGCCACACATGACTGGGGGGAACTCAGGCAGTCACTCAGACAGACCCTCTCTTCTGGGAACAGCAGAAACCAGTAACACGCGTCCGCATTACAGGTGGGTAGTTCTCCAAGTGAGCGCAAAATTCCCTTAGTCTTATATACCTGTTTTCAAGGACAGTCAGTAGTTCCTTATCAGTGCAGCCCAGCAAAAGACCTTGATACAAGCAGCTGGATGGACCTGGCAGTTGGCCAGACTGTTCAGGACCACCAGAACTTATGCCAAGTCTTGTGCGGTTAATTATCTCTTATCTACAAGCTTTCTTTGTACTGTTCTAGAGATGGCAACATAAGTTTTTTGATGACAACATAAGTTTCTCAAACTGCTGAAGTGCTGTGTCAGCTTATAGTGCTGTGTCAGCTTAGTAAACAGCTGTAGTGCTGTCAGCTCTTAATAGCTGTGGCATAAAGCCTTCAAGGCCTGCATCTAGTAATTGTGGCCTTCAAGCCTGCATCTAGTAATATGTGCTATGTGTGCTTACATGCTTACCGGTGCCATCTTAACTATCTATAAATGTTTGCGTTGCTCAATAGTGATCAATCAATCATACTTAATTAATATGAAATATTATTATCACATCCGTCTCCCCACCACATTCTCCACCACAGGACGACCTGGCAAAATCCCAGTAAGACCAAGTCCAAAACACACACAAACACAACCCCCCAACTTCACACACACCCTACACTCAACCCCCCCCCCAAACCCTCATCTTCTCTCATCTTCCCTCCTTTGTCCACTCCCCTGCAGAGCTACCGCTCCTTCCCCTCCCCTCCCCTTCAATCCATTCCTCCTCCCTTCCCCCCATCAGTCCCCCTCTCCCCCCTCTGTCTTATTAGGGCCCCCCACAGGTTCACCCCTCTGGCACATGAGCACCAAGGGGCAGCATGCCCATGAGCCTCACATGTATCTCGATAAACTGAATAGCTCTGCCAACCGAGCAAAAGCAGACGTCATCCTTTTGCAGGAAACACACTACGAATAAGCTTTCCCTCTCTGGAGGCGACACTACAGAGACTGCTTCCTGGCGAACTCCCCTCAAGGGAAAACAAATAGGGTAGCCATATTAACCTGAAAAACCTGCCCCCTAGTCTTCACAGGCATGGTCACCGACCCACAAGGCAGGTTCATAACAATAGCGGGACACGCAGGACCCCATAAATACACCTTCTCCTCAATCTATGCCACTACAACCCAAGACACAAACTTTTGGACTACCCTGCAAGCCCATCTTAGCCTCTTTTCATCACACTACTTAAGAGTGGGAGGGGACCTCAACACAGTCCTCCAACACCAACCCACGACCCTCTACCGCTACTAGATCCGACAAAATGCTATAGGCCTTCATGAACCGAACCTACCTCCTGGATGCTTGGAGAGCACATCACCCCACCACGACGGAATTCACATTTACTCAGACCCACACTCCTCCTACTCACGCATCAACATGTTTCTTACCTCCCACTCTTTAGTGCCACACATAACTGGCGCGGCAATAGAATCGATCATATGGTCGGACCACGCAGATATTATCCTATCCTTCGCAATCCCACACACGACCAGAAACAGGTCTTGGCGACTTAACTTCTTACACCTCCAGAATACACACATAAGGGACACGATCCAACAAGATATCACTGATTACTCTAACATAAATAAAGATTCCGTCCCCTCCACAAATACGCTCTGGGCAGCGCATAAGGCAGTCATCAGAGGCAAGCTGATAGTGGCGGCCATAACACACAAAAAACAACAGCTCCCGCTACTTGAAACACATTTGTCAGCACTACCGGAAACTGGACTGAAGCATAAAAAAAATCCCACCTCGGCCCTGACAGCACAACTCCAAAAGCACAGGCAGGAGACATGAGCCTTCAAGGCACAAGACTCGAAAAAGCATTTCAATGGACAAAACAAATGTTTTACGAAAAATCTAATAAAGCTAACACACTCCTGGCCCATAGACTCCGACAAACACCAAACAGACAAACGTGCATAATCCCAGACCAAATCGCAACGATATTCCAAAACGACTACTCCTCCCTGTACGATCACAACTCCGAATCTTGACAGAACACCACCATAGGGCTAACGGAAATAGGAAGGTTCCTGAGATCGACCCCTTGCCAACACTGACAGAGGAGGGATGGAGAAGCCTCACAACACCCATAACCACCGAAGAAATTGCACAAGCTATAAAATCCCTAAAACCCAACAAATGCCCAGGCCCGGACGGGTTCTTGGGTATCTACTACAAAACATTCCCGACGCTACTTTTACCACACCTTTTATCCCTGTTTAACTCCTTTCTGAAGGGGGAACTGCCCCCCTCCTCTAACATGCTCTGGGCCAACATCTGCCTGCTCCCAAAACCACATAAAAGCAACCTAGACCCAGGACACTACCGCCCATTATCGTTTTTAAACACAGACATTAAACTATTCACAAAACCACTTCCTCCCCAAATTAACCAACCCAGATCAGGTGGGCTTTATCCTTCACCGACAGGCATGCGATAATACCAGAAGAACGTATGACCTGATTTGGACAGCCAAACGCCGAAGTACTCAAGTACGCCGAAAAGGCGTTCAACCGCATACTTTCACCTTATCTATTCATCACTCTTAAGCGCTTTGGCTTTCCAGGGGCATTTGTAGAGGCCATCAAGGAGCTATACTCCCACACAATTGCGCACCTCCTGATACCGAACACCCAGACCCCCTCATTCTCAATTCATAACGGCACACACCAAGGGTGCCCCCTATCCCTGCTGCTATTTGCCTTATCCCTAGAACCTGCAAAAAATGCGACTCAACAACACAACAGAGGTATTAAAATCCGCAATGAGGAATACAAATTTGCAGCCTACGCGGATGACTTCTTACTTACCCTACTTGACAGTTACTATGTTATATTCTTTATTGTTTTTCCACAATTAAATAGATAACAGACATATAAAAACATTAAATACAGACATATATCTGTCTTAAATATTAACATTTTTTTTAAGAAAATCATGCACTAGATACTTCTTGTGCGATTAATTGGTGTACACAAAAAGTTGTGACAAGAGGCTATTTAATTAAAAAGGGGCATATTTATAAGAAAAACAATGGACAGTCCCTGTCGGATTTGTATATAGAATTCTATAGGCTCTCTAACCTAAATAAAAAAACAACTTTCTTTGGAAGTAAGAGCTTTATTAAAAGAAATACAAAATAAAATTAATCTTAAAGAAGAACAGAGAATTAAAATAAATATAAATAAATTAAACCATTATCATATGGGAAACAGAGTTTTAAAATCTAACAAAAAGATTACAAATGCATCAAGCAAGAAACAGGGTAGAAAAACTAATAGATGGGCAAAATATTTATACCACCCCATCACAAATTGGTGAAAAATTCAACCAGTTTTATGAGTAACTGTATAATCTTAAGTATACCCCTCAACAGACAAATATTCAAAAATATCTCGATAATATTCAGTTCCCAAAAATTTCGCCACAAGAATTAACCCTTTTGAATACACCTTTTACTCATGAGGAAGTACAACAACAAATTGAAAAATTATCCTGGAATAAAACCCCCAGCCCTGATGGCTATACAAACGCATTTTATAAACATATGAAGTCTGTATTAGTGAAGCCTCTAAAGGACATTTTTAATGAAATAGTGGACAATAATTCATTTCCCAAAGAACTTCTTCAGTCTAATATCATACCTATTTTAAAAACTAACAAGGACCCTACTAACCCAATAAATTATAGATCTATAGCTCTAATAAACGTTGATATGAAGATTAATTCTGCAATTATTGCTGATAGATTAAAAAGAGTTATTTCTAAATTGATCCATCCAGATCAAATTGGGTTTGTCCCTGGTCGGTCGGCTTCAAATAACACCAGAGGAGTATTGGATATACTAGACATGGCCCATAGAAATTATATTCCCCTCCTGACCCTGTCCTTGGATGCCGAGAAGGCATTCGACAGGGTTGGGTGGGGATATTTAGAGGGAGAGCTACAGGACTTTGGCCTAATGGGCTGGATTTGCAATGCTATTATGGCTTTGTATTCCAATCACTCCGCTAGAACAGCGGGTCCTAATATTTCTGCAGGATGGTTCTCCCTCGGAAATGGTACCAAACAAGGGTGTCCTTTATCCCCGCTTTTATATATCCTGACGTTAGAACCTCTCGCTATTAGTATAAAGAACAATTAAAATATTAAGGGTTTCCCTACGAGACATATGGATATAAAAATATCATTATATGCGGACGATGCTTTAATCTCGCCGGAGTTATCCCTGCCCTTCCTTATACAAGAAATCAACACTTATAGTGAAATCTCTCATTTTAAGCTGAATATTTCTAAATCTGTGGCTATGTGTCACGATTCTGGAACCTAACACGCTAACAGGACAGAGAGAGGAAAGATGCTATACCGGTCCTTAGAGTGGCCGGGCTAAGCACACTAAGAATGGTCAGGAGACAAGCCAAGTAAAGGGAGCCAGAAAACGGGAGAACGAGAAACAAGCCAAGGTCAAAGCAGTGGAGAAGACAGGATAATCGGAATAACGAGCCAAATAATCGGTAACCAGAGAGAAACACGAGCAAACTGCAATACAGGTAACACAAGACCACAACAGGGCACTGAGAGACAGGAAAGGTAAGTATAAATACCCTTTGCTTAATTCTGATTGGATAACTTCCAATCAGAATTAACAATTACACGTGGGAGATATCTACGCCTCGCACTGTGATTGTGGTACTGTTGCTTTAACGCCGGGTTACGTGAGTGACCCCGGCGTTTGCATAAATTTGCGACCTCCCAGCATGCAGCGTTATACATGCTGCCGCTGGGAGGCGTGGAGGACGCAAGCGGCGAGCGGCGAGCTGACAGGTAGGAGGAGGGGAGACCCCTGACACTATGTATAACAAATTACAAGATACTGTGATCGATAGACTTTCTCATAGATATAATTTTACTTGGACTAACATGAAATGAATATATCTTGGGATCGTTGTACCAAAGTGTATTGGGGATATAGTAGAGAATTTTTTTTTTGAGACTGCTTAAAGATATGAATTATAAATTACAAAAATGTAAAAATTTGGACACAACTTGGATAGGGAGAATTAATATTATTAACTCTTACATATTACCCCAATGGTCTTATTTTTTCTCTATGGTACTCCATAAGATTCCAAAGATCTGGTTAACCACGAGTCAATCGTTTTTTTCGAGGTTTATTTGGAAAAACAAAAAAACGAGACTTAGTTTTAGAACTCTGTCTAAAATATATTCAAAGGGGGGTTTGAATTTTCCCAACATTACCTATATTTACTATGCAAATATGATAAGACACATTTATCATTTACAAGATCCACAATATGCTGACAAACCCTGGCATATACTAGAAGCACAGTCTGTCTTGCCTAATAAATTGCAAAATCTTTCTGAAAGGAATTACAGGGCAATACTCAAATCTTTGCCCAAATAAAATCTACTATACTTAGCCAATTATTAGATGTATGGCAAGAAATTAAAAAACAGTTGGGATGTATGAATCGGATACCAAAGACTTGTTTCCTTGCCGTAATTGAACAGAATGTAGATGACTTATCGTTATCTAGATGGTTCAATCAAGGCATAGTTAAAATATCTGAAATTATGGTAGGTAATAAATTAATATCATTCCAGCAGATTGTAGAGACGTATCAACTGCCATCTAAAGAAATCTTTACTTATTTACGTATTAAACACTATTTAGATATTTCTGTTATCGATACTTTATCCCCAATTTCAAAATATCTAGAAATTTAGATCTGTTAAAAAAATTACTTCAGTCGAGTTTTGGGAAAAGGAACTGGACATAATAATTACAAAAAAGAAATGGTGTATCTCAATATCGCATATGACAAAGTACGTTCACAGTCTTAATTTGGTAGAATGCCATTTCAAATTGGAATACAAATGGTATTACACCCCGTCTAGAATATCAAAGATGTTTCCACATTCACAGGATACTTGTTGGAGATGCGGTTCTTCTGATTGAACATATATACATATTTGGTGGACGTGTCCTATAGCTAAACCATTGTGGTCATGGGTCTTTGAAATTTTCTTTAAACTATCGAACAACAAAATAGAAGAAAATCCGGCCTCAGCCCTTCTACACCTTAATTGGAACTTTAATTCATCCAAAATTAATTGAATAGCATTACATTGTTTGGTGGCTGCTAAAATTATAATTGCCAGGAGGTGGAAATTATCTACCCCCTTTCAAAAAAGCGACCTTATAAATCAAATTAAATTTCAATTGTCTATGGAACATAATCTCTTAAATATTACAGCAAGTTCAATGCATAAGAAAGGCATATATAAAATGTGGCTAGACAAATTTATATTATTATATGACTGAAAGGACATGAAGATAGGGGCCATATATTATCTAGATTATAGAGATTGATTGGTGATAGCAATAGGTGATATAAGGGATAGGAACACACCTATATGCTTAAATTTAAGTGGTTTTCGACGTAGTTCATTTTTGTACTTACCTCTCCTCACTTTGATACCTTGAATAAAAGCAATTATGATATAAATATATATATATATATATATAGCATATAAGGCGTTCCGCCTTGCTTTTATATTGCTCTTATATAACATGTACACTCGATCTTTGATTATAAGTACATATTCAGTATTATCTGGATTTTCCTTCAACGAGATACACGGTTCAATAAGAGTAGCAAAATAAGAATGCGTAACAGATCTATGAAGAGATCCATGTAAAATCTGATTAGAATAATCTACATTGTAGTAGAGTGAGAAGGAGAGTACAATAGGGATTATCTGCTAATAGGATTATGGAGAGATGACTTAATACTGTTCAGGAGATATGATATTGGTTGTCTACTAATTACATATATATAAATATATATATCAATGTAGATACAGATATTCTTTACCTTAGGCTCTACTAATTTCTCACTCTGAAAGTGTGAATGTTAGTATATATGGCATGTATATGGAATGCATGATATGATATTTGTTGTTGTATTTTTAGAATCAAATGGTAATATTCAAGCATATCAGGTTAAATCGATCTTTGACTGTATAATTATAATTCACTCTTTAACTGGATTGTAATTTTTATATATGTTTATTAACATTATTGTATGATATGTGAAGAATAACAAAAATTTTCAATAAAGAATATAAAAAAAAAAATACAGACATATCATATAACAAAATTATTCATTCTACAAAAGGGAGGTTTATTTCTTCCCAGAAGTTTTTTTATATTATCTTTAACTTTCCCTTCGGGTTCGGTGTCAAGGTTGTGGAGCTAAATTTCCCTTGATCAAAACAACATTCTAGTATTTATGGGTCTTGGTCGTGCCCAACAGGTAATCTGTTCTGGTAACTCTTAACCAATTTTAGATAGTTTTCGTACTTCGATATTTAATATATCTCTTAAATATTTTATTTAGTAAAATACCTATTCCCTTATCTGCGTATAGTACATGTTCTTTCAAAAAGCTATGTATTCGCATGCAGTTGAACAATTCTTTATTTGGTAAATCAAACTTTACTTTAATTCATCAAAAGAGAGTAGCCAGGAACCCTCATATAAATCTTTAACTATTGAGACATTCTGTCTTTGCCAACTCCTCAGGTTAATGTCGGGAATAATTAATTTGTGGTTCTAATATTAGCTCCTTCATAAATTATATTAGAAATGTGTAGAGTGTTTTTAATTGTATACCATTCGCTCATAGTTTGGTAAATAACGAGAGAGGTTTTTTTTGATACTACATATTTGGATTTACCTATATCACACCATAAGAGAGATGCTAGATTATCTATATCTTCCTTATTGGATTCTATCGCATACCAAGGTTGGCTCATTGATTCTTTTAGTTGTATTTTATATATATGTAGAATCATATTCACTTGATATGTCTCCATTATTAAAGGCTATCCAATTCCCGTTTCATATCCTCTTCTAGCCAAGGCCTTTGTAATCATACAATTACTAGAGATTGCCAATGGAATCATTCTAAATAAATATGCCCATTTTTGGAAAATATAGGCTTTGATTGTGTTCACTTGTCCCCACCAGGAAATCTCATAAGAGTCCCATTCGTTTAAAAGTTTGTTTCCTTAATGAGGCTTGGAAAATTAACGCTCATTATATCTCTAGGGTCTGAAGTGATTGTTATACCTAAATATTAGAATTCTTTTTCCATCCACCTAAATTCAAATAGATTTTTAAGCGAATAAAGGGTATCTCTATCTATATTTTTTGCAATAGCAATAGTTTTATTTACATTTAATCTATAATTAGCTATGCAGCTATATTTTTGGGATTCTTTCATAATGTCTGGAATGGATTCATTAGGGTTAGTTATAAAAATTAGAATGTGGTCTGCATACAGACATATTTTGAAAATTCTATCCTCCAGCACAAATCAGGTATATTCAAGTTATTCCTTAAGTTGATCGTGAGAGGCTCTATACATAGTACATACAATAGTGGTGATATTGGGCAGCCCTGTCTGGTTCCATTTGAAATATTCAACCAACTAGAATAGATGTCATAACTAGAGTTAAGCGGACACCTGTATGTTCAAGTCCGGCAGGTTTGGCCGAACTTTGAAAAAAAGTCCGGGTTCGTGATCGAACTTGACCGCGAACCCTAACCCCATTGAAGTCAATGGGGACCTGAACTTTTGGCCACAAAAATGCCTCTAAAAAAGTCCTGGAAAGGGCTAGAGGGCTGCAAAAGGAAGTAAAATGGGGGTAAGAGTAGGACAAGTGCCCTGCAAACAAATGTGGATAGGGAAATCACTTAAAATAACATAAAAATTAAAAATACAGCTGAGCCATAAAATAGTACTAGATGGAATCTTTGATTTTAGCTTTGGAAGAACATAAATCAAAATCTAAAGCATGGCTGTCAGGAGGATCAACAGAATTATCCATTTGAGAGAGGGTTGGAGTGCAAGGTATTCTCTTTCATTGTTCAAACTGAGCTCAACTCCTGATACATGGAGAAAAGGCCTTCACAAGCCTCTTCTATTGTGTACATAGTTTTTAGTACCAGGCAAGTAAGAAACCACATAATTGAATCTTGATAGGAAGAGAGCCCATCTAGCTTGCCGGGGGGAAAGCCGCTTAGCTGCGGAAAGATATGTAAGATTCTTGTGGTTTGTGAGGATGAGAATTGGCACTGAAGTACCCTCAAGAAGGTGCCTCCATTCTTTGAGAGCTAAAATTATAGCTAGAAGTTCTCTATCACCAATCTGGTAATTGTACTCCGCCGGGTTCAATTTCTTTGAGAAATACCCGCACGGATGCCTGGAGCTCTCTGGGTTAGGATGTTGAGACAGGAAGGAGCCTACTCCTGTCTCAGACGCATCGACTTCAAGAATGAATGGTAAGGCAGGGTTTGGGTGTGCCAGTATAGGAGCAGCAGCAAAGGCAACTTTGAGAGATTCAAAGGCACTAATGGCTTCCCGTGACCAATGCTTTGAATCAGCATTTCTCATGGTCATATCCGTGGGAGGTTTAACCAAGGAAAAAAAGTTGCGTATGAACTGCCGATAATAATTGGCGAAGCCAAGAAAACGCTGTACAGAGTGAAGACCCGTAGGTCGAGGCCATTGTAGTACAGCAGAAAGTTTCTCTGGATCCATAGAGAATCCAGCATTTGAGATAACATAGCCCAAGAATGTGACCTGTTTGCAGTTGAACTCACATTTCTCCAATTTACAGATTATTTTCTCTGAGTCTCTGTAGAACACGAGAAACGTCTGCGTGGTGGTTCTCGAGAGATGTGGAATGAATAAGAATATCGTCACACATTGCTGCAGCATATCTCGTAGGACATCATTTATAAATTCCTGGAAAACCGCCGGAGCATTGCAAAGACCAAAGGGCATTACTAGGTATTCGTAATGCCTACTCCTGGTGTTAAATGCGGTTTTCCATTCGTGGTCCTCTTTTATCAGGACGAGATTATATGCCCCTCTCAGATCAAGTTTAGTGAAGACCGTTGCTCCCTTGAGGCGGTCGAATAAATCTGTGATCAACGGAATGGGGTAGGCATTCTTAATAGTAATGTGATTGGAACCCCTATAGTCGATACAGGGTCTCAACTCATCACTCTTCTTTTTCACAAAGAAAAAGCCGGCCCCGGCAGGAGAAGATGACTTCCGAATGAATCCCCTTGACAACGCATCGGTAACATACTCCTCCATGGCTCGATTCTCTGCTGCCGACAGCGAGTAAACCCGGCCACAGGGAGGAATGGCACCAGGTTGGAGTTCGATACCACAGTCATACGGATGGTGTGGCGGCAGAATGCTGGCTTGACCCTTGTCAAATACATCTTGGAATTCATGGCACTCAGCGGGTAAGGAAGAGGCAGAAAATGTGCCCAAAACTTTGACCGGTTTCTGGAGACAAGAAAATGTGCATTGCTGGGACCAAGATAATATCTCTGATTTGCGCCAATCAATTGTGGGGTTATGCTTCTGTAGCCAAGGGTATCCCAAAACAACATGGTAATATGGAGAGGAAATGACCTGGAATTGAATCGTCTCATGATGTAGAGTCCCTACAGCCAGAGATATGGGCACGGTCTCCTGGGTCACGTGGGTTGGCTGTATTGGTCTGCCATCGGTGGATACAAAAGATAGTGGAGAGTTGCGAGGCTGTAACGGTATAGAGTGGTCTGATGCAAATGCACAGTCTATAAATGAGCCTGTGGCCCCAGAATCAAGCAATGCCCGGGTTTTAATGGATGAATCAGGCAAGGAGAGGATAATAGGCATATATCTCTGGGTCTGCAGAAAAAACACCCAAGATCTGCCCCTGAGAGTATCTTGTGTACGGGCCCTTTACCGGATGAATTGGGCAAAACTTTAACATGTGACCCTGGTGTCCGCAGTATAGGCACAGGCCCTCCCTCCTCCTAAAGGCTCTCTCCTCGACAGAGAGGCGTAAGAAGCCTAACCGCCTCAGCTCCACACCGACAGAGGGTTTAGGACCAGGAGGCATGGGAGGTGAGGGAGGTTTGGGTGGGCAAGAAAAGCTCTGTGCCAAATATACAGGAGGCCTCCGCAGAGGCTCCCTGGATGAGGATCTCTCTCAGAGTCTGATATCAATGAGGGTGACAAAGGATATCAGTTCCTCAAGATCTTTAGGTAATTCACTGGCTGCAATCTCATTTTTAATAACATCGGAGAGCCCCTGTACAAAGGCAGCCACGAGAGTCTCGTTGTTCCAGCCACCCTCTGCTGCCATGGTACGGAATTCACTGGCATACTCGACAATAGTTCTCGTGCCCTGAGCATTAGACATGAGTTGTTTGGCAGTAGGGGTGGAGCGAGCTGGAATATCAAAAACCCTTTTAAAGGAAGCAACAAATTCAGGGTAATTGTAAATAATTGGCCTCTCTGCCTCCCAGAGAGGTTTTGCCCAAGCTAGGGCTTTTTCGAACAGCAAAGAAATCATGAACTGGACTTTGCCTCTGTCTGTAGGAAATGTCTGGGAAAGCATTTCAAGGTATCCTTTAACCTGATTTACAATTCATTGCACTGAGCTGGGTTGCCCCCAAAATATTGAGGGAGTAGGACAGACCCAGTCATTCCTCTAGCCGCAACAGGTTTGGAGGCTACAACCGGTGCTAGAACAGGAAGAGAGGCAGAGGCTGCTGTAAACGCAGGCTGGCCGGGTGCTGGATCCAGATGAGCATACTGGTCCAAATGGTGGTTCTGCTGGTCCCACCGGGTAAATAGGTTAGGTATAGGTGTATTGCCTGTACCATCTGTATTCATGGCCCTTGCGTAATGTTAGGGACCAGGAACCAGACAGAGACAGAACTAGATGCAAAAACACCTTTATTAATAAATAACAAATAAAGAACTAACCAAAAACAAAGTTCAGGAGGCAAGCAGGAGTCAGTCACCAGAGCGGGTAGTTGGACGAGCCAGGATCAGGAGAACGGAGATCAGCAAAGTCAGGAACAAGGCCAGAGTCAGGAACCAGGAACAAACAGGAAACACAGGAACAAGGAGACTTCTGCGGAACAGGAAACCATGCAAGGGCAAGGAAGTACTAGGATTTGCTGCTTAAATAGGCTGCACTGATTAGCAGCAGGATTGATTACTATTCTCAGGTGAGTAACCATGGCAACATAGTGAAGGAGCTGATCATTAATCTCAGCTGAAAACTCAGACAATGAAAAAGGAAGGGTTACTGTTTAAAACAGCAAAGAAACCCTGACACCCGTGCGTGCTGCATCTGAAACTCCACTATCGCCTTTTGCTGCTCGCACAGTCTCATGAGGCGGTGAACGGGAAGGCCGAAGTTACGCTGCAGTGCAGACAGGCGAACAGCAGGGTGAGAATGCCAAACGTGCGCACAGACGGCCCGCACTTTCTGCAGCAGCTCTGTTATATCTGAGTATACACCATGGCATCACAAGGGCCTCCCAGAACTGGCTCAACTCCCATCAAGCCAAGTTCCCGGAGGAGATCACCCAGCTCGTTATGCTAGAGCACTTTTTCAATGTGCTCCCCAACGAGAAGGCGACGACGCATTTGTATGTCAATCTATATCATCTTTCAATGCCATTGACTGCGCCTACCATGGTGACCATGGGTAATGGGGAATCACGGTTCAATTCCGTACAGGGACCCTGACAAACGGCTACCACATGCAAGGAAGGCAGCAGGCGTGCAAATGACCCACTCACGACGCGGGAAGGTAGTGACGACAAATAACAATAGAGGACTCTTTAGAGGCCCTGTAATTGTAATGAGTCTACTTGAAATCCTTTAACTCTGATCAATTGGATGGAAGTCTGATGCAGAGCCACTGACCCGTGCTGCAGCTGAAACTCCACTATCTCCTGCTGCTCAAACTGTCTCTCCAGCATGTGCAAGGTGGAGTACCACCTTGTGGGCACGTTGCATATGAGGCAGTGAGCGGGAAGGCCAAAGTTACGCTGCAGCACAGACAGGCGGGCAGCAGCAGGGTGAGAATGCCGAAAGCGCGCACAGCCGCTACAGTGAATGTCACATCCTGTTCCATGTTGCGGATCAGTCTTGTGATGGCTTCTGGTATCCAGTACTCTTTTTACTGAAGCTGCATCAGGGTCCTGGTATGTGGCCGCACAAACGCTAGTGCTCAACACCATGGGGCGTGCGGTTACCCTGCACCAGACCCTACTAATCCATTCCACACTGTGACTCCTAACTTCTACATCAGGCATTCTGGGTCCCGGTCATCCGACCGCCGCCCAGACAGTGTCTGGGTCCCGGTCACTGGACTGCGAAACTGTGAATGGCTCATTAAATCTGTTATGGTTCTTTTTATCGCTTCAACTGTTACTTGGATAACTGTGGGAATTCTAAAGATAATACATGCCGACGAGCGCTAGGGGACGGCCGTTCCGCTTTTGCACCCTGCTCCCTCTTATGCTGTGCTGGTGCCTCTGTGTGACCAGCGCCTCTTCCTCCAAACTGCACACGTCACTCGCATGACCTTGATTCCATGTGGAGTCTAGGACCTCATCATCCTCCACATCATCTTCCACCCACTCCTCAACCCTGCCCTCCTTGCCGGTTTGCACACTGCAGAAAGCCACAGCAGTTGGCACCTGTGTTTTTCCAGCATGTAAAGTCTGCAAAGGACATATGGAAATTGTTTTAGAATTGTATCCAGGCAACAGTTTTCCCTATAAACTGACCTCTCAGTTTGACTTGTGAGGGTATTGCCCTAGAATTACAATATTGTTTAAGTACCTCTTAGCTATTGATAACTGGTTTAAATATAGCAGCTTGTTATCTGGTAGTTTCTAGTGTAGAAAATATCAATCTGTTTTCTATCACTTAGATCTGTGTAAAAAATGTTGTAGGTGTGAAACAATATTACAAATGACCGATGTAGTAAATTCGAATCAAAGTTCCATTTGCAAAAAACATTCTCGCCCATCTTCTGTGGGTTATTACATTTTTAAGATGTAGACTTATTCTATCACACTAGCCATGCACAGGTAGATTGTCTGGCACGTTGTTTTGGTGTTTGGTTTTTAACTTTGTAGTTGTGTCTTTACACAATATAGAAATGTATATTAATGCTTCTGTATTTGAAGCGATCACAATAACACTTATTTTTCACTTTTTAAAAAAAAATCAGGCTAAACAAAAATTGGTAATTAACAATAACAACAAATCTGAAAAGCACATTAAAGGATGATGTATGATTTAAAAAAAAAAAAAAACACACTACATGAAGGTCCTGTTCACTAGAGTATGTAGTCATGAATGTAACCAGTAAAACTTTGTTTTTACAGCCACTGGTTGGCCCATACATATTTTAATTTTGTCATAGCATGACTTGTAGTCTTGTTTTTAACTTGTCTATAATACATATTTTTGTATGACACTGTGTTTTTTCATTGATTATTGAATTTTAATGGTCTAAGATAATTAACATGTCAACAGGCAAACATAACCCGAATGATTTGTCTCAGTCTTGCCTTCTATACTACCTGCACCATAGGCAACATTAATTTGTCTTTAGACTTTCTTGAGAAGTGGTAACTAGCCAGTGTTGCACACATACACCAGATATGAAGTGCACACCCTAAATGTACTATTTAGCACCCAGAAAATTAGAATGTTTACAACTGCGCTGTAAGCGCACTATTAGATGCTTCGATTTGACTCTCAGATATGAAGAGCAGGCCCCAAATTGTACTATTTAGTAGATAAGCAACCAGAAAATAAGAATGGTTACAATTGCGCTGTAACCGCAGTATTTGATGCTTCTATTTGACTCTCAGATATGAAGTGCACTCCCCAAAATGTACTATTTAGCAGATTAGCAGCAAAACAATTAGACTGTTTACAACTGCGCTTTAAGCGCACTATTTACGCTTCGATTTGACTCTCAGATATGAAGAGCAGGCTCCAAAATGTACTATTTAGCAGATTAGCAGCAAAACAATTAGAATGTGTACAACTGCGCTGTAAGGGCACTGTTAGATCCTTCGATTTGACTCTCAGATATGAAGAGCGGGCCCCAAAATGTACTATTTAGCAGATTAGCACCCAGAATATTTGAATTTTTACAACTGCGCTGTAAGCGCACTATTAGACGCTTTGATTTGACTCTCAGATATGAAGAGCAGGCCCCAAAATTTACTATTTAGCAGATTAGCACCCAGAAAATAAGAATGTTTACAACTGCGCTGTAAGCGCACTATTAGACGCTTCGATTTGACTCTCAGATATGAAGAGCAGCACCCAAAATGTACTATTTAGCAGTTTAGCACCCAGAAAATAAGAATGATTACAACTGCGCTGTAAGCGCTCTATTAGACGCTTCAATTTGACTCTCAGATATGAAGAGCACGCCCCAAAATGTACTTTTTAGCAGTTTAGCACCAAAACAATTAGAATGTTTACAACTGCGCTGTAAGCGCACTAAATGACGTTTCTATTTGACTCTCAGATATGAAGTGCACCCCACTAAAATACTATTTAGCAGTTTAGCACTCAAAAAATAAAAAGTTTTAAAACTGCAGTGACAGCAGTATTTGACGCTTCTATTTGACTCTCAGATATGAAGTGCACCCCACTAATGTACTTTTTAGCACCCAAAAAAATTTACTTTTTAAAACTCTGATGTAACCGCTGTATTTGTCGCTTCTATTTGACTCTCAGATATGAAGTGCACCCCACTAATGTACTAGTTTGCAGAATTCTTTCCTAAGCTGACCCTCACAGCGGCAGCATCCTCTCCCTACACTAATAAGACCTTATGTGCGTGCGGCGCTAAGCGACTCCGGCTGATATATAGAGGCTGGGTCACATGCTGCACTGGTCAATCACAGCCATGCCATTAGTAGGCTTCTAAGGGCACACAAGTCAAAACGCGCCATTAAATCGCAGAACACCGAACTCCAACCCGAACATACAGCAATATGTCCGTGTTCGGGTCCGGGGTCCAAAAAACGTAATGTTCGGTACGAACCCAAACTTTACAGTTCGGGTTCACTCAGCTCTAGTCATAACCAATTACTCTAGCTGTAGGCATTGAATATAGCACTTCGATTGCTCCTGCTATCCAACCAGTAAACCCAAACTGGATCAATGCCTTCTTCATAAATCCCCATTCAACTCTATCAAAGGCTTTTCTGCATCCACCAACAAGGTCAGAAGGGGAACCCTCTTGAACTGAGCCCAGTCCAGTGAATTAATTACTCTCCTTCTATTTTTGCATGATTGTAAAAGGAAACCAATTTGATCCTCATGCATAACTGATGGGAGCGCTCGTTTGATTCTCTCTGCCAGAATAGATGCCTATAATTTTACATCCGCGTTAATCAGAAAGATCGGACGATAATTGGCCAGTTCAGTAGGGGATTTATCCTGCTTTAATATCGGCATAATATTTGCACTCAATAGGTCCTCTGATGCCTTACTTTTAGCAGCTATTTCATTAAACATTGCTGTTAAATAGGGTATGATGATTTTTCAAAAATATTTGTAAAATGCATTAGAGAAACTATCTGGATCTGGTGCTTTATTATTATCTAATCTAAGAATCACATTACTAATCTCTTCTTCGCTAATTTCTCTATTCAGAGATTTCAGGTGATCTTTTGAAATTTTTGGTATTAAAGAATTATTTAGATAGTTTGTAACTAAATCCTCTGGGATTTCAGCTGCTGAATAACCTTTCATAGTATAATTTAAATTGATCTCCTATTTCTACTGGTTTGGAAAAAAATCTAATCTCCTTTAATTATTTTGTAATTTTTTTAAATCAATTGTTTATATATTCAGTTTATTCAACAGCATTCGATCTACTTTATTATTTTGATAATAGAATTACATTTTTAATTTACATAGATTCTATTCTATTCTAGTTGATATCTTTTGATTAATTTTGTCTCTGTATTTAGCAAACTAGTGTTTTCTGTAGATATAATGTGTTTTATTTTCATTTGAAAGGTTAAAATATTTGAGATAGAGGTCAGATAAGCTAATTTCTCTCTCGCGTCTTTCCTGACTAGCCAATTTGATCCAGTGTCCTCTAGCTACTACTTTGTACACATTCCAGAGGCATTCATAAGAGATTTCTGAAACTTTCTCTTTGAAAAATATATCTGACATCTTCTCAATGTACTCCATATTATCTTTTGATACCTCACTTTACATTTATCTGTATTGAATCTAGTCGGCCACTTGCCTGCTGAGTCCCCAGATTTATCCAAATCCCTCTGTAAAGATGGCATGTAGAGCTTTAGAACCCTTTTTAGGTACCACATATGCTTTCATCCAAACATCTGGTACAATTCCTGAAGGAAAGGATCAGTGCTTGGCAAAATTGATGATCTCAATGTTTTCCCATAGGAAAGCAATGGGAGGTTATTGCTCATGCGAGAAAAAAAGGATGCACCTCTAGCGGCCATCTGAATGACTACCACTAGAGGTTTTACTAGCTAGCAATGTAATCATTGCCTTTTCCGTGAAAAGGCAATGTTTACATTAGAAAATCTGCAGGAATGAGGGGCGGAGCCTAACTGCTGAAGCAGACAGTCGCATGGCCTCAGAGTTCCATGCTACAAAAGTGATAATTACCCAATCTGAACGCTCTGACACGAGCCAAATACATCCCAGGGAGACTCGAAGACTCACCTGGGCCTCATGGGTCAAAAAACTATATAGTAAAAGCCTGGTTGGGCATGAACATCGGTTGGGCATGAACATCGGTGAGTTATGGCGGCAGGCCTAAGACGCCCCCGACACCAAGATGGCGTCCCTCCACATTGGCTGCTCGGACTTCTATGACGGGACGTCAGATGAAACAGAGGGAGACTTCTTACCTGCACCAATGCCACCACCAAAGACCCAGACGCAGCTTCAGCTACCTGCGACAGCCCCCACACCAATGACCATGGAGGCAATTAGTGAGCTCATGGTGGACAAACCCTAACAAATCTCGGCCGATGTGGCCATGATACAGGAAGACCGGCAGGGCTTAACTGGCCGGCTCGGGGTTGTGGAGGACACATCCAGCACCCACACGCGCCAGATAAAAGAGCTACAACAAGCAGTTCAAGAGTTGCGGCAGCAGAATTTTATTAATGAATAAAGATTTGCCACGGAAGCGGACAAATGCTGCCAGAAAATCCTAAAAGTCAGGGGGGTTGCCAAGAGCATCCCAGAGGCTGTACTGCCACACTTCACCAGGTGGCTCCTCACAGCATTGCTATCTCCGAAAACAGCCAAAGCGGTCACACTGGACTGAAAATTCCACGTACCGAGACCAGCCAAGGCGCCACCTTCTGTGCCTGGGGACTTGGTGATTCAATTCCAGAACCATAGAGACAAAATCATAGTTTTAGCAGCCACGAGAGGTCAGCCAACATACCTCTTTGAAGAGATGGCCCTAACCTTCTATTCGGATCTCTCAGGAGGAATACTGGTGTGGAAAAGTTCCCTGTGACAATTTACCTCCCTCCTGCAAGCGCAACACATCCGGTACCGCCGGGGCCCAGCTCACACTCTGCTTGTTGCCAAAGGAGATACAACGCATGCTATACATGATATGCAAGAGGCCACGAAAGTTCTGAGACTGTTGGACCTCCCCCCGGACTCACTTGGTCCATCCATATCATCAGCGAAGCCCATACCCTCCCCCAGCTAGGACCCAGTAAACGCTTCAGAATTCTTGCCTCAATGGCCAACTGCAGTCTCATATACCGCAGCCACTACCTGAACCCAGGCTGGGTTACACAGAAAGTCTGCCGGGATGCTCTCCCACTACACAAAGTTTATTTCATAAATATTGTTACAACGTTGAGACTTTGCTTTGAATGTCTACACATTAGGACACAACGACTGACATATAGGCCCCGGGCATTTGCCAAGACCCACCCGACTGCCTGCTGACCATAACACCCCCCCCACACACACACACACACCTCAGGGTAATTCAGATGCATAACATAGTACAACAACCTAGGTTAGCAAGGGGAATGCAAAGAACCTCTGTCATCTCTCCATCCAGAGGATGCAACCACCATATTTAGGCTAGATCACCTCCCTACAGTGTAGCCAATTAACAGTTATTATTCTTTTATGTTTCATCAGTTAAATCTTTCTTTTGTTGAATCTTGGAGCACGTATATTACAGCCTATGTGACCCTAGTGAAGAGTCAAACCCCTAGGCCGACATAACTGACCTCAATCACCTTCACTATTTCTCTACTGATTCTAAAATGTGCAACGATACCCATGCCAAACTGTTTTACTATATTTACCGAAGAACTGACAACTGCTATTGTGGCATTGTGAGCCAATTTGTACAGTTTTTACTATGCACAAAAAAATAAACAATTATAAAAAAAAAAAAGAAAACTGCAGGGACAGGCAGAAGAACTACATTAAGCTGCAGCTGTTCTGGTGACAATAGTGTCTCTTTAATTTCTGAAGCACTTTTCCTGTGTTAACCAATCACTTGTTTGCTGTATGGCTTTTGTAGGAATTTGCAAATCTACAGCCATAGATTCTTCTTCCCTTTATACTGAAGAAAAAAAATATTTAGAATGTATGTCTTGTCCTGATACTCCTGGATTAAAAACCTATATCAGATTCTAATGCTCCAATACTTTCACTGTTAACCTTTTTTAGAATTAACGTACTTAAAAAACCTTTTGATGTTGTTCTTGCTCTCTTTGGCTATTAGCTTTACATTTTCAAGTTAAGCCGATCTAATCGCCCTTTTGCAAGCCCATTTAGCATGTCTATATTTCTCATAGGATGCTATTGACCCATCTCATTTAAATATTTTGAATTCTCTTTTCTTATATTCTATTATTTGACTGATAATTTATTTTTGAATTTGCTTGTTTTATATCTGTTTCCCAACAGTATGTATTGAGAAATGTACTTCTGTATAATTTGTTTAAATTACCTCCCTTTATCATCTATGCCTTTGCCACTGAACAATTCTTGCCTGTCAATTTGTTGTAAAGATGCCCTTATTCTATTGAATTTAGGCTTTTAAAAATAAAATTGTACAGCCATACCATGGTGACTATTTCTCATGCGCTCCCTAATTTAAATCTTTGAAAATAAGTCAACATTATTAGTTATGACAAGATTCAGACACGTGTATTGTTTATCAGGTTTAAAAACCTGTTTCCCTTAACTGTACTACTAGTCCCTCTGGCCCAATCAAAGTCTGGATAATTAAAATCTCCAGTGATTAACAAATTACCATTTGTGCAGTCTTATTAATTTGCGATAGCAATTGCTCTTCCCTTTAGTATCAATGTTTGGGGAATTTTTACATATTCCTACTATTAATGCATATCCCCTGTTTCCTCCTATGCATATGTCTACCCATAAGGCTTCCACAACCTCACCTGCATCATAACATACAACTTCTTCAACACTTGGCTTCAAATCAGCTTTTTTCTATCCTTCCTAAATAATGTTTATCCATATAACATATTAGCCCATTCAAGTAGTTTTTCATTCCACCAAGTCTCAGTAATCCCAATTTGTCATTCTGCTCCTTGCATGCTAATATCCCAAGCTCCCCCATTTTCTTACACAATTACCATTTGTTTCTTGAACTTTACCATTTTCTTACACAGTTACCATTTGTTTCTTGAACTTTATTTAAACAACATGTATTTAATACCTTCTTGCTCTGTCTACTAATCTTACCAGTTCCGCCATCTTCACCCTCCTGGATTTAAGCTGAATTCCATCTCCTTTCCATACTATGTATCACATTTATCCTTCTTTTACCCTTATCCCTACTCCTATTTTCTGCTGGAGTATGATTTGTGCCAGAAGCTTTGTCAGTATGCCCTAGAAGACTATGCTAATATGCTAACTGGAAGGGTTATATGACGATACCTGATTGATGCAACCATCTTGTATCAATATTGACACAGGCCTTCCATACACACTTTATTCTGGCAATATACTAGATGTGAGAAAGCCACGTGCATCTGCCTTGCTGCATTCATCAATTCAGTTGCTGTTCACTTGAACTATGTATCAATTTAAGATACTGGGACGTCCTGCGCAGTTTCCGACATTGATACTCCTGCATAATTTCTGCAACATCATTCACACGTCTTTTGGCACTGCAAAAGTGTTGAAGTCCAGTAACAATACACTTAGGGCTATATAAGCTTCCACTAGCTACCTGACTTTTGCCCTGTCGTGTTTTCCCTTGTAGTGATTTGAGAGCACTTTTATTTGCATATTTTTTACGGCTTGACTTGACAATTCTATATCCTTGACCTAAAGAAGTTTATCAATTTTTCGTACCTTTATGGTCCTTGACCTCGGCTGGTTCCTTGAATTTGATATTCTTCTGACTCTTAGTACATCAAGATGGGCCACCTCTAAGAACCAGTAACACATCACTACCATTTTACTATTAACCTTTGTGAAGTGTGACTTAATGCTACTGTTGGGTTATGTCCTTTCCTGACAGTTTAACAGGGGGCCCTGCACAAACAGAGGTATTGTGTAAATCTTTGGGAGGGCTGCGTGACTGGGAAGGAATACAGAGGGTGGAGGGATGACTGAGTGCACCTGGGCCATTAGTGTTCTGCCAAAGGGTTGAGAGTAATTTTCTGGAATATGGTTGCTGGGAAGGAGAGTAGATGGTTAATGGTGAGCCTGTCTGTATCTGAACTAGTAATGCCTTCCGTACTCTGACTGAGTACCAACGCCAGGTCTGCTTCTGGGTTGAGTGTCCAACTATCTCTTCCACTGGGAAGAGTGGCCGACTATCTCTTCTCCTTGGGTTGAATGCTGGAGAGTTTGGCTAGCTACCTCCTGTCGCTGAGTTGCCATCTGCTGCTGAGAAGGCAAGCTGACTACCTCTGGGTTGCACTGAGGGAGGCTGATTAACTCTACCTCCTGTCACTGTGTTGCAATCTGCTGCTGGAGAGGAAGATTGGCTATCTCTACCTCCTGTCACTTGTTTGCAGTCTGCCGCTGGGTTGCCATCTGCAAACTGACTCTCTCTCTTGGTTGCAATCTGCCGCTGGAGAGGGAGAACAACTACCACCTCTCCCTGGAGCCATATTTGCAAATGGGGGTGGATGTTGGCTGCATTTTCTCCCTGGATCTTATCCTGGGACTACTTACTCTCCATGTCAAACCTCAGCTATGAAGCCCTCTCCTGGTTACACATTTGCTGGTAAGGCACAAAACCCATATCTTTGGCTTGCTCTGCCACTTCCCTGGCCTTTTTGGCACATGCCCACATCAGTTGAACCACCTCTGCTTTTCTCAGAGCCAATCCACCCTGACATGCTCCTCTGGAAATTATCAGACAAGGACACTGCACAGGTGCTAGCTCTATTCATCTCAGAAGATGTGCATGGGTTCTGGTGCTGTCTTGGATGTTTCCAAAATAGCTGGGAAGTTACCCTACTGCTATCACCAAATGTGACAGAGCTCCCATACTTCAACTGAGTACCTCTGACAAGTCCACTTCTTAGCTGCCACAGGGAACTCTGGAGCAGTACAGACCCAGTCATCAAAGCTTGACTAGGATCACTCAGGAACTCTTCCACCCGACCAGGCTGCAGTTCTCTTCTTCCAGGCAGTTTTCATCCCCTTTGCCTCTTTTGTTTGTCTAATAGGCAAGTATCAACACCTCTGCATGCACTGTTATCTGCTTCTGCCTTTACAAAGACACTTGTGGTGCTCAGGCCAATTTTGACTTGTCCTGGATCCAGGGACCAAGCACCCAGCCAATTGATCCGAAGACTGTTACTGGAATCCCTGAATAAACCAACCAGGACATACAGTTCCAAATGGAAGTGACACACAATTCTTTATTTTGGACAAGACCTAGCCTTCGGGAACTGGGGAAGATGATTGATGGAAACAAAGATGATTGGTGGTTAGGAAACAACCACTAAATGTTGAACATGTAATTACAAGCATAGTCCTTAAACATGTGGTGGCAAGAATTTAAAATACAAATATACAAGACATTGGAGAACAAATTATAATTAATACGGGAGCTATATAATACAAGTAACATTTTCAAACACAACAAAAAAAAGCAACAATATATGCATTTAACTATGTATTTGGTTGCCATAATTTGCATACCAGCATTATGTAACTGTACACATCTTCATTCAGTCAGCAGCGGGAGCTGCAGAGTTATCAAGTAATAATGAATAGTTGTATATCAATTGTTACTATCACAATACTCTTTCAAGCACCCTTAGGACCAGGCCCATAGTCTGTAGGCAATAGGCTGGCCTTTAAGCCTCTCCAAAAGGCCCTGGCATGGGAGCTTCTGTCACACAAGTTGGGAAAAAGAGAGAAAAAAAAGAAAATAGTCGGTTGGGGAAAAAAAATCAATTTGTATACAGTGAGGGAAAAATGTATTTGATCCCCTGCTGATTTTGAACATTTGTCCACAGACAAAGAAATTATCAGTCTATCATTTTAATGGTAGGTGTATTTTAACAGTGAGACAGAATAACAAAAAAAAATCCAGAAAAACGCATATCAAAAAAGTTATAAATTGATTTGCATGTCAATGAGTGAAATAAATATTTGATCCCCTATCAATCAGCAAGATTTCTGTCTCCCAGGTGTCTTTTATACAGGTAATGAGCTGAAATTAGGATTGCTCCTAATTTCAGCTCATTACCTGTATAAAAAGCACTGTGACAGACCTTTCTGTGTTTGAATTACTTTTATTTACCCTTGGTTTGTCTGTTTGTTAGGCTATTTCCCTGACCGTACGGTCCCTAAGCTTTATTCCCCTTCTTACTGAAAGAACTGCTGAACGGCCGGCCAACCACAATGGCAGTGTGCTGCTTGTTAACCTCTTGGCCTCATTAGAACGTTGTGGTTAATCGCAGACACTTCCTAATCGTCGAATTTTGGCTGGGTGGTCGTCGTTCGTATGAACGAACATGTGGCGGCGGCCATCTTGGATATACAAATGCCCAGCGGTGTTCATTGCCGATTTCATGGAACTAAAAACAAACACTATTTTCACACTAACACCGCTGAAGCCGCCGACCGCCCATCATCTGTTTTTCCATTCATACGAACGCTATACCATTCGGTACTTTTTCATACGAACAGAGTCACCCCAGATAGCTATCCCATGGAGGCCCATTCGTATAATGAAAGACTTTGGCTCCATGGCGATTGAACTGTGTGTATAGGATCTGAGCTCTATTCGGTTATATTGTGCGCTCAGATCCAGGCTATCTGGGGATTTGTTGAATGTGGGGATTCTGTTCGGGAGTTTTATAATTGTGTATTTTTATGTATTTTTATTATACTTTATAAAATGGAGGTTATGCTCTCTCCTCGGAGATAATTGAGTTACTTCCCAATTATCTCCAGGATAGAGAGGCGGGTTCTGTACCGTGTAAATGGGAGTGTTTATCCCTGTACTACTGTGATTGGTCACTGTAATATTTTGTCACAGTTTTCCACCAGGTCTCCTATGGGAGTGTCCACCTGGTGGGAGACCTGCATAAAATGCGGGCAGGTAGCCCAGATTAAACAGATTCCTGCTTGATCCTCAATACAGAGCCTTGTCTCGTACTTGGGGGAATTATTTGTGTACTTTCTTGTTCAGCTGTTTTGAGTGTGGATGATTTGTATACTTCTTGTTCGGCTGATTGAAGTGTTCGGTAGCTGTCTTTATATTCGGGAAGGGATATCCTAAAAGGCTTTAACCCCTTCTATACCCGGGGTGCCGTTACAGACACCTGTCCAGAGAAGCAATCAATCGATCAGATTCCTAACCCTCCACCATGGGCAAGACCAAAGAGCTGTCCAAGGATGTCAGGGAAAAGATTGTAGACCTACACAATGCTGGAATGGGCTACAAGACCATTGCCAAGCAACTTGGTGAGAAGGTGACAACAGTTGGTGCGATTATTCGCAAATGAAAGAAACACAAAATAACTGTCAGTCTCCTTTGGTCTGGTGCTCCATGCAAGATCTCACTTCGTAGAGTTTCAATGATCATGAGAACAGTGAAGAATCTACACGGGAGCATCTTGTTAATGATCTCAAGGCAGCTGGGACCATAGTCACCATGAAACATGAAAACAATTGGTATCACACTATGCTGTGAAGGACTGAAATCCTGCAGTGTCCACAAGGTTCCCCTGCTCAAGAAAGCACATGTACAGGCGTGTCTGCCAATGAACATCTGAATGATTCAAAATAGAACTGGGTTAAAGTGTTGTGGTCAAATGAGACCAAAATCGAGCTCTTAACTCGCTGTGTTTGGAAGAGGAGGAATGCTGTCTATGACCCCAAGAACACCATCCCCACAGTCAAACACGGAGGAGGAAAAACTATGCTTTGGGGGTGTTTTTCTGCTAAGGGGTCAGGACAACTGCACAGTATCAAAGGGACGATGGAAGGGGCCATGTACCGTCAAATCTTGAGTGAGAACCTCCTTCCCTCACCCAGGGCTTTGAAAACGGGTTGTGGATTGGTATTCCAGCATGACAATGACCCAATACACATAGCCAAGGCAACAAAGGAGTGACTCAAGAAGGTCCTGGCGTGGCCTAGCCAGTCTCCACACCTTGATCCCATAGAAAATCTGTAGAGGGAGCTGAAGGTTCGAGTTGCCAAATGTCAGCCTCAAACCTTAATGACTTGGAGAGGATCTGCAAAAGAGGAGTGGGACAAAATCCCTCCTGAGATGTGTGCAAACCTGGTGGTCAACTACAAGAAACGTCTGACCTCTGTGATTGTCAACAAGGGTTTTGCCACCAAGTACTAAATCGAAGGGGTCCAATACTTATTTCTCTCAATGACATGCAAATCAATTTATAACTTTTTAACATGCATTTTTTTTTAATTTTTTTTTTTTGCTATTCTGTATCTCACGGTTAAAATATATCTACCATTAAAATTATAGACTGATCATTTCTTTGTCAGTGGGCAAACGTTCAAAATCAGCAGGGATCAAATACTTTTTTTCCCTCACTGTATATGTACAAAAAAAAATTTGTTAGCCAGAGTTCCCTCAAACTAACTTTAAAGGTTGCACTAAAGTCTGAGATCCTTCTATAAAAAGAAAAAGGAAAAGGAAAAAGGGGGGGAGGGGGTTATTTTTTGTAAAAAAATTAATTTAAAAACAAAGAAACAAAGAGAAGGAGAAAAATGAAAAAAAAAGAGAAGAAATGTTGTTAAGAAAATAATCCCCTTGGGGGAAAAAAGAAGAGAAAAAAGGAAAGGAAAGGAAGAAAAAAATAAATAAAAAAAATTAAGGGAGAACTGCAAATGAAACACAAGTAATGGTAAAGGGAAAAAAATAGGGGGAAAAAAGTGTTTTTAAAAAGTTGATTCGAACACTTAAAATCTGAAAAATAGAGAAGATAAGGGAGAGAGAAGAAGAAGAGGACGGGAAGGACAAAAGAGGGAAAGGAGGAAGGAAGGGAGAAAGAAAGAGGGAGAAAATGAAGATAAATCTATAGAGAAGACAAAAGGGAAAAAAGGGAAAGAAAAAAGAAAAATGGCCTTGAAGAAGGGAAGTGATTCCAAAAGCTCCAAAAGCTCAGAAAAAAAAAAGAGAGAAGAGAAGGAAGTTAAAGAATTTGAATAAAAAAGTTTAAGAGAATACGGAAAAATTAGAGTCAATGAAAACTGATATGGAAAAAGAAGAAAATGAGAACCTATTTGTAACGAACCCCTTTTACTTAGTATCGTATGTTCATTCACATTCTCCTGAACTCCTAGAAAGTTATGTGAATATAGCCCGTTCGTATGGTATGCTAATTCGTACTCTCCCGAAATCCAAGCAGGTCGTGGAAAAATCAACCGTTTCATCTTCCGCATAACCAAACATCATTCCAGACTTGATGAAGGACAACTGGAATGCTTTATTAGGGCCAGATGGCCCACTTTTATAAACAGCCCCCTAGCATGTGGTCTCCAGCAAAGGTATAGGAAAACATGCCCAGGAGTCTCTGTATCTGGGAGATAATTGAGTGTACTTTGCTTAAACTAATTATCGCCCAGGCACTAGAGGTACAAAGTATAAAACATAAAATGCCCCAAAACATATATAATATTCCAGCGACCCCACAAGTCCTATAGCCCTGGATATCCTAAATCTGAGTGCCCATAGTGTCCAAATAGCGCTCAGATACCATGAATACAGCCAAATCGCCACCGGGGTAAAGTTTTGACCGATCGCACATATGGCATCTGCCCAAAATAGTTCCAGAAGAAAAGTGGTATAGGTTGGTCACTTTTGGGAGTCCCAAAATGAAAGAAATACAGAATGGTTCTCCTGGCACATAGGTAGCTATTGCTTGTCTAGTTTGTGCATACCTTTTCAAAGAATAGTGCTCTGTTGGCTTGTTGGGAATAAAAGCATGCATTGGTAGCAAGTTACCGTTGTTCGCAGGTTAGAGTGTCCGAGTTGAAGTTCCAGAAACTCAATGACCAAGTACTGCTGCTGATGTACCTAATACGTCCGCGGTAAATTTGAGCGCTGAAAGCGATCGTGATCGCTTCCAGGCGCTCTTATGGTATTACATGATGCCTTGATATGGAAAGTGTTAAAATTCCACCATTTAAATACCCTAGGGTGTCTACGTTTCAAAAATATATGGTTTGATGGGGTAAATTGCATTGACCAGCTTCAAAAATGTCCCAAATAGGACATGGGTGCATGATGACCAGCTGAGAAAATTCCAAGTTGGAAAACTGGAATGCGCACCCTCCAAATAAGGTCTTTTAGCCCCCAGAGAACCAACACACCTATACATGGGGGGTATCACTGTACTCAGGAGATGTTGCTAAACGCATATTGGGGTATTCTTTGGAGTAACCCTTAAAATTCTCTGTACATGTATTCTTAAATTGCTATGTGTGTCAAAACACATAGATTGGTGGTAAAATGGTTGCATGAAAAGAGCATGAAAATAGTCAAAATAGCCCAAGTTTAATACTTTGAGTTTTCTTCTTTTAAAAAAATATATACATGTGTAGGGTTATTCAGGGATTCCTGACAGATATCACTGTTACAATGTAACTTGCGTTAGTTTTGAAAACAAATGGTTTGGAAATAGCAAAGTGCTACTTGTACTTATTGCCCTATTACGTGCAAAAAAAAGCTAAGAACATGTTAACATTGGGTATTTCTAAACTCAGGACTAAATTTAGAAACTATTTATCATGGGTGTTTTTTTGGCGGTTGTAGATGCATAACAGATTTTAGGGGTCAAAGTTCGAAAAAGTGTGTTTTTAAAAAAATAATCATATTTAATAATTTATTTTTATAGTGAATTATAGGATATGATGAAAATAATGGTATCTTTAGAAAGACCATTTAATGGCGAGAAAAACGGTATGTAACATGTGTGGGTACAGTTAATGAGTAAGAGAAAAATTACCGCTAAACACAAACACCTGGTCCGTAAAAAAAAAATGCGGTCTGGTCACTAAGGGGTTAAACATTGGATGGTGGGGGGGTTATAAAGTTATCAACAGCGACACTAATGCGTTCAGAATACAGGTTTGTATTTCTAATGCTACAGTACTGCTTTAACAATGTCATTTGAGAGATATGGTAAGATTTGGGAGTGTATATGAAAGATATATGCAAGACTTTTATATTATTGGGTAGTCTAATAGACATCACTAGAAGGGAGATATAGGTTCCCTCCATTATCATGCCAGTAAATGCTCGGTTCTCTGGCATGTATATTTTAAATATGATTAATATTTATAATAAATAATTTAACCACGCTGGGGGATTCCCAGCAACCTTGGTATGGGTGATCTCTCATAAATTACCCTATATTAAGTGCCCAGTGCCTGTGGTACTATTATTAGAAAATCCCAGCCATACCACAATAAACTAGGTTTCTGCAGGCATAGGGAGGTTTATTTCCTGAACTCTAGAATTTATGCTAGCATAGTCCAATTAGAAACAGGGGTTTACCATTTCGCTAACCAAACTGTGAATAAAAATAAATACATTTTAAACAATTTATCCACCAATGTTAGTCATTGCTTTCATTATCTTTCAAAAACATTTAACCTTTTATTTCATCCACTTGTTGTTGCTATGGCATATATTTTAGTGACTTACTTTAAATCCATACTAGCATTAAGTAATTGCATATGTTATTATAAAGTTACTATTAGAATTGTGTGTGCCAAAAATAAAGAAAGAAAGAAAGAAAGAAAGAACAATTTGGATAAAACAAAAGGTGTTAAAATGGGCCGATCAGTGTACTGCAAAATATACATAACTATCAAGATCACAAATTAAGTGAGAAGCAACCAACAGAGGCAAAAAAGGAGGAGCAGTTAAAAACAAATCAATTTTTATATATTATAAATGTATTAAAATAGATTTTTTTTAATGCTCCTTTTTTCTTTTTATTAGTCACTTCTCTTGAATAAAATTAACATATAGTGTCTGCCAATTATCAGTCATCTCTCAAATTAAAATAAAACTGTTTGTCTATTGTCTATTTTGGTTGTTTTGTGATTCGATTATATGGTGATTCAAAGTTATGGAATTTGGACGACCCGCTTATTTCCATATACAAATCGCAGTTCATTTGGATAAGCTTTTCAAATATTATATTATTTTTATTATAAACTTTTTAAAAAATTTTTTCAAAATTTCAAAATATAAAATAAATATTATATATAAATATATATATTAATATATCAAAATATTTAGAAGTTTGTCAAAAAATAAATAAATTAAGTTCTAGTTAGAGAAATGGTTAACTGGGGGCAAACAGTCCATAACGGTCTTAAATCAATGATGTTCCTTTAGATAGATAGATGGATAAATAGATAGATAGATAGATAGATAGATAGATAGATAGATAGATAGAGTATTATATAATTCAATATATACAAGTAATCAAATACATATCAAAAAAAGAAATAGAAAAACATACTTTACAAAAGGAATGATATAACTGCTAAAGGTTGACAGCATTAGCAGAAACCCCTAATGTTTTGGCACATAGCCTTTCTCACCCTTCAGCAGCTGTATAATTACTTGAGTAAAGCATTTTGCATTTATTACTGCTTTTTAACTTGTCAGACCCCTTTGACTATGGCTACTTGCCAAAATGTGAAAGGTTTTCTGCCAATGTTGTCCACCTTCGGCAGCTTCATCAATATTTTGGTAAAGTTTATTTGCAATTGTCCTCCGTTTAATGTTACTTCACAAATGAGTATTTTGTATATCCACGGTCAATGCTAAAATACAGTATTAATTTGTTTAAATGTACTTGTCTAGACTTTTTTTTTTTTTTTTTAAAGTGTATGTCTTCACTCTTATATGTAATAGATTGGTAGTAGTCTAAAACTTGTGCTTAATAATTGTTTTCTAAATTTACAATAGAAAACATTAATAAATAAAAAAAATAATACTTTGAGCACTACAAATGTAAATTTCCAGTGTAGTTTTAATTAGTTTAAATCATTCTGAATGTTTCTGAAAGAAAGAGCCCAGCATAGTTTATTAACTGTGCAGAAAGGCTTACCCAAACAATTCTGCCAGCACAACATATAGACTGACTCTATACTTGTACACATAATATGTGGATGAAGAAGAGAAACAGAAAACTCAAGATAAAAAGTGATGTATAATTAAAAAATAAAACTGAAGGCTTCTGTCATGAACATTGTTGTAGAGGAGCGCGAGTTCCACATAGGCTCTCTCCGCTGGTAATCCAAGAGTTGATCAGGAACAAATAGTTAACACAGGTAGCACAACATAAGCAGCAAATAAAACAATCCACGGATATCCCATCATCTTTCCAAATAACTGGACGACACACAGTATCAGGAGCAGAACTGATGTTTAATGCCACATACCCTGCTTTTATGCAACTTTCCCATGCAAGGGATACACCCACAGAAAAATGTACATTAGCCAATCACATACAGGTTACAGCCCACACATCTCCTCCCCTCAGCTTGAGAGATAACACAATTAACAGAACAGTTTCAACACACAGTTTTCCCCCTTTTCCAGATGTACCCCAAAGACATGACATACACCCCTAACTGATACATCCCCTGATAGCCCTGATCTGGGTGAGCAACATACTGAAAAATCACCCAGATCGGATCAGGGGTTTGAGAATTTCCTGGAAGTGTTCGTTTGACTGACAACACACGAGGCAATAGTCGAAAGCGGTTCCATGTGTTCTGGCCTTGCGGTCGGTCTCTGTTTGCGGGGTAAAAGATATGAAAATACTTGACATAATGGGCTTTGCCTGGATTCGTATGAATCCCCTTGTTCGTGGCATCTTTTTACCGAAAGCTGGGCCGTTCGTGTGTTTCCTCACGAACGGGTGGAGGTATGGAGGTCTTTGCGGTGTTCACCTGGTCAAGTGTCCGATTTGGGTTCCAGACACTCAACGACCAAACACCGCTGGGATGGCAAGATGGCCGCAGCCACGTGTTCGCATGTCGAACGGCGCCCACCCAGGGAACACAATTTAGAAATTAGAGCCACACTTCTCTCCGGGGAGGTCTGGTTGTTCGGTAGTTTTTTCGTATGTTGAACGGAGGTATTCAACTTTGTATCCACTGCATTCCTACCGAACAACCAGACGAATGCTTAGGCATTATATTGCTTATAAGTAACAAAACCATAGGGAATAATGTTGAAACAAGAAATATTATGGACAGCCAAAGGCAATCCACTACAATTGTCTTACTCCATTAATTACACAAATGTTCTGGTATGTTACATAGTTACATAGCTGAAAAGAGACTTGCATCCATCAAGTTCAGCTTACCTCACATATGTTTTTGCTGTTGATCCAAAAGAAGGCAAAAAACCCAGTCTGAAGCGCTTCCAATTTTGCAACAAACTAGGAAAAAATTCCTTCTTGACCTCAAAATGGCAGTCATATATCTCCTTGGATCAAGCAGCTGTTACCCCACTAATTAAACATTATATCCCTGAATGTCATGTTTTTGGAAGTATTTATCCAATTGCTGTTTAAACATCTGTATGGTCTCTGATAAAACCACCTCTTCAGGCACAGAATTCCATATCCTTATAGTTCTTACTGCAAAAAAAACTTTTTTTTGCCTTAGATTAAATCTCCTTTCTTCCAGCCTAAATGTGTTACCTCATGTCCTATGTATAGCCTTGTTTATGAATAGACTTCCAGATAATGGTTTGTACTGGCCACAAATATATTTGTATCATGTTATCATATACCCTCTGATTTGCCGTTTTTCCAAACTAAAGAGATTTACATTTTTTAACCTTTCTTCGTAACTAAAATGGTCCATTCCTTTTATCAATTTTGTAGCTTGTCTTTGCACTTTTCTAGTGCCATGATATCCTTCTTAAGAACAGATGCCCAAATTGCACAGCATATTCAAGGTGTGGTCTTACCAGCAATTTATAAAGAGGCAAAATTATATTTTCATCCCGAGAATTTATGCCCCTATTTATGCATGACAAAACCTTACTGGCTTTAGCAACTGCAGATTGACATTGCATATTGCTGCCTAATTTGCTGTCTATAACAATTCCCAAATCCTTCTTGTGTGTGGTTACCCCTAATCAGGGCCGGATTAACATAGAGGCTGATGGAGCTGCAGCTCCAGATCCAGGCCCATGGAATAGGCCCATTTAAAAAAATAAAAAAAAACATTTTTTTTTTTTACACACTACTCCTAAATTTGCCACCTGACTGGTATTTTACTGGCACAGCTGGTATTTGAGGCTGCCTGGCCAGTGGCAGTATTGCAGTAATACCAGCAATACAAATTCAGGTATTTTTCTCAGTATAAACGGAGATTACTCTGCAATACCAGCACCGGCCAGAAGGGGTCACTGTGTGTAGAGACAGGCAGGGATAGGAAGTAACAGCATATCCCTCCCTGCTTCTCTCTACTACTCACTGATCCGTGGGTAGCAGCTACACAGCACAGAGAATCCAGACAGCAGCTCTACAGCTCAGGTAAGTGAGGGATGGGGGAAAGGCAGCAGGGAGACATGGGGATACTGAGACACTAGGGGACACTGAAAAACTAAGTGACACATGGGTATACTGGGAGACCTGGGGACACTGAGACACTTGGGGAGACTGGAAAACACGGGGACACTGAGACACTAGGGGACACTGGGAGAAATGGGGACACTGAGAGACATAGGGACATTGGGAGACACTGAGACATTGGGACACAGAAACACTAGGGACACAGTGTCCCCTAGTCTCCCAGTGTCTTTGTCCCCATGTCTCAGTGTCCCTAGTGTCTCAGTGTCCCCATGGCTCCCAGTTTCCCCTAGTCCCAGTGTCTGTGTCCCCATGTCTCCCAGTGTCCTTAGTGACTCAGTGTCTCCATGTCTCCCAGTGTCCCCAAGTGTCTCAGTGCCCCATGTCCCCCAGTGTCCCCAAGTGTCTCAGTGTCCCCGGGTCTCTCAGTGACATGGGGACACAGTGAGACATGGGGACACTGGGAGAAATGGGAACACTGAGACACTGAGAGACTAGGGGACTGGGCGACATGGGGACACTGACACTGTGATACATAGAGACACTGAGAAACTGGGTGACTTGCAAGACTGAGACACTGGGAGACAGGGAGACACTGGGAGCAATTCATCTATACAGCAGAATCCAACTGTGAGTAGTTTGTTGGTGATTTTACAGACTTTTCTCTTATGTAACTCCTTGTGATTTACATCATGTGATGTCACGCACAACTAATTAATTATACAAATGTAAGGCTGGTATATTTTTCCAAGAAAGGTGGCAACCCTAACTACTCTTCACATACTCTTGCTTAAAGGAACACTATAGGGTCAGGAATATAATCATGTATTTCTGACCTTATTATGTTAAAACCACCTCTTGCCTCCCTAAATATAGTAAACTCTTACTTGCATTCAAGTCTGCAGCTGCTGGCTCTGTCCCTGTCTGCCTCTGAACTGACTCTGTCTGCTGACATCATCAGAAGTGGTGGTCTGAGCAAATTACAATGCTTCCCCAAAGGATTGGCTGAGACTGTCAACTAGGCAGATCAGGGGTAGAGCCAGCACAAGTCAAACATAACCCTGGCCAATCAGCAGCTCATCATGAAGATACATTGATTCAATACATCTCTATGAGCAAAGTTCAGTGTCTGCATGCAGAGGAAGCACCTCTAGCAGCCATCTAAGGAATGGCCATCAGAGTTACTTTCTCTGAAAAGACAGTGTTTACTGCAAAAACCCTGGAGGGAATGATTCTACTTACTAGAACAAATACAATAATCTGTAGTTGTTCTGGTGGCTATAGTGTCCCTTTAAGTTTGGAAGCTTAAGAGGGATGCATGGGAACAAAACCTGTGTGGACTGGCTGACAATAAAATTAGTTTAGATAATGCAGACTTTGGTCTCTCTAACACTGTGGCATGTCCCCTTTCTTCTACACTCACTACATACACCTTTTCTGTCCTAGACTATATACCAGGAACTTCTGCCTGCTAGTAAGATGATAAGGAGACAAGTGGACATGTGAGTGCTAGGGGACAGTCCTTATAAAGCGTGGAGTGGGCGCATCATTTGATGCATTTATGTCAAGTTCAGGGTGCTGCCTGCATAGAATGCCCTTAGTTGGACAGCCTGCATGATTGGCAGGCAGCCTGACATGCATTCATGCCAGGCTGGTCTTCCAATTCTTTGGACAAACATGCCCCCTTTTTGGGCATGTTCACCCCTTTTGGCAGGTCTGGTCACGTGATTCGCCCCAGTGGCACACTCTTTTACCCTGCACATTGACTTCCTGCTTCACTGGACACTACTATTAGGGGATATGGATTTACTTGAAAGATAAAAGCATAAATTAGAGAGAGATTAGCATAGAGTATGTGTTTTCATATAGCTGCATCCTTTGAGTTTCCCTCCAACACCATCTCCATCAAATACATGATGCTTGGGACGTATAATTGTTTTAGTGTTTTTGGTTGATAAGATTCTGTAATTAGGCCACATCATAATTGTCAGCACCAGGCCCACTGGGCTCTTAATCTGGCCCTGCCCCTAATTCCCTGCCCCCATTTAGGGTTTAAATTGCTTATGCATTCTTGACCCCAAAGTGCAATTCTCTACATTAAATTTAATCTGCCATTTTAGTGCTCAGTCCCCCAATCTATCCTAATCCCTCTGCAGCTGAGCAATATCCTGCTCACATTTTATTACTTTACAAAGTTTTGTGTCATTTGCAAACACTAAAACATGGCTTTCAATGCCTGTTTCAAGATCATTTATAAATATGTTAAATAGAAGCGGTCCCAAAACAGAACCCTGAGGGACACCACTTACCACTTTTGTCCAGCTTCAAAATTTACCATTAATGACAACTTGTTGTACTCCATCCCTATGCCAATGTTCTACCCAAGAACAAGAATAATCATCTAGACCAATTTCTTTTAGGTTGAAGACTAACCTATTGTGAGGAACCGTACCAAATGCCTTGGCAAAATCCAAGTGGATCCCATCCACTGCAAAACCCTGATCTATACTTCTACTTACTTCTTTGTAGAATGCAATTAGGTTAGTTTGACACGACCTATGTTTTATAAAACCATGCTGATTATTGCTAATAACAAAGTTCTTTCCAATGAATTCCTGAATATTATCCCTTAATAGCCCTTCAAATATTTTACCAGTGACAGAAGTTAAGCTCACAGGTCTATAATTTCCAGGCAAGGATTTTGTACCCTTTTAAAATATAGGAACGACATCTACCTTCCTCCAATCCTCCGGTACAATACCTGAAACAAAAGAATATTGAAAGATTAAATACCGAGGTTCACTTATTTCCCCACTTAGCTCTTTAAGTACTCGTGGGTGAATACCGTCATTTGTTAATATGCAGTAACAACACATGCTGTACTGGTACATCTTGTATTTTTGCATCTGCAGATGTTAAATCCACGCTGGCACTGGATCCTTTGTCAGATGGGTCCAGATTCAATGGTGTCCACAGACTGACCCATGAACTGTGTGCAGCACTCAAAGTGAATGCTGCATTCAGCCCTTTGACATCTGGTTGAATCATTGTATTTTCAGACACAGTGATTATTTCAGAATCCTCATGAAAAGACCCTGATCAGGTCTTTCTGCATGCCTCATTGCCAATGCTGCTTAGCACTGATTATTCAGAGATGCTGTTATACAACAATACAGAGTGCTCACAGAAAGCCATGTACTCTGGAAGCTGGTAAATCCCTTTGCTGATGTCAGTACTGATGTCAGCAAAGTGAATGTCTGAGGAAGGGAAGTCTTACCATTGGTGGATTGTTATGTTTTGTATCAAGTTAGGTTTGGTGTACAGCTAAGGTTTGTGTTGTGTTAGTGTTACATCTGGGGTTTGGTTTTGCGGCTGGGGTATAGTTAAAGGATTGCTATATTTATTTATACCGCTGCATCTCAATTAAGTGGTCTGGGGCAGTGGCGGGTCAAGGGAGGGCAACGGCATCTACCTTCCTCCAATCCTCCAGTACTATATCTGAAACAAAATAATATTGAAAGATTAAATACCGAGGTTCACTTATTTTCCCACTTAGCTCTTTAAGTACTCGTAGGTGAATACCGTCATGTGTTAACACACACACTGTACCCCTTGCACACACACCTCACACCACATCCACTGAACCCCCCCGCACACTGCACCCTTCACATACACTGTACCCTTCATATACACACACACACAGATTGCAACCCCTACTGAAGGCAATATTCCCTACTATGGTGCCTATCCCTGCAGATGCCAGGTAAGTTGTCAAACTGTTCTTAAACGGTTGGACTACTTACTCTGGGAAAGCGCCATAGCACTATTGGCATCATAACCACTACAGAGGGGTGTAGCGGTTATTGTGCCTGGATTGTTCCTTAAAATAAGCTACTAGTGTCCCTCCTGAGATTAGGTTCTGGGGGCAGTGGCCCTGTCGTTTTGGTCCTTCAATGGAAAATATTGCTGTTTTGGAGATACAGTAATGTTTACATTGCAAGGCTAAACATACCTCTAGTGTCTTTTGACACAACTGAGTCAGACCCTGATGATGCGGAACGTGCTCTAATGCTTCTCATAGAGAAGCTCTGATTGGAGGAATATGGCTCTTGCTGCGTAATGCTTCCCTGTTAGAAACATTGAAAAGGATGAGAAGTTGGACATCAACATGCTTGCTGACAAAAAAAAAAAGGTGGAGCAGGTGGCTGCAATTATGGTGTCTTTGTGCTGTAAATAAGGTAAGTACAAATATTAAGGAAGCATTAGGATAAGAAGCAATGAGGGTGTCAGTTGACCATTGAGCAAACTGGTCTTGGGACAGCAAAAAGGGTAAATCCAGCCCTTGGATCCCTTATTCAATCTTAAACCACTCAAAATGGTTTAACCTTAATGAAAGGACAATGTCCTATAGCTAATTCAATAAGATAAAATGGTTAAAGTACCTATAGCTTCTCTTTAAAGTGCAGTTCTATCTAGTTTGCAATCTGCATTACACATAAAAACACATGTGCTCCTATGTGCAATATAGCTAGTATGGGTCCTTAAAGCGGCTCGATTATCACTGGGTTTTTTTAAGTCCTCTCCCAACTACCCTAGTCCCTAGTATATCCCCAATCACTTCAATATCATTCTTGTCCCCCAATTAAACCTTTTTTTTCTTTGTTTCTTTCTGGCTGAGGATCTTGTCCATAGCACCTCTATCTTCTTAGTCCTGGCAATGACAGTCCTGGCACTGGATCATCCTCTTCTGCCCACACACCCTTCCTGAGGTCAGGTTTCCACAAAAGCCCACAGGAGTCCAGTTGTCAGATGAGCAAATATCTTGTGAAGTGCCGAAGGAAGGGCTTGACAGAAATTTGAAAATTGGCTTGACAAGTGAAGTGGAGCTTATTTAAGCTCCAACTTTTGTCAAGAAGTGTGATGTGAAGGAAAAATAGATTATTCTTATATTTTTAAATAGAATTAAATCAAAAAAAGATTACTTTGGGAAAGAGGAAGAAAAGAGGAAACAATCAGAGAAAGGTAAGTAAGGTTGACAGTGCCACTTTAAGGGAATAGGACCTCACACGGTTAAGCACTATAAACTGCATATGATTCTATCCTGTTACATGACTTAATGAGAGCTGCCTTAATAGTTTATTTGTCTGAACTGCACTCTGCACCTGCTCACTTATACATATTGAATCAGTGCAAATCAGAATCAGAATATGTCATGTCATTAATGATCTTACTGAGTTCAGATGCACATCACTAGTGCAAAAATACAGGACGAGCTCTCTTACATATCTTCATTGTAGGACATGCAAAATATATTTTCTTAAATCTCTTCTAGAAGATATATCTGAGACTCAGGACATCTATCTTTATTGGGGGACTGTCACTTAATTGTACGTACCCAATTCGGTGTCGGGAGCTGAAAGCTTTATCTACCAAATTGTTCACTTCGGATATCATGTTTTTGTTGCTGTCAGTTTTATACTTGCTTTCAAATGACTATAATAACACAGGGGAGTATGGCAAGATAGTAAAGAATAACAGGAAAATATATTTTAGGAACTAGACAACATGGGTAATAAACTAAATGGACTATCCCAACTAGTGACTCAAAAATGACCCAGAAATTGACACTATAGTATAAAAAAAATAGTTTTTGTGACTTTTAAGCACAGATCATGCACATGTATTATCACTACTCAATCCTCTGCCATTTAAGAGTTAAGTCACATTGTTTATGTGGCCATAGCCACACCTTCTTTGACTGTGGCACACACAGCCTCACAACACACTTTCTGAAAAAAAGCTTAATTTTTTTAGCTTACTGTGTTGCAAAGTGTCTTAATTGCTTAATAGAGTCTACAAAATCCTCCTGTATATGGTTAGAGTTCTATTGACATATCAAGTGATATGAGCTTCTAAAGTAAACACACTGTGCAGTAAGAACAGCTTGAAGATCTATTACAGTGGCTCCCAACCTATGGTACGCAGAAAAAAACAGTAATGACGGTTTTACCACTGGTGCAGCTGCACCATCTGGTCTGGAACAGCAGGGCCAATCGGGTGGCCCGTGCACTTAAGGCATGGGCCATCTGGGCCAAGTCGTGCACTGTGAACTTTAACAGCATGACCAGGCCCTTTCTTATCTGCATGGAGTGTTGGTCACTCCCTCGCAGTTGACACACACCAAACCGTGTGGGAAAGGGGGCTGTGGGCCACGAGGGGGACAGACTAGATGAGGAGCAAGCCCAAATTCTTAAGAGCCCCAGCCAGGAGAAGCCACCCTCCTGCTCCAGAAGGTAGGAAACTGCAGGGTGGCTGAAAGTTTGACCTGTATGTGTGTCTTTGTTTGTTTTTTTTGTGTCGGTATCTATGTAGTTTTTGTACTTGTATATGTGTCAGTGTCTGTATCTCTAGGTCTGTGTATTTTTTGTATGTCATTGTTTGTATCTGTGTGTCCGTGCATCTGCATATGTGGCAGTATTTGTATCTGTGAGTCTATGCATCTGCATGTGTGTCAGTATTTGTATATGTGTATCTGCCTGTGTATCAATGTGTGTATCTGTCTATCTAGAGGTGTGTCCGTTTGCTTCTGTGTATCTGTGCATCTGTGTATCTAGGTGTTGGTCAGTTTGCTTCTGTGTATCTGCATGTCTGTCAGTGTTTACTTCTGTGTTTCTGTGTATCTGCATGTGTGTCAGTGTTTATATCTATGTGTCTGTGTATCTGTATGTGTGTCAGTATGTGTCTGTGTATCTATATGTGTCAGTGTATGAATCAGTCAATATAGATGTGTGGCAGTGTTTGCATCTGTGTGTCTGTACATCTGCATGTGTGTCAGTGTTTGTATCTAAGTGTCTGTGCTTCTGCATACGTGTCACTGTTTTATATTTTTTAATTCTTTATTTGTCAAGTCATGCATATCAAGTGACCATAACAGAAAGCAGGGTATGTAAACATTCGTTTGTACAATTAAGCATAGTAAGCTGTACAAACATGGCAAGTGTCAATGCACATATTGCACAGTACTGGTAAATGCAGATACTTCAGAGCATCATACAGGTTTTTCAATTTGTACATACACTAAGCAAATTAGTCTGGCGGACATACATCCTTTGTACTTAAAAGCGTGGTAGTTGCGCCAGGTCAAGGGCTATTTGGCGCCCGTTCCTCAGTGTCTAGTAGTGTGCGAGTTTGCTCTGGGTCTATTTTTAGTGTATCTGTGCCTGTAGCTCAATCATGGGTATCCCATGTAAGCATGAACCATTTTTAAGAATTGTTTTAAGAAGAATAAGGTTAGTTAGAATAAGAAGCAAGAAGAAAAAAGGGGAAGGGGGATTAGGAGAAAAGAGTAAACTCTTGGGGGGGCGGGGGGGGGGGACGTGTGGTCATCTCCAGCCGGGGCTGGGTAGCTTGTGCCTCTGTGTTGTCATGTCTTTCAGCGCTTAATGTAGTCCTCCCAGGGATCCCAGGTTTTAAGGAATAGTGGATATATGTCTTGTATTTGCGCTGTGAGTTTGTCCATAAGATGTGCCTCTTTGATGTTGTGAGTGACCCTGTCCATTTGTGGCATGTCAATTTGTAGCCATGTTTGTGCCACAGCTTTTTCTCTCTGTTAGTTAGGTCATCCAATGGTTTTGCTATAAGGAAAGCCCGTGGATCAGGCTCAATTGGTCTGTTCAGAACCTCTGTCAGGAGTCGGTTCATACCCTCCCAGAATCGCACCGCTTTTGGGCAGGTCCGCCACATGTGTAGATATGTTCCCTTCTCTCCGCATCCCCTCCAGCAGGTATCTGTAGGTGTTTTGCCCATTCTACATTGTTTGACTGGTGTGGTGTACCATCTCATGAGTGTTTTATAGCATTGTTCTTGGTGTAGTACGCACATGGAAGCCTTTGCTGCTGCCTCCCAGATGTCTTGCCAGTCCCCAATCTCTAGGGTCTGTTGTAGTTCTGTCTCCCATTGAAAGATGTTTGCGGTGTGTTTGGGCATCCCCTGTCGTCGCGCTCAATTGTGTGTATAGGAGTGTGATGAGGCCCAGCTCCCACGATTATCAGATGACCAGACAGCACCCCTGGGTGCACCCATAGAGCTAGACAAAGTTGACTGAGCAATAGCTGGTCATAAATGGCCCGTCAGACACGCATAGTGTTTCATAGAAGGTTGGCTTGACCCTGGCCGCGGTCCGTACTTGTGGACGTCCAGCAAAATCCCTTAGTTGAATATACCTAAAGTGATCTTTAGTAGTCAGCGGAGCTAGGGTTTTTAAGTTGTGGAAGGTTCTAAATGTACCTGCCTGGTATAGTTGGTGGTAGCGCTGGTTTTCAATGCACCTGAAGTCTGGGTTTAAATGCCCTATTTCAGAGGTATGGCATTAGTGGTGATATTGGGTGGGAAAGTGAGTATTTGTGGGCCGTGAAGTCCCATATCCTGATCAAGTTCAGGATTGATGGGCAGCTCGTGCAAATTTCTGGGCTATCAGCTCGGGGAACCCAAATCCAGAATTGTGGGAGATCCGTACTCATGAGTAGTGTTTCCAAATCAACCCACCTGTGGGTTGGAGCAGGCCTCCTCTGCTTTTAGGGGTACACAGGGTTTGTCTTGCTATTCTGTGTCTCTTTCGAGCCCAGATTAAGTCATCTGTCGCTGTTTGTAGCGTTTTAGGTTACTTTTATTGGCAATGCTTGAAAAAGGAACAGGAGGCGCCGTAGGAGGTTAATTTTTACACTGTGTAATCTTCCTATCCATGATATGGGCTTCTCATGCCATTTATCTAGGTCTTTTAGAAGGGCGTTTATCATGCGCTGGTGATTCTCAGCATAGAGGTCGTCAGGGTTAAGTGTCAGTTTGATGCCTAGGTATTTGATAGGCCGGGGGCTGATTTTCAGGTCAGACGTCTGTCCTAGCCAAGCAACGTCCCAAGGGGCATGCCTACTGACTTAGCTACATTTATTTTGTATCCTGAGACTTGTTTGTATGTTTCTAATAGTTCAAGGAGGCACAGGACAGATTCTTTCGGGTCGGTGAGGGTTAGTAAGATGTCATCAGCGTATGCAGATACTTTCAATTCCTCTACTGCCCCGTTATTCATGGGTGAGCTCTTATCAGGTGCAGCAAGGGCTCAAGGGCCAGTATGAATAGGAAGGGGGATAGGGGGCAGCCCTGGCATGTGCCATTTTTCAGTCCGAAAGGGCTTGGTGCTGCTCCCAGTATCATTGTTTGCGCTCTGGAGTTGGTGTATAGGACTCTTACTGCCATTACAAAGGTGTCTGGTAAGTGCATCTAGAAGTGTGAATAAGTAGTGCCATTGGACTATGTTGAACGCCTTCTCTGCATCCAGAGAAAGGACCAGAGAAGGCGTTTGAGTTCTCCCAGCCCACCATATCAGACCAGCTGCTCTCCTCATGTTTTCTTATCATTGTCTTGTGGGTACAAAGCCCACCTGGTCTGTGTGTATGTATTTGGTGAGGAGGGGGTTCAGACGATTGGCCAGCAGTTTAGCATTGACTTTCAAGTCAAAGTTTATGAGGGAGATGGGGTGGTAATTAGCTACCTGTGTGCTGTCTCTGCCTGGTTTGGGGAGGAGGGTTACATCTGCTGTCGAAAGGTCCTGGTTAGGCGCCTCTCCTGTTGTCCACTGTTTGTAAATATTGGTCAGGTGGGGCATTAGGTCTTCCTTAAAGGCCTTGTAATAGGCACCGTTGAACCCGTCAAGTCCCGGGGCCCTGTTCCCTTTGAGCCCGGCTATTGCTCAATCAACTTTGTCTAGCTCTATGAGTGCACCCAGGGTTGCTGTCAGGTCGTCTGATAGTCGCAGGAGCTGGGCCTCATCCAGGAATGCCGAGACAGCTGCCGCATAGTTGCTGTTGTCTCCTGTCAGTGAGGGGGAGTGGCTACATACTGTGGTGAAGAATTGTGTGAATTCTTCATTGATGTCTTTGGGGTTAGTAAGGACCATTCCCTGTTTGTTTCTTATGGCAATTATCGATGATGTGGTATGTCTCCTTGCAATGAGTGTGTCCATTTTATTATATTTTTCGTAGAATAGCCTTTTTGTTTGGACCACTTCCTTACTAATGTCATCAATTATCAGTTCCCTAATCAGTCGTCTGATTTCCTTCAGGTCTCTAGTCGTGGTTTGGGTTACTGTCTGTTTCTGTTGCAGTTCTGTTTTACGCAGTTGTTTTTGTAGGTCGGACAGTCTTTCATATTTTTTATTTTTTGTTGTGTTGCCATCTTTATGAGCAGGCCACGTATTACGGTCTTGTGGGCTGCCCATAGCGTTGTTGGGGACATGTCAGGAGTGTCATTGGTCTGGAAGTAATGTGTAATCTCCTGCTTCTTTAACTGTGAGATCCATAGTGACTTCAATGTCTGCGTGGTCTGACCATTAGATAAGGTTTATTGTGAAAGTTTTGATCCATTGCATACCCTGTTGGTTAGTGAGTAATAGGTCGATGCGTGAATAGGTGGTGTGCACCGCCGTGTAGAACGTCTAAAACCACTCCCCCGGGTGCTGGATCCTCAATGGATCAAGGAAGCCTGTGTCATCTATGAATTTGTTTAAAGGTTTGTCCTGTCCCCCCTGTTTTGTGAGCGGGGGAGGTGTTGTCTCCCTCCTTGGTCAGACGCTGGGCAAGGTGTCGCATTTAGATCCCCTCCAAGTATTAAGATCACCCTCGGGAGAGTCCTAGTTAGTGTTTCTTGGTCTGCCCAAAACTGTGGGGTCGGGGTGTTTGGTGCGTAAACATTAATAAGGTGTTAAAAATAAAATAACAGTGTTAGCGTAACCTTAGTGCTGTTGGACATTTTAGTGATTGCCCTTTCATGGTCAGTGACCGAGTATCTACTACGCAATGTAGTAGCCCATACACATTACCTTTGCCACATACGTCACAGTTGTGTCCCGTTAACAGTTTTCTTCCACCATTGTTACCGTTTGATTTACCTCTGCTATGTTTGTTATATTTTGTGTATTTTTAGCTATTAATAAAGCGTGGAGGTTGTATATATAAAAAGAAGATAATAAGAGAAGCATCCCTTCCGTCTTACAGCTATGCCTAGTGGTGAGTTGGTTATGTATGTAGCCTATCGCCCTCTCCCCCACCCCCGTACACCTAGCTACACCACTTGGCCCTGTTCACCTTGCAATGGGCCAGGTCAGCTCTCCACCCCCCCCCGTGTCAATGATAACATTAAACTCAATCCCATACATATTCCATCAGTTTAACTGAACCCCAAGCTGGCCGTCATTGAATCATAACATTATAAATTAAACAAAATTAGATAATAGCTTGCGTGCGGCCTGATATCCAGGATTTTCCGAGGCATGAATTTATGAGTTTGTGGTTCAAGTGTCGGTCTTCCCAGGTGTCAGGCAAAGGTGTCAGCGTTTCTGAGCAGCTAGACGGTAGTGGCAGGTCATCTGTAACTGTGATATCCTTTTTGCCATAGCAGTTCAGTGATCGGTTTCCATTCCCATCTGTGAAGAAGCGTAGCCGTGGCGACATCTTGGTATAATTGTAGTTCAGTTCTGTCCCATCTGTAGGGTTGCGTTCTGCTGTTTCATAATATGGCCTCTTTAATTTTGAAGTAATGCCACTTCATGATGACATCCCTGGGAGGGCTGTTTTTTGGGCCTCTGTCAACGAGCCAAAGGTGTTCGGGGATGTCCGGCAGGCTTTGGCAAAAACTCACGATTCTCACAATACTCAAAGATTCCAAATCCGCTTCTCCCACTGTTTCATGTAGGCCGCGGAGCAGATTATTGCGCCGGGACCTGTTAGAGACATCTTCCACTTCTATTTCCAAATCTGTGATTCTGTGCCGGAGGGTGTTGGTAAGTGTTGCGGTTCCATTATGGTCCGAAACTATACGAGCCATGCGCTGTTCAATTACCGTGGTGCGGGCTCCAATGCGGTTACCTCCTCCTTCACTTCCGCTTCTGTGTGCGCAATTTCAGCCGCCAGAATCCCATTTACCTCTGCCAGGGAATAAAGGATGCAAGAGGCCTCCGAGGGAATACCCAGCGTGATAGCAGGGCAAGTGGTTTCCATGTCGCTGGGACTCGAGTACATGGGCGCACCTTGTGCGGTATGCCTCTGCGAGGTAAGCATGTCAGCCACCAAAGGAGAGTCTTTGTGGCTCTTTTTGGCAGGCTTGCGGCTGGACATCCGTATCAGCTTGTGGACTTCCGCCTGGAATGATGTAGGGGTCCGTTTCTGTGCCTTATGTGTGGGTTGTAGCTGTTTACAGGGCGGTATTATGAGCCTCGGGTGCGGAGCTCTGACTTTAGGTTGCCATCACGGTCAGCGTTCAAACCACGTGTGTCAGTGTTTTTATCTGTGTATCTACATGTGTGTGTGAGTGTGTGTGTCTGTCTATCTACACATGTGTCAGTGTATCAGCATGTGTGACAGGGTGTGTGTCTGTATATCTGCATGTGTGTATATGTGTGTGTATCTGCATGTGGGGCAGTGTTTGTATCTGTGTGTTTGTGTATCTGCATGTGTGTCAGTGTTTGTATCTGTTTCTGTATATCTTTGTGCCTCTGTATTTGTATGTCAATGTTTGTATCTATATGTGTCAGTGTGTGCATCTGTATGTCTGTGTATCTGTGTGTATTTACATCTGTTTGTGTGTCAGTGTGTGTATATATATATATGTGTGGCAGTGTTTTATCTGTGTCTCTGTGTATCTACATGTGTGTGTGTGTGTGTCTGTATCTATATGTGGCAGTGTTTGTATCTGTGTGTCTGTATCTTTATGTGTGTCAGTGTTTGTATCTGTCTACATAGACGTGTGGCAGTGTTTGCATCTGGGTGTCTGCACATCTGCATATGTGGCAGTGTTTGTATCTATGTGTCTGTGCTTCTGCATGTTTGTCAGTGTTTTTATCTGTATATCTGCATGTGTGTCAGTGTGTGTGTCTGTCTATGTACATGTGTGTCAGTGTATCTAGGTGTGGTTCACTGCTTGCTTCTATGTGTCAGTGTATCAGCATGTGTGACAGTGCGTGTGTTTTTGTATGCATAAGCATTATTGCAACTGAAAGAATACATAAAAATCTGAGGTACATAAAACAAAATAATGTTTAAATTGGAATCATAACTTGGCAATATTATAAGATAGAGACCTGCCACTCTCAAAAGCCTACATATGAAAGCTGAAAAAGTAATCTTCAAAGAAAGGTAGTTTTGGGATTACTCACTAAGCCAAGTATGTCAAACTTGCAGCCCACAAAGAATATATTTGTGGCCCGCCTGTCTTGGGGCCACTTTGTACTGTGGCTGCGACCAGCTGCAAGACAAGAAAGCAATTTCCTATCTGCTTCTTTTCTTTCCTCCCATGGCCACAAGAGGGCAGAGTGGAGTGGCTGTCTGTCTGCAGAGCAGGCCAGCCACTCCCCCTTCCCTCCTGCTCATAGTGCCAGAGAAGCATCTGATCTTTCCTGTGTAGTGTGTTAAATTCGGGAGGGTCAGTGTATTAATTTGACGAAGGAATGGGACAAGTGTATTAAATTGGGGGAGGGAGGGGGCAGTCTGTTAATTTGAGGGAGGGGGCAGTGTATTAATTTGGGGAAGGGAGGGGCCCAGTTTATTAAAGTGATGGGAGGGGGGGCAGTGTATTAATTTTGGTGGTGGAGGGGGCCAGTGTATTAGAGTGCTTGGGGGGGCAGTGTTTTAAATTGGGTAGAGGGCAGTGTATTAATTTGAGGGACAGAGGGGACAGTGTATTACATTGGTGGAGGGAGTGGGGCAGTGTATTAGAGTGGTGGTAGGGAGGCAGTGTGTTAAATTGGGGGGAGGGCAGTGTATTAAATTGGGGGAGGGAGTGGGCAGTGTATTAAATTGGGGTAGGGAGGGGGGTGACAGTGTATTAAATTGGGGAAGGGGGGCAGTATATTCATTTGAGGGAGGGAGGGAGGGAGGGACGGAGCTGTGTATGAAATTTGGTCTGCCACACATGTACAATAGCCTCCCGATGCTTACCCATAGGAAATTTGATGAGCTCAGCCAAAGTGAAGAACACACTCATATGTATTTAAAATTAACAAGATAACATAATGTGTTATCTTGTAATAATTACAGATGTGCAACAGCATACATTCACCATTTCAGTCTCATTACCAAACTTTTCTTAATATGTCAAGGTAGTTGAACTGAAAGGTAAAAGAAATTTGCTCTTTTGTTTACTTTGAAGCCCTGAGCATGAGGACATCCAATGTCAGTTAGGCAACTTTTTTTATACTGTACTTTTCAAATAAACCTACGTTTCTATGAAAACTGAAGTTATTGTTTTTTTGCGGCTCACATAAACTTAAACCTTGTTTACTTGGCCAGTGTTAGCATTTAAGTTTGACATGCTTGCACTAAGCAATCACAAACATAACAATTTACCACATAGTAAAATAGAGACAAATAGAGACAAATAGCAAGTGCTGCGATGTGGTGTTGCTTCTTGGCAGCCACAACCTTTATAATGTGCAAAGGAGGCGGAGCGATGGTTGTTGAGCAAAATGCACAATTCCCATGCCTACCATATCCATAGAATGTCTTGTTTGCGCAAAGTTATCCTTCAACATTATGCACCCCTTACATTGCCACATACGAGTAATATATACGCATGAGCTTCTCTGCAAGCCAAACAGTGAAAATGTGATTTTTTTTTGCTTACCACTGCCTATATTTGCATTTACCCAATACAATTTTTAAGTTTACAGAAGATACAGAACACATTCTCAGCATTAACGGATACATTTAACTGTGCTAAAGTTGTTAAAGGAAGAGGGAACTTTAATCTACAATTGGTGAATCTACCCATTAACCCCCTTCCCTTTCCTCCTGATTTATTTGCATTGTGTAAATAAATAATGGAGTGTAGGAGCTAGCAAAGGGTAGCATATGGATGAACTGCTGAGTCTAAATCAATGTCTTGGGGAGAGAGTGTAAATGACAGGTTTGAAAGCCATGGTAGTAGGATGGCAAGTGAGGACAGATGAAGAAAGGTAAAATCTGCAAAGAAAGAATGAAGGCCTTGGAGCAGTAAAAGCATATGGATGGGTGAAATCTCCTGGGCGACAGTAGGCAGGGAAAGTAGTGCCAGTGGGACATGATAGAGTCAGGATCAGAGCAGGCAGTGAATAAGAACATGCCAAACTAATTGAGGAAGTAAGCAAGAGTTGAATGTTGGAAGACTGCACTTAATAGCAAACTCATCCTGGGAGGAAATATCCAGGCTTGAGGGACGATCAGTGGATAGGTGGTATTGTGGATGTGATTGTAAAAAAAAAAAAAAAAAAAAAGACATGCCATTTGTCTGCAAGAAAAGCTAGAGTTTGTGGGTAGGCTGTCATGTGCCATACTAGGACGCTTAGCAAGTTAGCAGCTTAAAAAGAATACTGAAAATTATCAATTAATCAGTGGTTACTAAAAATTAGCAATAGACTAGACAGAGAGAGACAAGGTTTGTCTACAAAGAAAAGCATGTCATCGGCATAGACTGCAACTTTATGTTCCATGTGGCCAAATTGAAATCTCTTAAACTTTATGTTCTGTCCTAAAGTTTTTAATAAGGTTTCCATTGTCATTGCAAAGAGGATATTCCATGATATCATTCTCTCTCAAAACAATGTACTGGAGCAAAGCCAATAGGTGGGGCCAGTCCATCTGGTCAGCATCCATGGAAAGAAGAAGCATAAAAAAAACCTCTAATTATATCAAATAGAGATTAATAAATAAACTTAAGGTGTGGCCCTCTACTTCCCTCTCAGGAATAAAACAGATTTGACCTGGATGGACTGGCTCTAATAGAAAAGCTTGTATTTGCCTAGAAAGTGTTTTGCTGAATAATTAGGAGTCAATATTTAAAGAAGACATAGGCCTATAGCAGGCACACCGTTCCAAAGACCAGGTTCTTTTCCTTCTTTAAACAATACGGTAATATGGGCAGAAAGAGTGAAAAGCAACTTTAATAAAAAATAATTTGTTTGTGGAAAATTGGTTGATTTTTTTTTATACATTAACAACTGGATGAAACCAGAGAATAACTAGTCAGTTCAGTAAAACATAATAAATTGTAAGCTGTGAACAAATGTACTTTTATATGGCAAAATATTTGTAGTCTTGAGAACTATATTTTGTAGTTTTCATAAATATTTTACACACAGTCTAAAGATTTACACAGTGAAAAAGAAATCAGAGAAATCCAGATTACTGAGGCTTGAATAATATCAATACATTTTAATCTATTCATTATATATAGATGTTGGAAGATTATACCAACATGGCCAAACTGTGAAATTTAAATAATTAATTACAACTATTCTTTCCCTAGGCCCCAGAATTTAAAGCCACAAAAAAAGCAATGAAATTTTTTTATTTTTTTTTAAATATATATTTTTGTCTTTACATGGCTTCGTAGAGCCTTGCTTGCATCTTTTCTTACTTAATTGAATAGTGTTTTTGCCCATCTGGATTTTTACTTCTCTCGTAACATCTAATAGAAGAATCTAATGGTAAGCATTTTGACACTATTAATTCTTTGAAGACCATTAGCTAAGATTGGGCACCAATGATGCCAAGATTAAATTTAAAGTATCTTGTTGGAGTCTTTCCAGTACTCTACATGCCATCAGTTTGATAACCAATTTACAGCTTGGTTTATTTAGTTTTTAATTGCCAGTTATTACATACCCCATGCAGTAACAAGCTTTTTTCTAGTCCCGGACTAGTGCGTCAGCAGTCATGAAAACAATATTAGCTCTATTCCTTTCTTCTTGATATAATGAATCCTGGAGTTGTACACCTGTTTTAAAAGAAATTGCCTTGTATTGCAACAATTATTTTTAAGTACACTTTTTTTTTATGTGGAATTATTTATTCATAATTTATAAAATGAAAATATTTTAGATTGTGCTTATATTTTAAATATCATATGTTGTTTTTCCCAACAAATATATAGCCCAATGTACGTGGACACTTACTAGTATTTTCACAGCACATTCACAAATTATGGTATTATTTAGACTTGGAGGTTAATTTCATTCTGAACTGCAATTTATTTGAATTTGGGCCAACAAGCTGATCGTACGACTTCTTGAACTCAGAGCCAAAATGTAGCTGATTCACAAACCAACCAATGTGCACATAGGCAAGCATGTGCGTTTTGAATCATGATTGTGAATTCCACCTGTGGAGCCAAAAAAAAGAGATGATTAATGTGAAAAAAGATGATTGATGGCTAGGAGACAGTCACTAAATGTAGCAGAGAAGTAGTAAAAATAAATCTAGGTTTATATAGTTATGTATTATTTATTTAATATATAATGTATAAATATATGTGAATGTGTCTCTACTTAGAAATTTAAAATAATACTATAGGGTCAGGAACACAAACATGTATTCCTGACCCTATTGTGTTAAAATCACCATATAGCCCCTCTGCCCCTCCCATGCCTCCCTAAGTATAGTAAAATCTTACTATAATCTGAAGCTGCTGCCCCTACCCCTGAACTTCCTGCTATCTGCTGACATCATTAGAAGTGGTGGTCTGAGCTAAACACAATGCTTCCCCATAAGATTGGCTGACACTGTTAAGAAGGCAGATCAGGGACAGAGCCAGCACAAGTCAAACACAGCCCTAGCCAATCAGCATCCCTATATATATATATATATATATATATATATATGTATATATATTCCAATCTCGCCACATTGCATTGGAGAAGCCTGGTTGCTCGCCTGTTGCCTTTGGATTATGGCCCCATGTTAAAAGGCTTGATTTTCCCCTGCAAAGACAAGAAAGCCAGGTCATTTGGTGCTTGCCCTATTTGAGCAGTGATACCCCAGATAGCTATGCCATGGAGCCCATTCGTATAATGAAAGACTATGGGAAAGACTTTGGCTCCATGGCGATTGAACTGTATGTGTGTGCTCTGAGCGCCATTCAGTAATAATGTGCGCTCAGACCTAAGCTATCTGGGCATATATTGCATGTCTGTATTTTATGTCATAAATGTAACCTTGTGTATTTAATTGTATTTTACTGTCTTTTTGCTGCCATGTGTTCAATGGAGTTTTGCCTCTGTCTTTGGAGATAATTCACAATTATCTCCAGGATAGAAGACTCTGTGGAACTGGTTTTGGGCAGAAAAGCCATGCTTCCTGTGGTCACAAAGGACTACGATCTATCTTTTGAACCACTGGACCAATTTGTATGATTTTGACGTATGTTTGTATTTGGAGTATGCTGATTCTGAAAATGTAAGTGTAAATTTATGTGAATGTGATGCATACTTTTCAAGTTATGAATAATGTGTAAAAATTGTATTTCTCTGCTTGTGCTAAATTACATTACCCATTGTGTAAGGTAATTGAATCACAGGCAGAGGGGAGGATTTTGTGTGGGAGTGTCTGAGTGTATTGTATGTGTTTATTGGTTGTGTTCCAAAACCCTGTGGGTGGTACTAATGTGTAAGAATGTGTTCATAAGAACAATAAACCCACAGCTCTGACTGTTCACTGCTTGACCCTCAACACGGAGCTTTGTCTCGTTCTTGGCGGGATTTATTGTATGCTGTTCCAGTTTGACTGCAAGGAGTGTAAACCTATTCGTATGTTTTTTCCTATTCGGCTGCTTACAGCATTCATATGGTTTCCTGTTCGGCGGATTGGTGTTCTGCAGTAGCTGTGCCTGCATCTCTGGAAGGGGAAGTGTAGCGGATGGCCCCGGGCTGTCCTGCAAATATATTGTACAGAACTGCATTCGTGTGATCTGCTGTGTTATATGGTTTTTTAAAAGAATTGTATTCCTCTGATTGTTCGGTAGTTTCATTCCCTTAGTTTATTCGAATGAAAATACCGAACAACCAGACCTCCCCTGTGTGAAGTGTGTCCTCAATTACCCGTTGCAACATTGTTGCGAACGGGTAATTGACTAGTAAGTAGCCGTCCTTTGTTCTCGGGGGTGGCCGCCATTCGACAAACGAACACGTGGCGGCGGCCATTTTAAAACTCCCGAACTGTTTTGCCGTCGAGTGTCTGGAACTAAAATCGGACACTCGAGTAGGCGAACACCGCTGAGACCTCCACAAGCCCGGTCCGTTCGGTCCCAAACTACCGAACGGCCCCTCGTTCGGTAGATAGAAAGTACCGAACGAGGGGATTCAGGCGAACCCTCCCTAGCCTCTATAGCTAGAGGCTTTCGTGTATTTTGTTCCCTTATGCCAGGACCAACCGCAGGGCCCATTCGCATGGAACCTCATTCGGCTGTCTCAGTTAGTGCGGTTGGTCATTTTATTCCCTCCATACATTTCCCGAACCCCTGGTCTGATCTGGGTGATTTTTGGATATGTTGTTCACCCAGATCAGGGCTATCCGGGGATGTAGGATTTAAAGAGGTACCCCTACATTTAGGGGTACGTCCAGAAACGGGGGGAATTACTGTACTGGATAAGGGGATTATGATGCTGGCTGAGGGGAGGAGATGTGTGGGAGGTTATCAGGACAGGATTGGCTACTGTATTAATGATTGTAAATCCCTCCCTTGCATGGGAGCATGCTTTAAAAGGAGACTGTGGATTAAAGCTTTCAGTTCTGCTCCTGAAACTGTGTGTCGTCCAGTTATTGGGATTGCTGTTGGGATATTGCTGTATTTTACCTGCTGAAACCCTTGCCTGTGGATTTACTATTTACTTGTTCCTGAGCCTCACTTGGATTATAAGCGGAGATAACCTGGGGAATATTGCATCTCCGCTACAGGAAGATCTACTGAACGGTGGTTTAACCCTTTTATGCCTGGGGGTGCCGTTACAATATATATTAAACCAATGCATCTCTATGAGGAAAGTTCTGTATATGCATGCAGAGGGTGGAGACCCAGAATGGCAATGCTGCACACTAGGCAGCACTGCCCCAGGAATCATCTCTAGTAGCCATCTGAGTAGTGGCCAGTGGAGGTATCCATAGGCTGTAATGTAAACACTGCATTTTCTCTGAAAAGACAGTGTTTACTGCAAAAAGCCTGAAAGGAATGATTCTACTCACCAGAACAAATATAATAAGTTGTAGTTGTTCTGGTGACTATAGTGTCCCTTTAACCCCTTCAGGACGGAGTCAATTGTACACGTTCTGATCAAAACAAAATGTAAACAAAAACTGGAATTTGCGCTATATGTCTGTTCAACCGTAATTCACCTCTTTCATATTAAGTGCACCCACACTTATTATATATCATTTTATCCAGGAGAAACAGGGCTTTAATTTATCATGAACTATTCATATATGAAACATAATTTATTATGAATAAAATAAAAAAAACTGTGAGAAATTAAAGGAACACTATAGTCACCTAAATTACTTTAGCTAAATAAAGCAGTTTTAGTGTATAGATCATTCCCCTGCAATTTCTCTGTTCAGTTCACTGTCATTTAGGAGTTAAATCACTTTGTTTCTGTTTATGCAGCCATAGCCACACCTCCCCTGGCTATAATTGACAGAGCCTGCATGAAAAAAAAAACTGGTTTCACTTTCAAACAGATGTAATTTACCTTAAATAATTGTATCTCAATCTCTAAATTGAACTTTAATCACATACAGGAGGCTCTTGTAGGGTCTAGCAAGCTATTAACATAGCAGGGGTTAAGAAAATCTCAATTAAACAGAACTTGCAATAAAGAAAGCCTAAATAGGGCTCTCTTTACCGGAAGTGTTTATGGAAGGCTGTACAAGTCACATGCAGGGAGGTGTGACTAGGGTTAATAAACAAAGGGATTTAACTTCTAAATGGCAGAGGATTGAGCAGTGAGGCTGCAGGTGCATGTTCTATACACCAAAACTGCTTCATTAAGCTAAAGTTGTTCAGGTGACTATAGTGTCCCTTTAAGATTTTTAAAAACAATTTGTAGTTCCGCCTCACATTTTAGCTGTATATGTCATAATACTGTTTGCTTTTACTGCAATAAAATGCACATATTTGTATTTAGCATGTCTCACGAGTACAACAGTGCCCCCCTTTAACATGTTTTACGGTGTTTTGGAAAGTTACAGGGTCAAATATAGCACATTCCATTTTTCTGGGTTTTTTCACATTGAAATTTGCCAGATTAGTAATGCTACCCTTGAGACCGTGTGGTAGCACAGGAATGAGAATTACCCCCATAATGGCATACCATTTGCAAAAGTAGATAACCCAAGGTATTGCAAGTGAGGTATGTCCAGTCTTTTATAGTAGCCACTTAGTCACAAACACTGGCCAAAGTTAGCGTTCATATTTGGTTTTATGTGAAAAAAGCAAAAAACAAATACTTGGCCAGTGTTTGTGACTACGTGGCTACTAAAAAGGACTGGACATACCCCACTTGCAATACCTTGGGTTCCCTACTTTTGCAAATGGAATGCTATTATGGGGGTAATTCTCATTCTTGGGCTACCACATGGTCTCAAAGGCAACATTGTCAAACCGGCAAATTTCATCGTGAAAAAAATGAAATGCAAGCCTTATATTTGACTCTCTAACTTTCCAAAACACCATAAAACCTGTACATGGGGGTACTGTTATACTTGGGAGACTTTACTGAACGCAAACGTTAGTGTTTCAAAACAGTAAAACGTATTACAACAATATCGTCAGTAAAAGTGCCGTTCACGTGTGAAAAATGCAAAAAACTTCACTTTTACTACAAAAATCATCGTTGTAATACAATTTACCATTTTGAAACACTAATATTTGTGTGTAAAACAGTACCCCCCATGTACAGGTTTTATGGTGTCTTGGAAAGTTACAGGGTTAAATAAAGTGCTTGCGAATTACATTCTCTGCACTTTTTGCCTGGGTTGTCAGACATGTTAATCAAATTTTAATTAATAAAATCACATATTTGTGCTAAAAGATTACTTAAATATACATGTCAAATTTTAATATATATACATATATATGTATTTAAGTTCTACGTGTATACTTATGTAATCATTAATGTAATTATATATATTTTTCTATATATATATATTTGCGGTTATTTCTATTTTATATATAGATAGATATATATATAGAATTCTAAGTTTATTTTGTTACCAATATGTATATATATATATATATATATATATATATATATATATATATATATATATATATTAATAACAAAATGCAGTTATGTATATATAATTTAATTTTTTTTAAATATTTTATTTATTTTATTATTTATTTATTATTGCAATTATACGTATATATATATATAAATATAAAATATATGTATTATATATATATAATATATATATCATATATATATATTACTTAATTCTAGGTGTGATTTAATACTAATATATTTATATTAACATTAAAATATACTACGTATGATGTCAGGGCCGTCTTTAATAACGAATGGACCCTGGGCAAGTGTTTGCTTGGGCCCCCTGTGCCCTGCCGCTCTCGCCCCTCACTCCCTGGTATGCAATCACGGCATCCATCCCAACGCAGTGGCGGTACTAAAGTAGAATGAATTTTATTGGGACCCCCAATTGCAAGGTTGGACTAAAGGTAGAACCCCATCTGTCGTGCAACTCCAACAATGCTTTGACAGCTGGGACTCTACCAATTTCCCATGCTTGCAGGGTTGTATTTAGCACTGAGCCATGTTAGTATGTTTGAATGTAAGCATGTGTTTGTATGGAGTATGTTTGTGTGAATGTGTTTGTATGTGGTACTGGAGTTTGAATGCAAGTGTGCATTTATGTGTAGTGTTTGTTTTTGAATGTAGGAGTGTGCTTGTATGTAGTGTTGACGTTTCAATGCAGGAGTGTGTTTTATATGTAGTGTTGAAGTTTGAATGGAGGGGTGTATTTGTATTTAAAGTTGCGGCTCAGATGCACAGGTACACACTCTGACGCACAAGCAGATACACAGATACATACACTGACTACATACAGATAAACAGGCACATACACTGACAGACATACTGACACAGGCACATATACAGACATACTGACACACAGACACATATACCGACATACTGACACACACACACAGACACATACACTGATCAACATACTGACACACATACACTGACAGAAATACTGACACCCACACACTGACAGATATACTGACACCCACATACACTGAAAAATACTGACACACACACACAGGCACATACACTGACACACACAGACTGATATACTGACACACACACACACAGACATACTGGCACACAGACAGATATACTGACACATGCATACACATGCACTAACAGACATACTGACGCACTGACAGACATACTGACACACACATACTGACACACACAGATATGTACACACATATATACTGACACACAGACAGACAGACATACTGACACACACACAGACATGCTGACACACACACACATACACTAACACACACATACACTAACACACAGATACACTAACACACACATACACTAACACACAAACACACACACAAACACACATACACTAACACACACTAACACACATACACATACACTAACACACATACACTAACACACACTAACACACATACACTAACACACAAACACACACACAAACACACATACACTAACACACACTAACACACACACACACATACACATACACTAACACACATACACTAACACACACTAACACACATACACTAACACACACAACACACATACACACTAACACACACAAACACACACATACATACACTAACACACACATACACTAACACACAAAACACTTCACCCACACGTACACACACACACACGCACTAACACACCCCAAAACACGTTTTTAATGTAATCCCCAGCCTCCTTACCTTTGGAGTGCTGGGGGGGTCCAACCCTGGGGGTCAGGAGGTGGGGCTCCTGGGCGGGTGGCCGGTCGGGCAGGAAGGCGGGCGCGCGAGGGAGCACTCACTGCTTCCTCTTCAGCTCCCTCGCGCGCCGCGTAGGGATGCCGGCGCCGGAAGATGACATCATCTTCCGGCTCCGGCATCAGTGCGGTGCGCGAGGGAGCTGAAAAGGAAGCAGTGAGTGCTCCCTCGCGCGCCCGCCTTCCTGCCCGACCGGCCACCCGCCCGCCCGCCGGGGTCAGCGGGGCCCACGGGGCAGGTGCCTCGGGCCCCCCAAGAGAAACTGGGCCCGGGGCAGCTGCCCCGTTTGCCCCGCGTTAAAGACGGCCCTGTATGATGTTACATATATATATATATAAGATTAATTATGTTTTTTTATACTTCCCACCAGCAGGGGGACTGTCTGACAGTTCAGACAGTCCCCCTGCTGGTAGATCCACAGCCAGCTATAGGGGGCCATGTGATCGCTCTTTGAGAGCAATCACATGGCCCCCGGGAGCCTGATTTGCCATGAGAGGGCTGCATGGGCTGTCAGGCAGACCTCCTGAAGAGGATCGCGGCAGAGGTAACTCCTGGGGGCTTAAGCCATTACGACGTTCTATGCCGCCGCAATGGCTTTAAACCCCATAATAATAGGGACTGTATAGAACGCCGTAACGGCGTTAAGGGGTTAAGAAACACTATAGCATTACAAATACAAACACGTATTCCTAATGCTATAGTTTCCTAGTCCCTATTGAGATTTAGCCCTCCACCCCTTTTCATAAAACAAAATAAAGAGTGGAGTGTGCAAATGAAACTTAAAATTAGCAAGTGTTCTTAACATATGGCATAGAATGATATTCTGATATTCTCCAATTCTATAATACAAAAATAAAAATAAATAGAAAACGCATAACTGTTTAACTGTTAATGTTTGTTTTGGTTAATTTAGCTACATATGTCTAGCAGAGCACCTCACCCATAATTTACAGATTAATCTCATAATTTGTTAAACTACTCTTGCCAGTCTAGGCTAAGGTCACACCAAGCCTGTTAGTTAGCTTAACACATTCTAGCCTGAATCATGCTGATGACTATATCACCAAAAATGTGTTGTGACATGGAAAGCCCTGGAATATTAGTTCAGACATGTATGATTGTGTTAGGGGCATAAAGGATGAAACAAGAGTAAAAGGAGTGGTAGCAACCTGTAGCAAAGAGTAAGAAGAGAAAAGTCAGATGAGGTGTGCTGGGAACCGACGAAGCGGTAGACCTGTAAATAAAGAGGGCCCACCTATGAGGTGTAAAAAAAAGGGATATAAAAAGGGAGAGGAGGGTGGGATCATGCAAACGCTAAGCAAGAACAAGATGACTAGTGATGTCGCGAACACTAAATTTTCGGTTCGCGAACGGCGAACACGAACTTCTGCAAATGTTCGCGAACCAGCGAACCGGGCGAACCGCCATAGACTTCAATGGGCAGGGGAATTTTAAAACACACAGGGACTCTTTCTGGCCACAATAGTGATGGAAAAGTTGTTTCAAGGGGACTAACACCTGGACTGTGGCATGCCGGAGGGGGATCCATGGCAAAACTCCCATGGAAAATTACACAGTTGATACAGAGTCTGGTTTTAATCCATAAAGGGCAGAAATCACCTAACATTCCTAAATCACAATGAATATGGATTGACACCTGACATATGACATATTGACACCTTGACATATGGATTGACACCTGTCCTCAGAGCCCCTGATGCACATGGACACCGAGCAGAATAGAGACTGGTCCCCATACATAGGGTCACTTGGCAGATATGGATTGACACTATATCACCTGTCCTAAGGATCCCTGATACACACTGACACAGAGCAGAATAGGGACTGTTCCCCCTACATCGGGTCACTTGGCAGATATGGATTGACACCTGTCCTAAGGTTCCCTGATACACACTGACACAGAGCAGAATAGGGACTGTTCCTCCTACATAGGGTCACTTGGCAGATATGGATTGACACCTGTCCTCAGAGACCATGATACACACTGACACAGAGCAGAATAGGGACTGTTACTCCTACATAGGGTCACTTGGCAGATATGGATTGACACCTGTCCTCAGAGACCATGATACACACTGACACAGAGTAGAATAGAGACTGTTCCCCCTACATAGGGTCACTTGGCAGATATGGATTGACACCTGTCCTCAGAGACCATGATACACACTAACACAGAGCAGAATAGGGACTGTTCCCCCTACATCGGGTCACTTGGCAGATATGGATTGACACCTTGTTACAAACTACTATTTGTAACTGGCCCTTTAAATGGCAAATTGCCCTGCTTCCCTGGGTTGTGGAGAAGCCTATTTGCCAGCCTCCTCCCGCATGACTATGGCCCCTGGGAGATTGTGAAAATGTATGCACTTTTATTTGGTGTGTATGGCCCTTTAAGACTGTCGGTGGGCATATTGGGGCTTATGGACTCTTTATGTGACTGGTGCTGGCCCTTTAAACACCTTTTTGGGACATCAGGAAGATTGGGACACTGCCCCTTTAAGGCCGTGTCCCCAGACTTGTTGGGGACACTGCCCCTTTAAGACGGTGTCCCCTGTGTCCCCAGACCTGGTGCAAACCCTTTGTGCCTGCCTGGCTATTTCCCACTTGGTTCAGTAAATGGGGCTTACTGAACCAAGTACCACACAGGCAGACCACCCAGAAGTGGAAGTGTGCAGGCAATTTACCTCCCAGAAGCTGCGGTTAACCGCAGCTTAATTGACAATGCTGGGAGGTCTTTGTTCGTTTGCCGAACACGTGGCGGCGGCCATCTTTGATCATTCGACGAGGTCAGCGGTATGTGTAGCCAAATTCATGGAACTAAAATCGGCTACACATTTCCGCGAACACCTTCTCCCCTACTGGTTTTACAGCTGCAGAGACTAAGTCCCATTCGGCGATGGGACTTAGTCGTTTTTTCAGCCTGAAATAGACCGACCTCACAGCCCAAATCTATGGAACTGTTTTGGGCAGGAAAATGTGCTTGCGGTCGGTCATAAAGGGACCTCCAGCTAACTTTTTAACCCCTGGATGGATTTGGCTGATTTTTGGTTATGTTTATGTTTTAAGTGTGCTGATTCCAAATATGTAATTGTTATGAAGATGGGATGTGTAGTTTTAAAGTTACAGTGTATGGCTAAAAACTGTATTTTTACTGCCTGTGTTTAATTATGTTAATCTCTTCCCAAACGTCATTTCGTTCAAAGTGGAGAGAATGTTAAAAAAATATATTTTTGTTCGGAGTGTGAGAAATGCTTTTCAGCCGCTTCTAATCTTAAGCATCATTTGAGGAGCCATACAGGAGAGAAACCTTATTTGTGGTGTGTTTAGTATTGTTCTGATCAGTTTAATACCTTTCGCGTCTCCTATCAGTGGACTTGTATATGGCAGCCATTTTAGGAACCGCACACCTGGGACCCGAGCAAGGTCACCTCATTCAACAGGTGACAACATTTGTCCATGGAAAACTATCCTGGACATTCTGTACAATTTGTATGGATATGGTAGTGATTTCTGTAACAGGGAGATGGAAGAAGATGCTTGGTCGGTCCTCTTACTTCAAATTTGGGGCACTGCGCGGTCAAGCTAATGTGCCACCAGATAGGAGTGGTGTGTTTAGTATTGTTCTGATCAGTTTAATACCTTCCGCGTCTCCTATCAGTGGACGTGTATATGGCAGCCATTTTAGGAACCGTACACCTGGGACCCGAGCAAGGTCACCTCGTTCAACAGGCTTGCAGCGTATCCTCCAGGAAGAAGAGCCTGAACCCTTACCGGCTGCGCGTGTCTTACCTGTACATGGAAAGCTGCTCTGGTTCCTTGATGAGCCAGCTGCCCGTGAGTTAACATGTCCCGTGGAGAAGCACTCTGTCCTGTAAAGCCTCACCAAAAAAAAGGAGTGGTGTGTTTAGTATTATTCTGATCAGTTTAATACCTTTCGCGTCTCCTATCAGTGGAAGTGTATATGGCAGCCATTTTAGGAACCGCACACCTGGGACCCGAGCAAGGTCACCTCGTTCAACAGGCGACAACATTTGTCCCTGGAAAACTATCCTGGACATTCTGTACAATTTGTATGGATATGGCAGTGATTTCTGTAACAGGGAGATGGAAGAAGATGCTTGGTCGGTCCTCTTACTACAAATTTGGGGCACTGCGCGGTCAAGCTAATGTGACACCAGATAGGAGTGGTGTGTTTAGTACTATTTTTATCAGTTTAATACCTTCCGCGTCTCCTATCAGTGGACATGTACATGGCAGTGATTTCTGTAACAGGGAGATGGAAGAAGATGCTTGGTCGGTCCTCTTACTGCAAATTTGGGGCACTGCGCGGTCAAGCTAATGTGACACCAGATAGGAGTGGTGTGTTTAGTACTATTTTTATCAGTTTAATACCTTCCGCGTCTCCTATCAGTGGACGTGTACATGGCAGTGATTTCTGTAACAGGGAGATGGAAGAAGATGCTTGGTCGGTCCTCTTACTGCAAATTTGGGGCACTGCGCGGTCAAGCTAATGTGACACCAGATAGGAGGGTGTGTTTAGTACTATTTTTATCAGTTTAATACCTTCCGCGTCTCCTCTCAGTGGACGTGTACATGGCAGTGATTTCTGTAACTTGGTCGGTCCTCTTACTTCAAATTTGGGGCACTCCGCGGTCAAGCTAATGTGACACCAGATAGGAGTGGTGTGTTTAGTACTATTTTTATCAGTTTAATACCTTCCGCGTCTCCTATCAGTGGGCGTGTACATGGCAGTGATTTCTGTAACAGGGAGATGGAAGAAGATGCTTGGTCGGTCCTCTTACTTCAAATTTGGGGCACTGCGCGGTCAAGCTAATGTGACACCAGATAGGAGTGGTGTGTTTAGTACTATTTTTATCAGTTTAATACCTTCCGCGTCTCCTATCAGTGGACGTGTACATGGCAGTGATTTCTGTAACAGGGAGATGGAAGAAGATGCTTGGTCGGTCCTCTTACTTCAAATTTAAAAGCGTCTTTAAAGCGTCCTGTCCTTGCCGGCGTGGTCGTGGGAGGAGGAGGATGACTTCCACCTCACCCCCTGTTAGATTCCCGTTGTGCTGTGACATCACCCTTATACGCTGTGTAAAGCATACTTTTTAATTTATTTTGCAAATGCGGCATCCTTTCATACTTGTTGTAATTCGGTAACATTTCCGCCACCAGATAGGAGTGGTGTGTTTATTACTGTTCTGATCAGTTTAATACCTTCCACGTCTCCTATCAGTGGACGTGTACATGGCAGTGATTTCTGTAACAGGGAGATGGAAGAAGATGCTTGGTCGGTCCTCCTAACTGGAGACTGTGTTGCTGTATGGGTGGCAGGTGGAGCCATTTATAAAGTACCCACTGCTTTGCAGACCAGGTATCAGTGGTCAGATGGACCCTTGCCCCAACACTGTGTGCCAGACATGCCATTACTTCCTTTTGCACAGTCGAGTACAGGCTGGGGATTGCCTTTTGCGCAAAGAAATTTTGGCCGGGTACCTTCCACTGCGGTGTCCCAATAGCTACAAATTTTTTGAACGCCTCAGACTCCACCAGATTGTATGGTAAAAGCTGGCGGGCTAATAGTTCAGACAAGCCAGGTGTCAGACGCTGGGCAAGGGGGTGACTTTATGACGCTTGCAGACAACTAACTGCTATTCAATCTATAACAGTGAAAAAAGTTTTGAAGCCACAGTGCAGCACCAGAGGGCCTAAAAATTAGGCATGTACACATGCCTGAAAAATTCGGTATTGTTGCAGCCGCTGCTGTAGCAGCGGCCAGAAAAATTGATGTTTGTTACACAGGCAGAAAGTGCCCTAAAACATGGCGGCTTGAACCCTAGTTGGTGGTGGATAAGTCACGCAAGTCAACCGGCATTCAGAGCTAAAATACAGCAGCGTGTGGACCATTTTTAGCCCAAGGCAGCTCATCTCATCAGGCCTTTTTTACATAGGGTCACTTGGCAGATATGGATTGACACCCGTCCTAGGGATCCCTGATACACACTGACACAGATCAGAATAGGGACTGTTCCTCCTACATCGGGTCACTTGGCAGATATGGATTGACACCTGTCCTAAGGTTCCCTGATACACACTGACACAGAGCAGAATAGGGACTGTTCCCCCTACATAGGGTCACTTGGCAGATATAGATTGACACTGTCCACAAGGACAAGCTGCAGACTTCCTAGCAGGGCCCATACAAGGTGGTAGAGCAGGTTTGTGATACCACCTTTGTGATCGGTGCGGTCACAGGCACGGGAGGCAAGCGCATGCTCCATGTGAACAACCTCAGACGCCTATCCTATGCCCCAGATAGACGAGCTCCTAGACAAAATGGCCAGAGGCCAGTACCTCACCACAATAGATCTGTGCAAGGGGTACTGGCAAATTCCATTAGCCGAGGACGCCATCCACAAGTCGGCATTTGTCACCTTGTTTGGCCTGTATCAGTTTAAGGTCATGCCATTCTGGATGAAGAATGCCCCGGCTAACTTTCAGAGGATGGTAGATCGGCTACTGGATGGGTTTCAGGAGTATGCCTGCGCCTACTTGGATGATATAGCCATTTTTAGCTGCTCCTGGCCCTAACACCTGACCCACATAGGAGCCTTACTAGACCGGATTAGGGAGGCCGGACTGACCCTAAAGCCCAGTAAGTGCCATATAGGAACACGTAAAAACCTCCCCAAGATAGTAGTATGGGCCCCAGAGTGTGAACAGGCCTTCCAACAGCTCAAGACGGCGCTCATTAAATCACCTGTACTTTCTGCTCCTGATCCAACTAAACACTTTCTCGTCCATACAGACGCTTCTATGTTTGGATTGGGAGAAGTACTGAGCCAAGTCGGAGCAGATGGTGGCGAGCAATCAGGGGCTTATCTAAGCCGGAAACTTTTGCCCAGGGAAGTAGATACACTGCCATTGAAAAGGAGTGCATGGCGGTGGTGTGGGCCCTCAAAAAGCTGCAACCTTACTTGTATGGACAACCGTTTACTCACAGATCACAACAAATTTGGGGCACTGCGCGTGCAATCTAATGTGCCACCAGATAGGAGTGGTGTGTTAAGTAGTACTATTCTTATCAGTTTAATCCCTGTTACGTCCCCTATCCGCTGATGTGGAGCAAGACGCAGCAGCAGAAGAGGACTCAGCCGAGGAGGTTATGGAAGAGGATGGAGTAGGAGGAGTAGAGGAGGTGGCAACAGGCCTGCCTGCAAGTCGTGGCGGTGTCACCAACTCCTCTGCAGAGCCACGCATTCCATGCTTGGCAGCCGTCAGCAGGTTTGCCCAATGCGCAGTGTAGGTGATATACCTGCCCTGACCATGCTTTACAGACCAGGTATCAGTGGTCAGATGGACTCTTGCCCCAACACTGTGTGCCAGACATGCCATTATTTCCTTTTGCACAATCGAGTACAGGTTGGGGATTGCCTTTTGTGAAAATAAATTTCGTCCGGGTACCAGTGAGTGAGTGGTGGCACTGGGCACAGTATCCACTGTGAGCCTGACACACCTGCTGGCAGACAACTAACTGCCATTCAATCTATAACAGTGAAAAAAGTTTTTTGTTTTTAAATGCAAGCTATTGTGACACCAGTGAGTGGTGGCACTGGGCACCGTATCCACTGTGAGCTTAACACACCCGCTTTAAGGACACTGACTGCTATTCAATCTATAACACTGAAAAAAGTTTTTTGTTTTTAAATGCAAGCTATTGTGACACCAGATATGAGTGAGTGGTGGCACTGACTGGGCAAATGGGCACTGTATCCACTGTGAGCCTGACACACCCGCTTTAAGGACACTGACTGCTATTCAATCTATAACAGTGAATAAAGTTTTTTGTTTTTAAATGCAAGCTATTGTGACACCAGATATGAGTGAGTGGTGGCACTGGGCACCGTATCCACTGTGAGCTTAACACACCCGCTTTAAGGACACTGACTGCTATTCAATCTATAACAGTGAAAAAAGTTTTTTGTTTTTAAATGCAAGCTATAGTGACACCAGTGAGTGGTGGCACTGGGCACCGTATCCACTGTAAGCGTAACACACCCGCTTTAAGGACACTGACTGCTATTCAATCTATAACAGTGAAAAAAGTTTTTTGTTTTTAAATGCAAGCTATTGTGACACCAGATATGAGTGAGTGGTGGCACTGGGCACCGTATCCACTGTGAGCTTAACACACCAGCTTTAAGGACACTGACTGCTATTCAATCTATAACAGTGAAAAAAGTTTTTTGTTTTTAAATCCAAGCTATTGTGTCACCAGATCTAAGTGGTGGCACTGGTCACCGTATCCACTGTTAGCGTAACACACCCGCTTAAGGACACTGACTGCTATTCAATCTATAACAGTGAAAAAAGTTTTTTGTCTTTAAATGCAAGCTATTGTGACACCAGTGAGTGAGTGGTGGCACTGACTGGGCAAATGGGCACAGTATCCACCGTGAGCCTGACACAGAAGCTGGCAGCAGTGGCAGACAACTAACTGCTATTCAATCTATAACAGTGAAAAAAGTTTTTTGTTTTTAAATGCAAGCTATTGTGACACCAGTGAGTGAGTGGTGGCACTGACAAATGGGCACAGTATCCACTGTGAGCCTGACACAGAAGCTGGCAGCAGTGGCAGACAACTAACTGCAATTACATTACACACAAAAAAAAGCATACCCTAACCCTAACCTAGCTATGCATTTCCCTATCTAATCAACAGCAGCTACACTTTCCCTCCTCTCACTAAGCATGCAGCTTGAGAATGAATGTAAAATGGATGCCTTCCAGTGGGTGGGAGGGTCTGCTAGGGAGGGTGTGCTGTTAATTGGCTGGAATGTGTCTGCTGACTGTGAGGTACAGGGTCAAAGTTTACTCAATGATGACGAATAGGGGGCGGATCGAACCACGCATGCGTCCGCCGTCCGCGGCGGATGCGAACACGGTATGTTCGCCAGGAACTGTTCGCCGGCGAACCGTTCGGTGCATCACTAAAGATGACCAGACGGTAGTGATAGACGCACTCCCTCCAAATATCCTATCAGCGAGGATTATATCGCTGTACGCCCTTCACACCAGAGCTGGCCATAGCTCTTTTAAATGTGAGTTCTTATTCTTCTACTATCTTACTCGTTAGATTTTAGACATATTGCACTACTGGCTGCCCGTCTCTTTGTTTTCATATATGTGAATACCCTGAGACAATAGGACGTCCCCATTTCTACTGAAATGTCTACTCCTTCAAGTTCCATCAAGTACTGTTACTCTAGTGAGACTCTTATTGGACTATTTTACGTTATTTTATTTTTCCTGCTGGCACAGCCCTACCCCATTTCTTTGTATTTTCTCACTTGTTGAAGGATTTGAGGGGTCTCCTTCGTTTGGGTTGCTGCCTACCTACATATTGTTTGTTAAATAAGCACTGATTTCCTTTTGTATTAGGTCTGTGTGGGAAGCCTGAATTTGAAATAGAGACAATCTGTTAGCAGCAATATTCGTAACACCTGGTACATGAAAACAGATCAGAAATAAATGACGATTAGCTGCCAACCATGTCAATTTCCTAAGGAACCTCATATTAACAAGAGATGAAGAACGCCCTTTATTAATGATGTGACACGTGGCCTGGTTGTCTGAAAAACAGCGAACCGGACAACCCGACCACACTCGACCCCAAGCCACAGCAGCCGCCACAATCAGGTAAATTTCAAAAAGAGCTGAATGCCCAGGATTTCCGCTGGCCAAGCACCCAAAAGCCATTCAGAACCGAAAATGGCTGAGAAGCCGGTAGTGGCCGCTGCGTCTGTCCATATCGAGGGTGATTCTTCTGAAATTTTGGGATGGAACATATTTTTCCCATTCCAGGAGAGCAAGAACCTTCACCACATGAGTAGGACTGCTGTGGCCTGGTCACGAGCATGATCAAGCTATCATTGTGAGGAAAATTGTGAAACAGGGATAGTAACCCAGATATAAATGCCCGACACTGAGGAGTCAAGCTGTATACCCGGAAAGGTAATGAAGGTACCCGGACCTTCTGTTTTTGTGGGTGACACCGGTACACCTAATAACGGGAAAAGGGCCACGGCTTCCTCAAGACTACTGGGGGGGAAGTGTTCTCTCAATCATAAGGAAGTCGTTCAGATAGTGGATGACTGCAGGACATCTATTAACATTAAGGAGCAACCAGCACAGGGTCTCTGCGAAAATGTGAAACAGTTTGGGCAACTTTTGGAACCAACGGTAAGCCAGGAGAAATAGTAATACAGGTCCTTAGTGATGTCGCGAACATAAAATTTTCGGTTCGCGAACGCGAACTTCCGCAAATGTTCGCGAACGGGCGAACCGCCATAGACTTCAATAGGCAGGCGCATTTTAAAATCCACAGGGACTCTTTCTGGCCACAATAGTGATGGAAAAGTTGTTTCAAGGGGACTAACACCTGGACTGTGGCATGCCGGAGGGGGATCCATGGCAAAACTCCCATGGAAAATTACATAGTTGATGCAGAGTCTGGTTTTAATCCATAAAGGGCGTAAATCACCTAACATTCCTAAATTGTTTGGAATAACATGCTTTAAAACATCAGGTATGATGTTGTATCTATCAGGTAGTGTAAGGGTTACGCCCGCTTCACAGTGACAGACCAAACTCCCCATTTAACGCACCGCAAACAACCGCAAACAGTCCATTTGCACAACCGCAAACTCCCCATTTGCACAAGGTTGGATACCAAGCTAGCCATGTCCTGTTCCTTGTCCTCACTGATGTCATTGAAGGTCTCTTCCTCCACCCAGCCACGTACAACACCAAGGGTCCCCAAAAGGTGACAACAAGCCCCCTGGGACACCTGCTGTGTTTGGTCTTCCACCTCCTCAAAGCCACCTTCCTCCTCTGACTCCTCTTCTTCAGACTCCTCTCTCTGCATTATTATAAGGTGTGTTAAGTAGTACTATTCCTATCAGTTTAATCCCTGTTATGTCCCCTATCAGGGGACATGTATATGGCATCGATTTTAGGAACCGGGAGATGGAAAAAGATGCTTGGTCGGTCCTCCTTCTTCAAATTTGGGGCACTGCGCGTGCAATCTAATGTGCCACCAGATAGGAGTGGTGTGTTAAGTAGTACTATTCTTATCAGTTTAATCCCAATGTCACGACTACTAGTGTGGTCCAGCACGCAGAAACTATGTAAACATATACATAGGCAAGAAAAGGAAAATAAAAGGACAGAGCGTAAACCGGACCTTAGAATGGCCGGACTAATACGCTAGAGACAGAGAATGGTCAAAGGGAAAGCCGAGGTCAAGGAAGCCAGAAAATACACAATACCGTTTACACAAGCCAAGTCAGGGAAACCAGAATTCAGAATAACCAGGGAAAAGCCAAGATCGGGATACCAGGAAATCAGATTCACAATGATAAAGCACTCTCAGGAAACCAGGAACAGGAAACCACGACAGGGCAAGGTACTGGGGTGAGCTAGGGATTTAAATATCACAGCCGCGACACCCTGTTATGTCCCCCTCATCAGGCCTTTTTTAGTCGAATGTATCGCCCACTGTCAGTCCCTTCGGGATCCATCCCTCATTCATCTTAATAAAGGTGAGGTAATCTAGACTTTTTTGACCTAGGCGACTTCTCTTCTCAGTGACAATACCTCCTGCTGCACTGAAGGTCCTTTCTGACAGGACACTTGAAGCGGGGCAGGCCAGAAGTTCTATCGCAAATTGGGATAGCTCAGGCCACAGGTCAAGCCTGCACACCCAGTAGTCAAGGGGTTCATCGCTCCTCAGAGTGTCGATATCTGCAGTTAAGGCGAGGTAGTCTGCTACCTGTCGATCGAGTCGTTCTCTGAGGGTGGATCCCGAAGGGCTGTGGCGATGCGTAGGACTTAAAAAGCTCCACATGTCCTCCATCAACAACACATCTGTAAAGTGTCCTGTCCTTGCCGGCGTGGTCGTGGGAGGATTACTTTCACCTCTTCCCCTGTTAGATTCCCGTTGTGCTGTGACATCACCCTTATACGCTGTGTAAAGCATACTTTTTAATTGATTTTGGAACTGTTGCATCCTTTCCGACTTGCTGTAATTCGGTAACATTTCAGGCACTTTCTGCTTATACCGGGGGTCTAGTAGCATGGACACCCAGTACAGGTCGTTCTCCTTCAGCCTTTTTATACGAGATTCCCTCAACAGGCACGACAGCATGAAAGACCCCATTTGCACAAGGTTGGATGCCGAGCTACTCATATCCTGTTCCTCATCCTCAGTGATCTCACTGAAGGTATGTTCTTCCCCCCAGCCACGTACAACACCACGGGTACCAGATAGGTTACAAAGAGCACCCTGGGATGCCTGTTGTGGTTGGTCTTCCTCCTCCTCCTCAAAGCCACATTCCTCCTCTGACTCCTCTTCCTCACAATCCTCTTCCAGCGTTGCCGCAGGTCCAGCAAGCGATGCTGATAAGGCTATTTCTGGTGGTGATGGTGACCACAACTCTTCCTCTTCACACTCATCTACGGCCTGATCCAGCACTCTTCGCAGGGCATGCTCCAGGAAGAAAAGAAATTGTATGATGTCGCTGATGGTGCCTTCGATGCGACTGACTAGGTTTGTCACTTCCTCAAAAGGACGCATGAGCCTACAGGCATTGCGCATGAGTGTCCAGTAACATGGCAAAAAAATTCCCAGCTCCGCAGAGGCTGTCCTAGTACCCCAGTCATATAAATACTCGTTAACGGCTTTTTCTTGTTGGAGCAGGCGGTCGAACATTAGGAGTGTTGAATTCCAACGTGTTGGGCTGTCACAAATCAAGCGCCTCACTGGCATGTTTTTTCGCCACTGGATATCTGAAAAGTGTGCCACGGCCGTGTAGGAACGCCTGAAATGGCCACACACCTTCCTGGCCTGCTTCAGGACGTCCTGTAAGCCTGGGTACTTATGCACAAAGCGTTGTACGATCAGATTACACACATGTGCCATGCACGGCACATGTGTCAACTTGCCCAAATGCAATGCCGCCAACAAATTTGTTCCGTTGTCACAAATCACTTTGAGGATCTCCAGTTGGTGCGGAGTCAGCCACTGATCCACCTGTCCGTTCAGGGCGGACAGGAGTGCTGGTCCGGTGTGACTCTCTGCTTTCAGGCAAGTCAACCCCAAGACGCGTGACACTGCCGTATCCAGGATGTGGAATAGTACCTGGGGAGCTGGGGGGTTGCCGTTGATGTGGAGCAAGACGCAGCAGCAGAAGACGACTCAGCCAAGGAGGTTATGGAAGAGGATGGAGTAGGAGGAGTAGAGGAGGTGGCAGCAGGCCTGCCTGCAAGTCGTGCGGTGTCACCAACTCCTCTGCAGAGCCACGCATTCCATGCTTGGCAGCCGTCAGCAGGTTTACCCAATGTGCAGTGTAGGTGATATACCTGCCCTGACCATGCTTTGCAGACCAGGTATCAGTGGTCAGATGGACCCTTGTCCCAACACTGTGTGCCAGACATGCCATTACTTCCTTTTGCACAATCGAGTACAGGTTGGGGATTGCCTTTTGTGCAAAGAAATTTCGTCCGGGTACCTTCCACTGCGGTGTCCCAATAGCTACAAATTTTTTGAATGCCTCAGACTCCACCAGCTTGTATGGTAAAAGCTGTCGGGCTAAGAGTTCAGTCAAGCCAGCTGTCAGAAGCCGGCAAGGGGGTGACTTTGTGACATTGGCTTCTTACGCTCAAACATGTCCTTGATAGACACCTGACTGTGGGCAGATGAGCAGGAACTGCTCAAGGCAAGAGACGGAGGGGCGGATGGTTGAGAGGGGGCAAGGAGGACAGCATTGGTTAACGTGGCTGAAGATGCTGGACCAGGAGGAGAATGGCGGCTTTGAGTTTGTGTGCTGCTTGTACTCATGTGTTGATCCCATAGGCGTTTGTGATGTGCGATCATGTGCCTTCGCAAAGCAGTTGTACCTAGGTGGGTGTTGGACTTCCCACGACTCAGTTTCTTTTGGCACAGGTTGCAAATGGCATCGCTGTTGTCAAAGGCAGACACACAAAAAAATGCCACACTGCTGAGCTCTGCAATGACGGCATTCTGGTGGTGGCAACAGCATGCATTGATTGGCGTGCTGTCTGGCTGACCCCGGGTGCCGATGCATGCTGTCTGACTGTGCCACTAGCTCATTGCGAAGACCTCCCCCTGCTTCCAACTCATCTCCTCCTCCTCATCTCTGTCTCCCCATCTGAACTTTCCCCCTGTTCTTCTTCTCTTCTAGTAGGCACCCATGTGACATCCACGGATGCATCGTCATCATCAACCACTTCACTTGTATCTGACAACTCAGCAAAGGAAGCAGCAGCGGGTACAACATCATCATCATCACACCGTACGTCCATGTGTGTAATGCTGCCTGACTGAGACATATCCCTGTTATCTACATCCTCTGCCAATAATGGTTGTGCATCACTCATTTCTTCCAACTGATGTGTAAATAACTCCTCTGACATACCAAGTGAAGCTGCTGTGGTGCTAGTGTTGGTGGTTGCGGCAGGCGGGCGAGAGGGTAACTTGAGAGGTGCCCGAAGCTAAGCTGGAGGAGGATGGTGTGTCAAGGTTCCGAGCGGAAGCTGTAGAATATTGGGTGTCCTGTGTTAGCCAGTCAACTATGTCCTCAGAACTTTTCGAGTTCAGGGTACGTGGCCTCTGAACACTGGGCATTATTCTAGGGCCAAAGGGAATCACAGCACCACGACGGCCCCTGCGGGGTGGCCTGCCTCTGCCTGTCATTTTTTTTTCGATTAGTGGTACTATGCGTGCAAGCTACTGTGACAACAGATATGAGTGGCACTGTGCAGTGGCAGAAGTTGGCAGAGTAGACGCTGTAGGCCTGACACACACGCTTGCAGACAACTAACTGCTATTCAATCTATTACAGTCAAAAAAAAATTTTTTTTTTTAAATGTACACGCCAGATATGAGTTGCACTGGTATGACACTGTGCCCTGGCAGGCCCTGAAACGCACACGTGTGAAGGAAACTGACTGCTATTATATTACAGTCAAAAAAGTTTAGTTTTTTTTAAATGCAAGCTATTGGGACACCAGTGAGTGAGTGGTGGAACTGGGCAGGCCCTGAAACGCACACTCGTGAAGGAAACTGACTGCTATTATATTACAGTCAAAAAAGTTTAGTTTTTTTTAAATGCAAGCTTTTGGGACACCAGTGAGTGAGTGGTGGCACTGGGCAGGCCCTGAAACGCACACTCGTGAAGGAAACTGACTGCTATTATATTACAGTCCAAAAAATTTGTTTTTTTAAAATGCAAGCTATTGTGACACCATTGAGTGAGTGGTGGCACTGGGCAAGTGGGCACAGTATATGCTGTGAGCCTGACACACAGGCTGGCAGACAGGCAACTGCAATTACATTACACAGAAAAAAAAAGCAGACTCATGTTCTAGCCCTAAAAAGGGCTTTTTGGGGTGCTGTCTTTACGGCAGAGATCAGATGAGTCCTTCAGGACTGTAGTGGACACTAAATACACTAGCCTAGCTATCAATTTCCCTATCAAATCAGCAGTCCCTCCTCTCACTAAGAATGCAGCTTTACAATGAATGTAAAATGGATGCTGTCCAGGAGGAGGGAGGGTCTGCTGCTGATTGGCTGGAATGTGTCTGCTGACTGTGAGGTACAGGGTCAAAGTTTACTCAAGGATGACGAATAGGGGGTGGACCGAACAGCGCATATGTTCGCCATCCGTGGCGAACGCGAACAAGCGATGTTCGCCCGGAACTATTCGCCAGCGAACCGTTTGGGACATCACTAAAGGTCATGCGTTTAGACTGGAAGAAAGAAGATTTCATCTAAGGCAAAGGAAAGGTTTTTTTACTGTAAGAACAATAAGGATGTGGAATTCTCTGCCTGAAGAAGTGGTTTTATCAGAGTCCATACAGATGTTCAAACGGCTACTAGATGCATACTTGCAAAACAGAATATTCAAGGATATAATCTTTCAATGTAGGGTAATAACTGCTTGATCCAAGGATAAATCTGACTGCCATTCTGGGGTCAAGAAGGAATTTTTTTCCTAGCTTGTTGCAAAATTGCTTCAAACTAGGTTTTTTTGCCTTCTTTTGGATCAACAGCAAAAAACAAATGTGAGGAAGGCTGAACTTGATGGACACAAGTCTCTTTTCAGCTATGTAACTATGTAATATTCTGCTCCCTCTAATCCTTTGTCATGTGGAATATTATTATAAAGTTACACTGTCAAGACTGGCTAGCTGACAGTAGGGGGGCATGACCAAGTTTTCAAGCATCAAAAGAGTGTGCTTGGTATCCTGGAGGTAGGATTCTAATTTTATTACAAATTGATGTAATAGCAGTTCAAGATATTTACTTGCTCTCTCTGTCAGGGACCTATTACCATAGACTATTGATCTCCCTGGTGTTTGTGAAGGATTTTTATGCATTTTGGGAAACCAGTAAAAAGTGGCTATGGTGGGCATATTGTGTGGTAAAATATATTTATATTCATCCTTTGTAATAATCCCATTCTCCACTGCCGAAGAAAAAAGTTTTCAGTTGTGAGATTTAGTCTAAGTAGGCTTAATAGGTGATTTTTGACAGTTGTAGGAGAGGAGTCATGGGTGGTGGGGGATAAAAACCTGCTAACAGTTTAATTGATATGCTTTCTTGAAGTGAGTTTTCAATGATTTTTTTGAATGAGTGGAGACTGGGTGAAAGTTTTCCAGAGAAGGGAAGGGAGTTCCACAGAAGAGGTGCAGCCCTGGAGAAATCTTGGAGGCGAGCATTAGAGGTGGGAGTACGGACAGAGGATATACATAGGTCTTTGGCAGTGCGTAGGGGCCTCAACGGTACATACTTGTGTATTAGGGAGGATAGGTAGGTTGGAGCAGCATTATGTAGGGACTAGTAAGCAAGCACTAGAATTTTAAATTGAGCCTTATATCTAACTGGAAGCCAATGAAGGGACTGACAAAGCTGGGAGGCGTGGGAGGTGCGAGCGGACAGGAAAGTGAGCCTCGCCGCCACATAAAAGTATTTTGCTCAATGTCTGTTAGCACTATGTTTCCCCCCCTATCCCATGGTTTGATAAGATCTTTATTAGTGCCATACGTTCATATCTGGTAAGGTTGTCCTTTTTCATACTAGGTAATGGGAGATTTTCCATCTCCTCTGTGGACATTTTTAGAAAATGTTCTACACAGGAAATGTGTTTGAAGTTTGGCGTGTATCAACATTCTGGTTTAAATTTGGTAAGTGCACGACCCCCAAAATCGGGACATTCGGCACACCGCCCACTACCCCGAGCAAGGTCCTCCACAGGTGGCCACTATCCTCCCGAACCTCCGCTAGCCGCAGCCAGGACCCAGCAGTGACCACTCGAACGCTGAAGGCTGACTCCTATAATCGACGGCCGTGATGGCAAACGGCAAATCACTTACAAACTCAGACTACAGTATGGCACAACAGTTAATGTGCACAAGCTATCTGTTGTTATTTTTCATGTTGTTTTTCTGTTGTTTTTATATAGTTTTTTCTTTATGCTTGCTTTTTACTTCCTATTACCGGTGTAGAGACACAATCTCAGGCCTCAGACCAAAACACACAGTATCTACAGCATCTCACACCAGAGCACTTAGTATATAAGGCAGACCTACCACAAAGGTCAGACCCACCACAGAGACCAGGCCAACAAACGCCTCTCCACTCCCCCCCCCCCCGGGTAACAGGGGATAGCGACCCACACAACAGGCTACTAGCCACCTGACCCTCTCAGGCATGCGTTTATCACAAACCACCCACAGACAGACCAGACATGCTAGACATGCACAAAACCACGCTCTCCACAGACACTTCACTAACGAACACACAAGGGGCTAGAAGAGCACACACGCTCTCGCTTAATCACCACTGTAACGGACCGTTTTGCACACAAGGGGTAAAAACCGTTTAGGCGATCGGCCCCCTTTCCAGAGATCCAGGCACAGCTACTGCAGAACACCAAAACTCACGAACTGGATACAAAATAGCACTCCAACTCACGAACTGGAACCTCCCAAATAGCTGCTAGCAGACGAACAGGAAAAGCAGACAACAGCTTACACTCCTGGCAATCAGTCTCTAACAGCATACAGTGAATCCCCCCAAGAACGAGACAAGGCTCCGTGTTGAGGGTCAAGCAGTGGTCTGAGGTGCTGGCACACCCAGCCTGGTTTTTATTACAGTGTTTCAAATACAGGACCACCCACAGGGAGGGATAAAACAACCAATCATATCACAGTTACATCCCACATATTCCCTCCCCTTATCCTGAGAGGAAACTCAATTATACAAACAGTTAAAACATACTTTCTACCCAACTTTCATAACTCCAAAACCATACATCACATTCACATAAAATTACATATTCTCAATCAATCCATTCAGGGGAACAACATATTCAAAAATGGCACAAATCAGACAAGGGGTTCAAAAGTTAGTAAAAAGTCCTTTGTGACTAAATGAAGCATGGCTTTCTGGCCCAAACCAGTTTCAGAGTCTTCTATCCTGGAGATAAGTAATTCAATTATCTCCCAGGACAGACACAAGACTCCATTAAGCACATGGTTGCAAAGAGACACAAAACACTTTAAAATACATAAAGTCACATTTATTACATAAAACACAGACATGTAACATATCCCCAGATAGCTCAGGTCCGAGCGCACATTATTAAGTGAATGGCGCTCAGACCACACGAATACAGTTTAATCGCCATGGAGCTAAAGTCTTTACAGTCAGTTTCATACGAATGGGCTCCATGGGATTCCTATCTGGGGTATAACACATTCAAACAAATCTACCGAACCCCAGGCAGAAAAGCACGAATACAGCTTTTCTGCAGGCAAAAATAAAGTCTTTTAAAAGGGGGCCATAGTCCAAAGGCAGCAGGCGAGCAACCAGGCTTCTCCAATGCACTGTGGCGAGATTGGTCTCGTCACAACCACACTAACTATTTCCTACTATACGGAACAAGACTGAGAATGTCCTCGAGGCTAACAATAAATAAATATAAAATGTGCAGGTTATATACGAAACCACAGTATGAACATAAAACGATTGTTGTTAATGTGCTTGACACAGCTGTTGTGGCATTTCAAGCTGGTTATGTCACCTTGTGCACGTGAAAAATAAAGAATTTATAAATTTGGTAAGTGGTTGAACTAGGTCTTGTTCACCTAATAATGACAATAGGGACTATACCTGAGGCCAATCTTTGGAGGAAATGCCTAGTTCTTTAGATAGTTCGATATCTTTTCTTTTATGAATTTAAGGCCAATTTATGTGCAAAAAGGTTAGTGTCTTTGAGCTAATTAAATTTATTGGCTCCTGGAGTTGGAAAAAAAGACAAATATTTGCCAAGGAGAGAAATACGATGTGCTGTCAGATGTGTCTTAGAGATATTAACTATTTGATTCTCAGTATTCGTAGTACAGGCAGATACTATTCAAGATTCCCTGCTCTGCCTGTTTTGTACCCCCATCTCTTCCAGTCCCTGAGTCGCCCCCTCTGTGGTAAGTGCCAGTCCTGTTCTAAAAAAGGAATAGGATAGATAGAGGGCAATGAAGGTGTAGGAATGGTTGTTTCGTTTGTCAATGTTTTTTTTTTTTCAGTAAAGGTCACTGTTTTATCCAAAACCTTTAGTATGCCTTTTCTACCATAATGACCCTGCACCAGGGGTATGACCTGTGCAGGGCAGACCCAACGTCCAACAAAGATGGCACCACTAAAAGGTGAGTATAAAGTGTAACACCCATAGGGTCTTGTAATTAGATGCCTTTAGGTGGCGTGAGGTTGCAATGGAAATCTGGCAACCTTGCAGGTAGTGCAGAGAAATCTGCACTTCTGTGGAGAGAACACCACATGACCTCCGAGCTGGAGGTATCCAGGAATGCAACGTTCACCCAAGTGAGAGCGGCGTAGGACCAGGATCTTTGTGACCACCTCATGGCACTTGCAGTATGACAACTAGCAATAGAGAGGCACCTGAAATTGAGGGACTTTGGGCTCAACATGTGCTCAATGCTCAGGAGCACTTATCTTTGTGAAAGTACTTTCTCAACGATGAAATTTATTAAATCAAAACACATAGAATGTGATGGCAGATAAGAACCATTCGGCCCATCTAGTCTGCCCAATTTTTAAAAATATTTTCATTAGTCCCTGGCCTTATCTTATAGTTAGGATAGCCTTATGCATATCCCACGCATGCTTAAACTCCTTTACTTTACTCTACCACTTCAGCTGGAAGCCTATTCTATGCATCCACTACCCTCTCAGTAAAGTAATACTTCCAGATATTATTTTTAAACCTTTGCCACTCTAATTCAAGACACTGTCCTCTTGTTGTGGTAGTTTTTTTTCTTTTAAATATAGTCTCCTCCTTTACTGTGTTGATTTCCTCTATGTATTTAAATGTTTCTTTCATATCCCCCCGTCTCATCTTTCGTCCAAGCTAAACATGTTAAGTTCCTTTAACCTTTCCTTGTAAGTTTTATCCTGCAATCCATGAACCAGTTTAGTAGCCCTTCTCTGAACTCTCTCTAAAGTATTAATATCCTTCTGGAGATACGGTCTCCAGTACTGCGTACAATACTCCAAGTGAGGTTTCACCAGTGTTCTGTACAATGGCATGAACACTTCCCTCTTTCTACTGCTAATACCTCTCCGTATACAACCAAGCATTCTGCTAGCATTTCCTGTTGCTCTATTACATTGTCTGCCTACCTTTAAGTCATCAGAAATAATCACATTTTCATTGACAGATTAATTACTTGCAAATTTACTGCAATTTGTAACTACAAATATTGAAATTGATATAGCAACTTTAGTAAACAAAGTGGAATTACCATTAAAATCAACTGACGGTTGGAATGTCTAAGACAGCATTAAAGGTATATCATAAGTTAGTAATTAATTTATAACTTTGCATGCAGCCCCCTGATAACAGCTGAAAGTGCATTTCAGAGCACAAACCAAGCCATGAAGTTCAAGTAACTGTCTGCAGAGCTCAGAGATAGGATTGTGTTGAGGCACAGATATGCAGAAGTCTGCAAAAAAAAACTGCTACATTTAAAATTAAGAGCACAGAACTAAATTAAGATGAATGGCAGAACCTGCCCAATCAAGGTATGATTGTTGTGTAGTAACCAAATAGGTATTTGAGAATGGAATTACCGCTTAGATAATATGCCCCTATTATTTATACATTGACTGATTAGTCTATTAATTATTTCTTATACATATATATTTTGAAAATAGAACAAAAAACACTTTTTTAGGATTGATCCCTATGGCAGGCACAACCTATTTTAGTAGATTTAGTAGTTGTCATAATAAATAGAGTAATATTAATAGGGGTGTATATCTAAATGGTGATCCCATTCCCTTCTTCCTTATTACCCTATATCAGTTTATGACTAACCTTGACATCATAAATTGTTTCTGGACTACATTTCCCATGATGCTCAGCTGGCCTTTAGACTCTAAAAGCTAGCTGAACATCATGGAAATTGTAGTCCAGAAACAATTTATGGTGTCAAGGTTAGCCATCACTGCCCTATATGTTTAAATTGTAAACTGACTATACTATAGGCAACTGATCAATGAGACTGCAGGGGCATTATCAATACCCCAAAATGGCTTTATTAAGCTAAAGTTGGTATCACTTTAATGTCTTTGTGGGTATTGCCCAGCATTAAGAAGAAATAGGGTAGCTGATTTAAAAACAAAATTATTATTTCATTTTTTTTTAATTATTCTTTATTTTATCGGTTTTGCAATTATACAAAAGAGAAGCATACAATTTGAAGTAATAACGATACAAATGTCAAAGACATTAGAAAAGGTACTTTAAACAGTAGGTCAAACTTAACAATTATCCATAGAGATATAGTTTAACCTATAAATTGAGTCATCTACAGGTCTGACTAACCTTTTGTGACTATAAGTTTTCTTTTGATGGTTGTGTAGAGGGGCCATGATAACAAGGTCCACAGCTGCTTGTCACTAGCGTGCGATTGTCATTATCAGTGTTCCATGTACCGTAAATGCATAGTGTGTTATACAAAGAAGAGTCCCAGAGTGACGAGCCAGATCTGGGAGATGTCTGCAAACAATGACAGCATGAGAGATCTTTTAGAGTGAACGAGTATGGAGTTGCGATTGCGGGGGAAACTTACAATAGAGTCACCCTACATGAGTCATCGCTGCCATTGGCTATAGCTTCCTCTTCTCCCTCGGTAGAGGTGTGAGTAGAGTAGTGTAACAGATTCCCTATACTTCACCTGAGTATATCCCCTGTAGTTCTCCCAAATTCCAAGAGAAGCAGTAATTAAAGCTCTGAGTTACCCAAACATCAGCCTAGACTTGATGAACAGTACAAGTAGACTATTTTATTATGGTCAGATGGCCCACTTTTATACACAGCAGGGATACAGTAAAATATGCCCAAAACACGGCACTTAATTTCTGTGTCAGAATGACTAGGCATAAAACATAAAAATGTCCCAAAACATCCTGGTGGATTTCAGTCGTTCAAAACCCCGCACCAAGTTGTCCGAAAACCGCACGGTCACCTCATGCCAAAAACAGTTCCATAACATTCGCGGCTAAGACCCGCTGAGGTGCCCGGGAACCCACAAAGTCCTCAGGCCAAATTTAGTTCCATAACTATCGCGGCTAACTACAGCTGAGGATATTTTGTGGGTTTCTTCATGCGAACAGTCACCGGGGAGTTAGTACTCAGTTTCATTCGAATGAGGGGAAAGTGCCAAACCAGGGGCACCTAGGGAAACCTGCCATTGGTGGCTGGGGAGATTTAGCTCCTGAACAGGGTCTTTGTATGTGGCCCATAGTCTTTGGGCAGGAGGCTAGCAAGCAGGCTCCTCCAGGAGTTTGTGACAAATATCCAGGGTAAGGAGCGTTTGTCACAGGTAGAAAGACCAAGAAAAGAGAAAGATAGAGAATCAAGAGAAAGAAAGTCAGTTCCGCGTTGGGTCAAAAGAAGGATCTAACACAAGGCTTGCTATTTTAGTCAAGGGAATGTTTGCTATTAGGGCAGAGATGTATCTCCATCTACGCATGTGTCTCAAACTTTATGGAATGACTTAAAGGACCACTATAGTGCCAGGAAAACATACTCGTTTTCCTGGCACTATAGTGCCCTGAGGGTGCCCCCACCCTCAGGGACCCCCTCCCGCCCGGCTCTGGAAGGGGGAAAGGGGTAAAAACATACCTTTTTCCAGCGCTGGGCAGAGAGCTCTTCTCCTCCGATCCTCCTCTTCTCCTCCCCGTCGGCTGAATGTGCACGTGCGGCAAAAGCTGCGCGCGCATTCAGCCGGTCACATAGGAAAGCATTGAAAATGCTTTCCTATGGACGCTGGCGTGCTCTCACTGTGAAAATCACAGTGAGAAGCACGCAAGCGCCTCTAGTGGCTGTCAATGAGACAGCCACTAGAGGAAATAGGGAAAGGCTTAACCCATTCACAAACATAGCAGTTTCTCTGAAACTGCTATGTTTATGAAAAAATGGGTTAACCCTAGCTGGACCTGGCACCCAGACCACTTCATTAAGCTGAAGTGGTCTGGGTGCCTAGAGTGGTCCTTTAAGAGTATCATGGGTTTGAGAAGTGAGTCTATCTGTATCTTCCTGCTGATTTCAGCTAGGGAAGGAATCTGTTGAGTGGCTGAAAGTTCTTCCATTGTTTTTCAGATTGCTAGTGCTATCATTCTGCTAGTTTGTTTTCAGCTCTAGTGAATGGGTCAGTCGGTTTAGACAAGTGTAAGGCAAAGGGGTTTAAAGGGTAAGGTCTACCTAACACTCTTCTAAGCACAGACGTGATGCTTTGCCATATCGGGCATAACCTAGGGCATGCCCACCAACAATATATAAAAGTACCAACTTCTCCAGCACGTTATTTGGTATATGATGCATGATTGCCAGTCTTAGCGGATAAGGTACCACCTGAATAACTTTTTGTAAGCCTGTTTCTTGTGGGTAACACACAAGTTGTGAGGGATGCTATTGATTCACAAATATTTGATCAGTTAGTGGCCTCATCTGGCGAGCCTAGGTGCCTTTGCCATGCCGTTACACAGGGCAAAGCTACTTGAATCGTGTGTGTTGCCAACTGCGTGTACAGACCCGAAATCTCTCCTCTCCTAGTTATTATTATCGGCATTTATATAGCGCCAACAAATTCAGTAGCACATGTATACATTTGCTCTCAGAGGAGGTCATGGGTGCTGTGACTACATGTCGTATAACAGGGATAGATGCTAAACTCTTTGGTTGTATGTAACAAAAGAAATCAAATGTCATGAGTAAATCCTATTCAGGGATGCCTGCATGTTCTAGCATTTTGTTGCCTACATACATAAAGTTTGGGTGCAAATCCAGGTGGGAACAGTTTATTTCGAAAGATAGAGAATTTACTGTATTTTTTTAGGTTCAAATAGCTGTTTATTGAGCAAGGTTATAGCAGTCAACAGTACAATTGAGTATGCAACAGATAAACTAGACACGTAGGTCTCAATGGCTGGTACATGTTAACCGATTAAGCTGCATATTGCAGCCAACATGGTTCCTATAATTCAGGCTAAGTATCCTTATAACAAGTAACATTTTGCAGTAACAGCAGGGATAGTATACTAATCATTTCAATGTAACAGGACAGCAATACGTTTGTGAGGCAATTGCAACATTCAGTGGTTGGGTTGTAAGTGTAGCAAACACATTAGATACATAGGTCCAAATGACAAGCTAAAGTCAATATTGTAAGCAGCAGGAAGCGGCAAAGAAGCTGTCTTCAATGCATGCTAAGTGTAAGTGTAGTGTATATTAATGTTCAAGAATAATAGGGGCAGTATCTTGGCTCGCTCCATGCAGCAGGAGGTGAGTAAGGATGTTGCGTCTTATGTAGTATAACATTACTCATTGAGTAGCATTCAATGTTAGAAAAGCCGTCAGTGCAGGTATACAACAGTGGGTTTGGGGAGTGTATGTTGGTTGCTGTGTCTGTAAGCAGTTTAGTGTCACATCTCGAATTTATTGTATTTTTAATGTTCTATACGTACATACTGCTACTAACCACACTTTTACACACACAATAATATTGTGATACGCACACTTAGAAATGCATACGGGTGACAGTTGGGCCACCATTTTGAATGGCCACACTCTATAAGAGCTCCAGGGACAATTGGACAAATTCATTCACAAAATACAATTTACAACTTTAATTAATCAAATGTATACATTGTGTCAGCTTTATTAAGGAATACTGAGAATGCAGAAGCAGAGAAAACGTGAAAAGGCTGTATCAACTACTAAAAATATCAAAATGTTACCAGCAGGGGTGAGTGCAGGTTTACAGAACCACTCCCCTTCATCTATGCAAATATCATGGCTTATGCCACCGCCCCATTCCCACCCTAGCCCTTCAGTGCCACCCATTCTTCCTCCCCGTCCCTCTCCTAAGCTCAGAACATTTGCAGGCCTGGCCGCAACCCGCCCGCATCATGATATGAGAGGCGGTACTACGACCATTACAGGGGGAGGAGCAAAGCTCTCCAATCACAGCCATTACCCTTGAGCGGCTATGCATGCACTTTCAGCCGTGATGCAGCTCCTGTCCGCAGCCCGGTTGCTCATCTTCACAAGCGGGCGGCTGACAGAAGAGGAGGTGAAATGAGGTCTCTTTATGGGTTGATATACAAGATACTGTGAATTTACTTAAAAAACAATTAAACCAATTAATTGAGAAAACAGCTGACGCTGAAGATGGGAGTAGTCGACATAATTTGCAGATTAGGGGGATCCCTGACTCAGTGGAACCTTTGGAATTAAAGGATTACTTTCAGGTTATGCTGAATACAGTCAAGTCGGATATCACCATTATCACAGCTACTGTGTCAGCCATTTCTGCTTTTATTATTTTATACCAAATAAATGTTTGTTTTAACACTTCACCTTACCTGGTTCCTGAGTTCCTACTAAGAAAAACTTATTACAAACATCTAAGAGGAGGATCAGATCCAGTGTATCCCTTGGTGGATGAAACACCTTTACAGTCCAGAGCCTAACTTATGTGGCTCTGGAAAGTGTGAGTGAACCTTTTTTATTCTCCACATATTGTAAATAGGTTTCAACAGTATACACTATGTTGTTTTCTTGTATATATTATATATATTGTCCACAGTTACTGTCTGTTGCTGAAAATAGGACCTATACAAGATTTTAAAGGTAAAATATTCCACTGTTTGTGCACTTTCACCTTTTTATTTTTTTTCTGTTCACTATATCTTTCATTTGGTGTAATAAGTGACTGTACACCGAGGTGTTTTTAAGCTGCACCAGTTGTAGTATTTTGTGTATAGCGCCCTTTTCCCTTCTATTGTGTATTTCAGGTACCTGGTTAGTCTACCCCCCAGAGGGGAGATATGTGGCGAAAGGGACCTCACCACTGGTTTTTGGAGGGTCCTGTTTACCAGCCTCTTGCCATGTGACTATGGCTCCTGGGAAGTCTTGCCATTTAAAAAGTCTGTTTGGGCTTATTGGATTTTGGGACACTTTTTCTGCCCCTTTGAATCCATGAGAAGATGTGCCTCTTCCCCTCTCCTGTTTCCTGTCCCATTGTTCTCCAGCAGGGCTTTGTCCCAAGGACACTGCCAGACCAGTTGGAACTGGCTGCTTTGTCCCTCCTCGGTCTCTCATCAGCCCTTGCTAAACTTTAACCCCATGGCGATTTGACTGTGTTTGTGGGATCTGAGCGCTGTTCGGCTATAGTGAGCGCTCAGATCCAAACTATCTGGGGATAGGTTCAGTTCTATAGAATATTAGTTATGTATTTTAATGTGTTTTGTTGCAGTTGTGACTTAGTGATATTTTCTGTACCTGGAGATAATTCAGTTTACTACAGTTACTTAAGCCAATTATCTCCAGGACAGAGTCGGTCAAAAAGGACTTCCACCTAACTTTTAAACCACTGCAGGGAATTGTCTGATTTTTGAGTATGTTTGTATTTGGAGTATGCTAATTTAGAATATGTAGAATATGTTTTTATGGAGATTGCATGTATAGTTTAGGAGTTATGAATATTGTATGAAACTGTATATTTTCCTGCCTCTGATAATTTAGTTAACCCAGGCAGAGGGGAGGGTTTGTGTGTCCTAACTGGGAGTGTTTAACAGTATTATAATGTATTTGATTGGCTGTGCCAGAAAACCATGTGGGTGGTAACATTGTGTAAAAACCTGTATAGAAGAAGCAATAAAACTACAGCTCTGTCTGTTCCTGCTTACACTCCAAACTGTGTCGTCCAGTTATTGGAGGGAAGAATATTTGCTCCTGTGTCTGCTGTTCCAGCTTGCAGGAGATTCAATGGGGAAAGTCCTTGTAAGGACTAGAGCTAATTCCCTATTCGGTCCCAGAGTTCCCAGGACTGAGTAGCGTCCAGTGCCTGGAGGTGTCTGCTGGAGTGCTTGGAGCCCTCAGGAAGCGCTAGGAGCATCCGTCAATGGAGGTCCCCAGTCAGGGTGCCAGGTGATCCGTTACACCTAGTGATAGAGTCTTCTGACCTGTTTGCTGATTGCAGGATCCCTTTAGCCCTTAGATAAATCAAGAGAGCTAGGCTTTTGTAAAGGCAATAGCTATAATCACTGTAAGCAGAGCTGCAGCAGAATAGGTGGAGGGGATGATACCTGCCTGGAAGGAGAGCTGCTGCCTGATTGGATGCAAAAGCTCCAGAAGGACCCCAGTCAAGCTGCGGTGATTGGGGCAGAGGTGTTCCAGGGTCCCTGCAATTGGCTGGAAGCAGATTTGGAGGAGGTACCCAGCTCCATCACAATTACTTTTTGGTGGAGTGGGATTGGGGGAGGGGGGGAGAGGTGAATTATTTAAGGGGAACTTTTTTTCTTCTTTCCACACTCTCTCGTTTCTCTCTCCTCTTTTCTCTTGATCTCTCTGTGACAGAACCATCTGTCTGCCTATTGTGGTGTGTAACGGAGCTCCCTGTACTCCGACCGAGTACCCTCCGTTGATGGATGCTCCTAGCGCTTCCTGAGGACTCCAAACACTGCAGCAGACACCACAACCACCGCAGACTCCACAACCGCCGTAGCTTAACTGGAGTCTCGCCGTCTTCCTTCCACCCTGGATCAGCTTCTGTCCTCCAGGACCGTGTGGGGAAGACCTCTCCTCCAGGAGAGCGTAACAGGAACAGCTCTTAAAAGAGCTAAGTGATTAAAAGCTCAGGGGAGTATGCAGAGCATAGCAATCCCCAGTGTGATATAGCAGTTCCCTCCAATAACGAGACAAGGCTACGTATTGAGGGTCAAGAAGATCTGATGTTTAATGGCACACACTCTGCTTTTATGAGATTCTGCCCATGCAAGGGAGACACCCACATAATTAGCAGTATAACCAATCGGAACAATATACATTCGGGGAAATTCCCATCCCTCAGATAATCACATAACATAATTAAAACAGAACAGTAAAAATACAGTTTTTATACATGTACTATAACTTCCAAACTACACATCCAATCTTCATAAAAATTACATATTTGGAATCAATCCATTAAGGGGAGCAACATATTAAAAAATGGCACAAATCAGACAAGGGGTTCAAAAGTTAGCAAAAGTGTCTTTTGGGGCCTGGCTGGCAGCATGGTTTTCTGGCCCAAACCGGTTTTACAGAGGCCTCTATCCTGGACAATGGGGAAAGTAATCCAATTATCCAGGGATAGAGGCAGACTCCATTAACCACATGTTAGCAAAAGACACAAAAAGACACAAAAATACATAACTCCTATTGAACTGAACAGAACCCCCACATTCAACCTATCCCCAGATGGCTTGGATCTGAGCGCTCAATATATCCAAACAGCGCTCAGATCCCACAAATACAGTCAAATCGCCATACACACTAGGTCCATAGTCATGGGGCAGAAGGCTGGCAATTAGGCTTCTCCATAACACAGGGAAGCAGGTCAATTTGTCAAATAAAATAACAGTTACAAATGGCAGTTTGTAACATGGTGGATTTGTCTATTCCTGTCCCCGTTCATGTAAATGGCTGTTTCTATAGCCTAGCCATACGAATGACTGTTTTCACCGAACAAATTCACCGAACGGATGGCCACCCAGAAGAAGAAGTGTGCTGCTGGTTAACCTCTTGATCCCAATTAGAACGTTGTGGTTAACCGCAGACACTTCTAAATTAAACCGAATTCAGGGTGGCCGTCGTTCGTATGTCGACCACGAGGCAGTGGCCATTTTAAAATGCACGAAAGCCCAGCGGTGTTTGGCACTGATTCCATGGAACTAAAAACGGACACTTTTTCTGCCGAACACCGCTGAAACAACGGGTCGCCTGGCTGCCTCGACGAAAACGTACGAACACCAGCCGTTCGGGAGTTTTGAAACACACGAAAGGACTTAACCCAGATAGCCTTCCCATGGAGTCAATCGCATACCGAAAGACTGTAAGGACTTTGACTCCATGGCGATTGAACTATGTGTGTGGGATCTGAGCGCTATTCGCTAATATTATGCACTCAGATCCAGGCTATCTGGGGATGTGTGATACGAATGGGAAATGTTCGGTTATTTCAAAGTTATATATTTTTATGTATTTTTTGGTATTGCATTTAAGATGGCGATTTGTCTTTGTCCTGGAGATAATTGAATTACTTCTCAATTATCTCCAGGGCAGAGGGGAGGAAACCATATTGCATTGTGGGAAAAGCTTGTGATTGTGTGTCTGAAATGTCCCCATGTCCATCTGTAATTCCAGTCTCCCATTTGGTTCGCATGGTTTTTCCTATTCGGCTGTATACAACATTCACATGCTTGAGAGCATTCATATGCTTCTCCGGTTCGGTGGTTGTGGTGTCTGCTGCAGTGCTTGGAGTCCTCAGGAAGCGCTAGGAGCATCCTTCAATGGAGGTACCCAGTCAGGGTGCCAGGTGATCCGTTACACTCTCTATTCTCTTTCTTTTTCTCTCTTGTTTCTACTTTTCTTTTTGTTTCTTTTATTCTCTGTTTCATGTTGATCCAATGTATTATTAAATTCTATAAGAATTGTTTAATTATTATTATTATTCTCTTGTGTGTCCTTATTCCTGGTTTTCTTGTCCCCTGTACAAGCCTGTATATTTTTTTTTTGAGATGGGAGAAGTTTTTCCTTCCCTTTTACTTTGTAAATATTTTTCTTATTTTTATTTATTTTTTATCTTTTTCTTTTTTCTTTAGTCCCTTTATTAGCCAATTTATTCAAATTCCACCCCTACTTTTTCCCTTACCTTTTTTTAAACTAAACAATTGTCTTCATGATGCATCCTTTCAATCATCTTTAGTTACAATTGCATATGCGGTGTGACAAACGCTCCTTACCATGGACGTTTGTCAAAAACTCCTGGAGGAGCCTGCTAGCTAGCCTCCTGCCCAAGGACTATGGGCCACATACAAATACCCTGTTCTGGAGTTAAATATCCCCAGCTGCCATTAGCAGCTTTCCCTGGTTGCCCATGTTTCAGCACTTTCCCTTCATTCGAATGGAACCAAACACTAGCTCCCTGGCGGCCGTTCGCATGAAGAAACCTTATTTACGAATTATAATCAGCGGTACTTAGCCGCTTATGGAACTAAATTCGGCATGAGGTGATCGTGTTGCTCCCGGACAACTTGAACGACTTTGAAATCCGCCAGGAGAGCGCTTTTTGAAGGGAAGGTGCCTGAGATTAAGGGGAACAAACACCACCCAAGACCCAGGCGGAGCTTTCACCAAATTTTTTTACAGTTTTTGTTTTTCCTATATGAATGTTAATGATGGTACTTAACTTTATGTCAATCAATGTGAGAGGTCTGAACACTCTGCATAAACGTAGACTATTATTTAAGGAGACTGTAAAAATGTAACCAGAAATTTTATTCGTCCAGGAGACCCATTTTAAATCAGGTCATGTCCCAGCCACTTTGGCGCGGGATTATCCCACTCAGTATCACTCTACATTTGATTAAAAAAAACTAGAGGAGTATCCCTGTTTTTCTGCAAATATATAGTATGTCATACAACAGAGGTATTTTTAGATCACAATGGACGATACATAATTTGGAAGGGTACTACTAATAGTGTTGGATACACTCTGGTCAATTTATACCTCCCGAACTCTAAACAATTTCAGTTTTTGAGATCAATTGTTAGCAAGGTTTCAGATGGGCTCAATGGCAAATTGATTTTGGGTTGTGATACAAATTTTGTATTGGATTGTAATTATGCGAGAGAGACGTCTAGCGCCGTTAAATATTACACTAGAATACAATTAGCTGACGTTTGTTCCAAATTTCTTTTTTCTCAGGGTTTGACTGTTGGCGCATTCAACACGAAGGAGAGAGATACTACACCTACCATTCTGCATCTTATAACATGTATTCTCGGATCGAAAGGTTCTTGGTGGGTAAGTTTATGATACCCATTGTATCGCGGTCTGATATTCTGGACATTACTTGGTCCGATCATGCCCCTATAACAATGCACATAGAGGAGTCCTTCCAGTCCAATCTGACCAAACAATGGAAGCTTAATGACTACTTGGTCACTGATCTTGACAATAAAACTCTGGCAGAAACAGTAATTACTAATTATTTTAAGGAAAATTCGGCCCCAAATTTTAAAGATACCTCGCTGTGGAATGCCCTTAAGGCCGTTCTTAGGGGTCACTTTATTCATGTCACATATTCATCCGCACATAAAAATGTGGTTAATGGCATTTACTGTCCTGAACAGCAATCAAGCACAAGTAAACCTGGTAATTGCCTTTGGGGTCAAAGGCCGGTTACAGCCAATCGGATCCACAGGAGGGGTATTTAAACCCAGCTCTCCACTTGCTCATTGCCCTGTTGTGGTTTCATGCCTATGGCTATCCGAGAGTGTGTTCCTGATCTTGATTTTCTGGTATTTGACTTTGGCTTTGTTTTGACTTCCCTGATATCTGTATTCCTTGACTTTTGGCTTTCCCTCATCTTTGTGTCAGATTCTGTGTCCCTGACCTCGGCTAGTATTTTGACTATTCTTGGAGATGTTAAGTCCGGCCATTCTAAGGTCTGTTTATACGTTATCCTTAGTCCTAGGTGTGACACAGTACTGCGTGCTGGATCAACTTGTAATCCTGACAATTCAGAGGGCTTCTTATTTGAAAAAAAAATGAATCTAAAACCTTAAAAGAATTATAAAAATAATTATATAGTCTAAATCAGGCAACACAATTGATCCTTCCTTGTCCCTTGCCATAAAGATTTCAGATGTTAAAATCAGTAATACATTTGCTGATTATTATAAAAAAGTTTATAATTTGGCTTCTGACCCTAATACTATTCAACCCACATTCGATTTGATATGCTCTTTTCTGGACAAGGTTTCTTTTAAGAAAATTCCTACTGAGAAATTGGAAACTCTAAATTCCCTCATTACCTCTAAATAAATAATAGATGCTATTGCCATGATTCCACTAGGTAAGGCTGCGGGACCTGACGGGTTTACTATGGCATATTATAGATCTTTCTCTGGTATTCTCACTCCCCATTTAACTCAATTATTTAATTATTATTGGAAATCAGGAAGAATGCCGGAGGAAGCTTTGCGTGTGCAAATAGTTACATTACCAAAGCCAGACAAGACACCCAATCTCATTAATAAATAACGATACAAAGATGTATTCAAAGATTTTAGCTAATAGACTTAATCAGATTTTCCTTGTTGATAGAGATCGGGTGGGTTCATCAGGCTCCGGATGGAACTAGGCATTTTATAAATTTGATCATATTGAATCGTCTTGTACGCCGTTTTGCTCCTATATTTGGAAGCAGAGAAGGTGTTCAACAGATTACATTGGGGATACCTTAGGGAGGTTCTGTCTCGTTTTCACATCCCAGAACCCTTCATTGAGCCTATGTTCGCGTTATATATTGCCAGCCAACAGTATCTGCTACTGGTTATATTTCTGAAACTTTTTCCCTATCTAATGGGACGAGACAGGGGTGTCTGTTGTTGCAACTCCTGTTTGTGTTGGCAATGGAGCCCTTGGCTGAAATGATTCGTAACAGAGCAGATATCGAAGGTATTGTGGTTGGAAATAAGGAACATAAAATAGGTTTATTTGCAGATGACATCATGTTATCTCTTTAAAATCTATCACAATCAACGTCCCTGTTGATGTTGCTCTTGCAAGAATTTGACGAAATTTCATTATATAAAATAAATACTGCCAAAACCCAGTTGCTTCCTTTCTTCATACATTGGTATGAACTGAATATTTTAAAGAGTAGGTTCGACTTTGACTGGAGAGACTCCTATATTTCTTATTTGGACTTAAACCTATGCAAGAATCTGTCCAAAATGCATCATTATAATTTGGGTAAGTGTTGGTCCGATTTTAGGCATGAACTAGAGAGGTGGTGTAGTATTGTCTTGGCTACGCAGGGTTCATTCAATTAAAATGACTCTCCTTCCTAAAATTTTATATTATCTCAGAGTCATCCCCCTTTCGATACCTCTTTTTTATTTTGAAAGGTACACTCGGCCCTCTTGTCTCTTGTAGGTTTGCCTGACTTTGCTCAGTACTATTATGCTACCAATGCTGTGATGCCTTAAAATTTAACTTAGATAATGATCGCCTTATTTGGTTTGAGATGGAGTTTAGCAAGATTTCTCCTTCCTCAATTAAAGATATTTTATGGCTGCTTCCGTCTCAACGTATGAGGATGTCTGATATGTTTTTATCAACCAAGACTTCCATCAAAGCTTGGAATACCCTTTACAAAAAACTTAATCCTTGTTCAATTTGGTCTAGGGCAACCCCATTATCAGTTTTAAAATGAAAAATACCTAATTTGGATACAAACTATTGGTCCTCCCATTCTATTAATTATATTAACGATCTATTCTCATCCTCTAATCTTTTAACATTTTCCCAAATTCAACAAAAATCTCACCTCAGTATCACTGTTCTTCCTATATATGAATAGATGGTTGATCATATTATTGATCATTTTGAGATTTCCCGTCGGGACCCAAATTATAGGCAATTGGAATTACTAAATCTAGAAAAAAATATTATTTTGGATCCCGGACGGAAATGTACCATCTCTCAGTATTTCATATTCTCTGGTCGTGTCCAAAAATCCAAACTCATTGGCAAAATATATGAAATGTAATTACTTCCATTACAGAATTCTCAATTGATTTGACCCCTAGTTTGTGTCTCCTTCAGTGTTTTACAGATGACTTAGCATATCATAAACGCGTTATGATGGGTCATTATTTCGGCCACCCTAGCTATTCCTCGCTTTTGGAAATCAGTTGCTATTCCATCTATCACCGATGTTCTTATTCATCTATTTGAAAGTAAGAGATGCAAGCTTCTTCTCTGCATACCATCAGCCAGTGGTGTCCTCTTACGACACTACTGGTCTGAATGGGAAAAGGTTATGAGGAATAAATTTAAATTGGTGTTATTATCCTGCTGGTCGAAACTCATTTTTTAAAGTTCTCACTTTTTTATCTTTTTATTTCTTTCTCATTTCAATTTTTTCCGTATAAATTATTGAAGACATGACAACCTTTTTTTTTCTTGTATATACTTTTCTATTTTTTTCTTTTTTATTGTTGATGGTTGTTGGGCTGCATTGCAGACGCAATATTGTTCCCTTCCCCACTCCCCTTTTTCCTCTTTCTCCTCACCCCCCCCTCTTTTTTTTGTTGTTTTTATTTTATCCCTGAGTTTATTATTATTTTATCAGTATTATAAGTTTTTTATTGGTCACTATGACATTAACACTTTAATAACTTCTAGTTCATTATCTCAGCCACTGTATTCTAGTTAAGTATATACATCTGTTTGTGACCATTACTTGTTATATTATCTTATGTAGATCATTACCATTTTCGTATATTAAATAGACATAATATTTTTTTAAATAAAAAACATTTGAAAGAAATGTATATGCACATAGACATGCACTCACATTTACACACATAGTGCATGTGTACAGAGGCGTAGCGTGGGGGGTGCAGGGGGGGGCGGCCGCACAGGGCGCAACATCTGGGGGGGCACGCTCAGGGCCGCCCCCCCCCATGCTGCAGCCGCCCAGGCGCTCTGTAGAGAGCCTCAGGCGGCTGCAGCTTTGCCCGGGCGGTGCGTCCATGAGGGCGGACCGCACCGCCCGGGCACAACCTGAGGAGAGGGGCTGACAGGAGGGAAACGCTCAGCGCTCCCTCCTGTCAGCTTCCTTTGCTGTAGCGTGGCCGAGCCCTGCAGCATGATGGTCCGACGGGTACAGGAAGCATCTGTCTCCTGTACCCGGCCGGACTAACAGGAAGTGCACACTTAGTGTGCACTTCCTGGGCTCGGCAGTACAAGCTCGCACAAGCTATACCCATGAACCATCATACTAACTAGAAGTAAGAGAAGAAAGAAAAGTAGGAGGAAGGGGAAAAATGGGGAAGGTAAGAGAGAAAAGAAATTGTCAGTGGAGGTAGAAAGAAAGTAGGATGGGAGGGAAAAGGAGAGTAGGATGGGGGAGAAAGAATTGTCAGAGGGTAAGAAAAGAAATTGTGAGGGGCGGGGAAGAAAAGAAATTGGGAGGGAGAAATATTGAGGAGGGTAGAAGAAGTGGGAGGGAGGGGGAGAAAGAAATTGGGAGGGAGGGGGTAGAAAAGGTAGGAGGAGAAGAAATTGCTTGGGGGAGAAAAGAGAATTGGCAGGAGGGAGAAAAGTGGGAGGGGGAGAAAAGAGAGGTGGTAGGGAGGGAGAAGAAATGGGGAGGGTGGGATAAAAAGAAATTGGTAGGGGAGGGGGGAGAAGAAATGGGGAGGGTGGGAGAAGAAGAAATTGGCAGGGGAGGGGGGAGAAGAAGAAATTGGTAGGGGAGGGGGGAGAAGAAGAAATGGGGAGGGGAGGGGGGGAGAAGAAGAAATTGGTAGGGGAGGGGGAGAAGAAGAAATTGGTAGGGGAGGGGGGAGAAGAAGAAATTGGTGGGAGGGAGAAGAAATTGACGGGGGGTGAGAGTTACAGGGGAGGAAGGGGCAATGAGAGTGGGAAGGGAGAGGGGAGAAGAGAGTGACAAGGGAGGGAGAGGGGGGAGAAGAGAGTAACAAGGGAGGGGGGAGAGATTGACATCCATCACACACACATGCAATGCACCCCTTGCACACAGAAAAACACACAATGCATTACACACACAGACACACACACACACAAACAATGTAACCCTTACACACAATGCATCCCTTACACACACAGAAACACACAATGCATTCTTTACACACACTCAATGCACCCCTTACACACACTCAATGCACCCCTTACACACGCACACACTGCATCCTGTACATACACAGAAACACACCTTGCAGCCCTTACACACACAAACACAGATTCACACAATGCATTCCTTACACACATATCAGGACATCCCCTACACACTCCACCCCCTGTGAACAAACTCATTGGTGGAACATGAAGGTGGACCCTGGGACCCAGACCTTGAGCTGTGTAAAGGACCCCCAAAAAATGGAGCTGCTTCCCGTTCTCCCAGAACATTGATTTTTGTGACCACAGTTACAAACCGCCTCCAGAGAGCCTGTTCTGCACCAGACCAGTGGAGCCAGACTGCAGCTAGAGCCCATCATCATCCTCATCTGGTTGTAAGTAGGCAATCTAGTATATTATTCGTGGCACTAAGCTCTAATTTACCTCACATTAAAGAAACACTATTCCGTTGTTGAAAAATTTGCGCTAATTAAAAGCAGGCGAATTTAAATTAATCTGTATATTATATACAGATTGATATCTTGCACTTCTATTAAATAATTACAATTAGAGGTACAGGATTGAGGAAGTTGGCTCCATCTAGCCCAGTCTTGGATCATCTCCAGGGTATGGTTCCATTTTGATGTTTAGTTTTTGTTCTTGATATTTTTTGTCGTTTACGATGGTTGTGAGACGACATATAATAGATAAAGGGTTATATATACACTACACAAAAACGTATAGCTGGAAGAATTCCCTGGTGTACCTCACAGACACCCGAGAACAATGTACAATAGTAAGAAAGTGGAAAAACACCCAGAATACGTGTAAATTAATATATAAAATATGCAACAACCTGATGGAAAATGTAATCCATATGAATTCTGTATAAAAAAATCAGAGATCCAACATAGCGTAATACAGTAAAAAAACTTAGCAATATATAGATATAGGTGATTGTAGATACACTCACAAACACACGTGGAATATGGCTTCTCGCCCACTCGGGAGCAAATATATGATGGTGATAAGACTGGAAAATCCTCTCAATGGAACATATGGAAATAAAGGAAATCACAGATAGTGAAGTATGTTGTAAAAATACAAAATCACAATTTATTGGTCACACTTACATGTGTGTATAGCACAAAGAGCATGTCTCTCAGTAACCTTGAAACTCCATGCAGTATGGTCCTCAATCCAAAATAGGAAGTGGCAGGAGAGGTTATCAAAGAGCAGCCAAAATACAGATATATACAGATTAAAAACAATATAAAATAACAATGTGGAAATAAAGTCCATACATAAATCCAACGCGTTTCGTCCTGTCACAATGTAGGACTTCTTCAGGGATATTTTCATGATTCTTTTCCTCCGGTTTAAATACCCGTAAAAATCGCCGTCTAATTCCGTGCATCTGTGATTTCGGCGTGCGTTCCAGCCGTGGAACGCACAGAGGCGCGGGAGATAATCGGCATTCACAAAACCAGTTCCGTATTCTATTGCGCATGCGTGCACAAAGCGCGCATGCGCCTGCTGTATAAGAGATCGAAACCTAAACAAAATATGCAACAAGAAGGCAGAAAAAACAACCTCAGATATTTAAATATAAAAGAAACATAATAGTAGACTTTGTTGGCATATAATAGCATGGCCCATGCTAGGTTACTACATTTGTATATTTGTATTCCTAGAACTGCTGAAAATGTGGAGAATGTGTGTAATGCATGTTCGCACTCAATAAAGTGTTGGAAAATAAACTTGTATTTAGATGCATTTTACTTTAATTACATAAGTATTTTCATAACAAACAATACATGTGCTTGTGGGGTAAGGGTTTCTTTAACTAATCTAGTGGAAGAGACTCGAGTGCTAAAATCCACGGGTTAGGGGGCGCAAATTACTTGCCTTGCCCCGGGTGCTGACAACCCACGCTACGCCACTGCATGTGTATACAACATTTTTTGTCATATTTAAAAAGTTCTAAGTTTTTATTAGTTTGTAGAGGAGGGGCTTGATACTTTTGTGCCTACAGACACTCCTAATGTACATTCAGCCCTGCTTGTGTGAGAGTAGAAGGAAATGTCACTTTGAGAGACATGACAGTTACAATTTAACCCCTTAAGGACACAGTTTCAGAAGCTTGTCTTACGCTTAAGGACAAAGGCCATTTTTGCATTTTTTTGCTGTTTGTAATCAAACGCAATTTACATGTCTTTTGTTGCACCAACACATATTATACATCATTTTTTAGAGGGCAAACAGGGCTTTAACCCCTTCCCGACCCAGGACGGTTCAGGACCGTCATCGGCATTTTTGCGTTGCCGACCAATGACGGTCCTGAACCGTCCTAACGGTCTGAGTTACTTACCTGATCGCCGTCGTTCCCCCGGCGGCGATCAGCGTGGCTCCAGTTGTGGGGAGACTGCCTGCAGCCCAGACAGTCTCCCCACACTGAATTAGGACCCCTGTGGCCATGTGATCGCTTAACACAGCGATCACATGGTCACAATAGGTGTCCATAGTGCTGCCTGCAGGGTGACTGTCTGTGCTGACAGGCAGTCTCCCTGCTAGTGTAAAATCATTAAAAAAAATAAAGTTAATGTTAATTAAAAATAAAAAAAATTATATATGTGTATATATGATATATAGACATATATTATATCTATATAATATATGTCTATATATCATATATATAATGTCATACTAAGTGTATTTTTATATTAATATGTACTTATATTAATATAAAAATACACTTATAATTAAATTACACACGTATATATATAATATATATAATAACTATATATATTGTATATATATTATTATAAAATATAAATAATAAGTAATTTAAATTAAATACATTTTTTTTAAATAATAATAAAAAATTAAAAAAAAATTATATAGCTATATGAAATTTTATTCTAACTGTATTTTAAAATTAATATATATATATATTTATATCAAAATACACTTAGAATGAATTTGTATATATATCTATGTATATAAAAATAAAAATAATAAGAAATATACATATGTCCATATACAAAATTACATAAATAATTATATAAATATACACGTAGACTTCAAATATATAAATATGCATATATATTTAAATTCTACGTGCGTATTTATGTAATAGTTTTACATAATTCAGTAATTTTATTGATTGCAATTTAGGGACCTGCCTGCCAACCCAGGCCGAAATTCCAGAGAATTGAATTTGCTAGCACTGTATTTTACCCTGTAACGTTCTACGACACCCTAAAACCTGTACATGAGGGGTACTGTTTTACTCGGGAGACTTCGCTGAACACAAATATTAGTGATTCAAAACAGTAAAACATATCACAGTGATGATATTGTCAGTGAAAGTTACTTTTTTTGCATTTTTCACACACAAACAGCACTTTTACTGATGATATAATTGTTGTGATACGTTTTCCAGTTTTTAAACACTAATATTTGTGTTCAGCGATGTCTCCCGAGTAAAACAGTACCCCCCATGTACAGGTTTTATAGCATTTTTGAAAGTTACAAGGTCAAATATATGGGTCAAATATTTTTACATTGAATGGCCAGGTTGGTTACGTTTGCCTTTGAGCGTATGGTAGCCAGGAATGAGAATTACCCCCCATGATGGCATACCATTTGCAAAAGACAACCAAGGTATTGAGAATGGGGTATGTCCAGTCTTTTTAGTAACCACTTGGTCACAAACACTGGCCAAAATTAGCGTCAATTTCGTTTTTTTTTTTCACACACAAACAAATATGAATGCTTACTTTGGCCAGTGTTTTCGACTAAGTGGCTACTAAAACTGACTGCCCATATTGAATACCCTGGGTTGTCTACTTTAAAAAAAATATGTACATGTGGGGTGTTATTCAGAGATTTATGACAGATAATAGTGTTACAATGTCACTATTGATAAATTTTAAAAATGTATGTTTTGAAACCGCAATATCCTACTTGTACCTATAGCCCTATAACATGCAAAAAAAAAGCAAAAAAGCATGTAAACACTAGGTATTTTTAAACTCAGGACAAAATTTTGAATCTATTTAGCAGTTTTTTTCATTCGCTTTTGTAGATGAGTAAAAGATTTTTCAAGTAAAAGTCAAAAAACATGTATTTTTTTCAATTTTTCATCAGATTTTTTTATTTTTTTTAAATTAAAATACATGAGATTATATAAATAATGGTATGTAAAGAAAGCCCCTTTTGTCCTGAAAAAAACAATATATAATTTGTATGGGAACAGTAAATGAGAAAGCGGAAAATTACAGCCAAACACAAACACCACAAAAGTGTAAAAATATGCCTGGTCGCAAATGTACAACATCGCAAAAACAGTCCAGTATATTAAGGGGTTAAGGACTGAGCCAAATGTACACGTTGTGAACAAAACAAAACGTAAACAAAACCTGGCATTTGCGCTACATGTCTGTCCAACCGTAATTCACCTCTTTCGTATTAAATGCCCCCACACTTATTATATATAATTTTATTCATGGGAAACAGGGCTTTTATTTAATATCAAATATTTAGCTATGAAACATAATTTAATATGAAACGAATGGGAGAAAATAAGAAATGTTGTTATTTTTTTAGGTCTACATGACATTTTAACTGTCAATATCATAATACTGTTTGCTTTTACTGCAATAAAATACACATTTGTATTCAGCAAAGTTTCACGTGTAAAACAGTACCCCCTATGTACAGGTTTTATGGTGTTTTGGGAAGTTACAGGGTCAAATATAGCACATTACATTTGAAATTGACGCTGTAACTTTTGAAAACACCATAAAACCTGTACATGAGGGGTACTGTTGTACTTGGGAGACTTCGCTGAACACAAATATTTGTGTTTCAAAACAGTAAAAAGTATCACAGCAATAATATTGTCCGTGTAAGTGCTGTTTGTGTGTCAAAAATGCAAAAAACTTTACTTTTACTGGCGATATCATCGTTGTAATAAATTTGACTGTTTTAAAACACTAATATTTGTGTTCAACAAAGTCTCCCGAGTAAAACAGTACCCCCCATGTACAGGTTTTATGGTGTCTTGGAAAGTTATAGGGTTAAATATAGTGCTAGCAAATTAAATTCCCTATATTTTCGGCATGGGTTGTCAGGCAGGTGACAGGTTCCGCTAATTGTAATTAATTAAAATACCTAATTATGTAAAAATATTACATAAATATATATGTAGAATTAATATATATATATATATATATATATATATATATATAATATATGTATAATGGCACTCACCCTTGCTGGTATACTGTAAAATCCAATGCCCTGGTGCAATCCCACGCTGAAATAGTATATAATATATAGGTAGAAAGGATGCACTCTCCGGTCTTTAAATATTACAAAATTATTTATTCCATTACATGGTATGTAGCAAATTGATCGACGTTTTGACCCGTTCGGGTCTTCCTCAAGATCCTCAATTATATATATAATTTTTAAAAAATATATTTTTATTTATATATATATATATATATATATATATATATGTATATATATATGTATATATTTATGTATATAGATATATGCATTATTTCGTTCTACATGTATTTTGATATAAATATATATATATATATATTATATATATATATATATATTAATATCACAATACAGTTAGAACGAAATAACACACATCTATATATTTTTTAATTATTTATTTTTTATTATTTTTATTTTTTAATGTATTTGAATTTTTTATATTATATATAAATATATATATAACAATAATTATATATATATATATTTAATCAGTCTACGTATAACTTGATATTTATATATATATATATATATATATATATATATATATATATATATATTAATAGTTAAATACACCTAGACAGTGTATTTGTGTGTATGTATATGTGTATTACTAAGTATATAATGCAGCAGCCAGCTAACCCGGCCATGTGATTGTGAGGACCTCACTCTCACATGGCCGGGGGGTGCCAGAGGAGGCAGGATCCGCCGCGGAGGACTCCCTGGGATCCCAGGTGAGTCCCCCGACCGCAATCGCTGGCGTGGGATCGCTGGCGACCGGGTAAGTAAGAAAAAACGCGAGGGCGTACTATTACGAGAGACGCTTAGAATAGGGCGTAATAGTACGCCCTCCGGTTTTAAGGGGATAATATGTCCAGCTTAGAAAAAGTAATTCAAAATAAAGTCATTTATGTGTCTTGATTTATAGAGAACATCATATGTATAGGATTTCAGCTTATTTTGAAAGCTACAGGTCACAAAATACAAGGACTAAATTAAAATTAAAATTTGCAACAATTTTAGAAATTGGTTATGTTTGTCTTGTAGGTTTAGTAGCCATCACAGAAATCAAAATTGCCACACAAAAGTATATATTTATATAAAGTAAACATCAAAGGCTATTTACCTAAGGTTAGTTTGACACTTTTTATGTAGCCATTTCATCGCCAATCTCTGCTAAATATTGGAGTAAAATTGTGTTTTTTCTCTATTTTGGCATATACACATATAACAAAGCTTTTGTAATGTGTATTTCGTAAAGCTGGAGTGTGCTATTCCTGTGTTCAGCTACATCTGCTGAGTATAACGATACCCCCATTGTATGCCTTTGGCACTTTTCTGTAAAAATACAGTGCCATATAAGAGACTAGGCTATTTCAGATATCTTATATGGTGTATAGAGTTGAGCGAACCCGAACATTACTGTTTTTGGACCCCGGACCCGAACACTGACATTTCAGTGTATGTTAGGGTTGGAGTTTGGTATTCGGCGATTTAATGGCGCATTTTGAAAGGCTGCAGGGCAGCCAATCAACAAGCGTTTGACTCGTGTGCCCTTAGAAGCCATCACAGCCATGCCTACTAATGGCATGGCTGTGATTGGCCAGTGCAGCATGTGAGCCATTGACATAGTATACATAGACGCCGCATTGACTGCTGAGCGGCGAGAAATACACACAGACACAGAGATATCAACTGCCACACAGGGATAATTAGAATGGCAGTACTCAGGTAGTGCAGAGAAGGGATAATGAGAATGGTAGTACTCAGTCAATGCAGGTATTATGGGAATGGTAGTACTCAGTTAGTGCAGAGCAGGGATAATGGGAATGGCAGTACTCAGTTAGTGCAGGGATAATGGGAATGGTAGTACTCAGTGAAGAGCAGGGATAATGGGAATGGCAGTACTCAGTTAGTGCAGGGATAATGGGAGTGGTAGTACTCAGTCAGTGCAGGGATAATGGGAATGGTAGTACTCAGTGCAGAGCAGGGATAATGGGAATGGTAGTACTCAGTGCAGGGATAATGGGAATGGTAGTACTCAGTTAGTGCAGGGATAATGGGAATGGTAGTACTCAGTTAGGGGGCCCTAAATAACAATGGGGAGAACCTACTGTCCTCCCCCTGGCCCCCACCCCTGCACGGTGGGTGGGTGCCCTAAAGAACAATGAGGGGGGGCCTACTGTCCTCCCTCCTGCCCCCCACCCCTGCGTGGTGGATGGGGGCCCAAAATAAGAATGACGGGGGGACCTAGTGTCCTCCCCCCCGGCCCCCACCCCTGAGCGGTGGATGGGGGCCCTAAATAAGATTGAAGGGTGGACCTACTGTCCTCCCCCCCGGCCCCCACCACTGCATGGCAGTTGGGGGGTCTACATAACAATGAGGGGGACCTACTGTCCCCCAGTCCCCACCCCTGCACAGTGGGTGGGGGTCCTACATAACAATGAGGGGGGGACCTACTGTCCTCCCCGGCTCCCACCACTGAGCGGTGGGTGGGGGCCCTAAATAAGAATGAGGGGGGGGATCTACTGTCCTCCCCACCGGCCCCCACCCCTGTTGAATTGTGCTGGCTCTGCCCCTGATCTGCCTCCTTGTCAGTCTCAGCCAATCCTATGGGGAAGCATTGTGATTGGATCAGGCTACCACTTCTGATTATGTCAGCAGACTGCTTGTTTTCTGAGGCAAACAGCATACACATCTACAGCTTCAGGTTTAAATACAGTACGATTTTGCTGTATTTATGGAGGCATGAGGGGCCCAGGGGGGCTAGATGGTGGTGTTAACACTATAGGGTCAGGAATACATGTTAGTGTTCCTGACTAGAGTTCTAGAGACTAGACTTCGTCAAAAAGTTTGAGTTCGGCTCGAACTTGACCCCAAACTTGACCTTGAACCCGAACCCCATTGAAGTCAATGAGGACCCGAACTTTTGGGCACTAAAATGCCTCTAAAAAAGTCCTGGAAAGGGCTAGAGGGCTGCCACTGGCTGCTCACTGTAAAAAAAATTAAATTAAAAACCTATTGGCCCCCACCCAAGAACGGCGGGTGGGGGCCCTAAGTTAGAATAAGGATGGGGGACCTATTGTCCTCTCCCCTGTCCCCCACCCCTGGGCGGTGGGTGGGGGCCCTAAATAAACATTTAACCCCCCTCCCCCCAAAAAATAACCCCTACCTACCTTCCTCATCCTAAAAGTAATGAGGGGGGACCAAAAGCTAGATACCTTTTAAAAAGAAAAAAGAAAAAGAAACTTACCATTTGATGTCTTCTTTCTTCTAGAATCTTCTTTTTTTAGCCCCAAAAAAGGCCAAATAAAAATCTATAATAACCGACGAACTTTAAAAAAAACAAAAAACCATGAGAACAAAAAAAAATAAATCAATTTTCATCCATGGTGGGCTCCGCGCAGACTAAGCTTTGCAGGGCAGGGGAAGGCTTACAAAGCCTTGCCCCGCCCTGCAGTTAGGCTCAGAGCACTCTGATTGGTGGGTTTAAGCCATCCAATCAGAGTGCTCTGACAGGTAAATGAAGAGACTGACAGGTAAGTCTCTACATTTACCTGTCACAGCACTCTGATTGGTTAGCTTGAAATCCACCAATCAGAGTGCTCTGTGTCATTTTACACACCGTGGAAAAATTCCAAAGAACTTTCCCACGCTGTGTAAAATGACACAGAGCACTCTGATTGGCTTAAACCTACCAATCAGAGTGCTCTTTTCCTAATTGCAGGGCGGGGCAAGGCTTTATAAGCCTCCATGGGTGAAAATGTATTTATTTATTTTTTGTGCTCTGGTTTTTCTAATTGCGACGGTCATTATGGATTTTTATTTTGCCTTTTATGGGGCTGAAAAAAGAAGATTTTAGAAAAAAGAAGACATCAAGTGGTAAGTTTTATTTTATTTTTTTACAGGTACTTAGTTAATGGTCCCCCCTCATTATTTTTAGGGTGAGGGGGGTAGGTAGGGGTTATTTTTTTGGGTGGAGGGGGGTGACTAGGGGTTTGAGGACCCCTAGTCACCTTGGGGGGGGGGGTTAAATTTTTATTTAGGGCCCCCACCCGCCACTCAAGGGTTGGGGCCGGGGGGGAGGACAATAGGTCCCCCCTTATTCTAATTTAGGGCCCCCACCCACCGCTCAGGGGTGGGAGCCAGGGGGGGACAATAGGTCCCTCCCATTATTGAAATTTAGGGCCCCCACCCGCCGCTCAGGGGTGGGGGCTGGATGGGAGGTCAATAGGTCCCACCCCCCTCACTTTTATTTAGGGCCCCCATCCACCGCTCAGGGGTGGGGGCCGGGGGGGGAGGACAGTAGGTCCCCCCCTCATTGTTATGTAGGGCCCCCACCCACCGCGCAGGGGTGGGGGCCAGTGGGGAAGACAGTAGGTTCCCCCCTCATTGTTATGTAGGGCCCCCACCCGCCACGCAGGGGTGTGGGCCGGGGGGGGAGGACAGTAGGTCCCCCCCTCATTCTTATGTAGGGCCCCCACCCGCTGCGCAGGGATGGGGGCCATGGGAAGGACAATAGGTCCCCCCCCCCCTTATTTTACTTTAGGGCCCCCACCCGCCGTTCAGGGGTGGGGGCCAATAGGTTTTTAATTTTATTTTTTACTAGACATGCCCCTACTTGCGGTATAGCGAGTAGGGGCTGAATTTACTAACACTAAGTAATCTTTACTTAGTATTAGTAAATGTGGCTGAAAGGTAGATAGCTCCCTAATACTGTGGGATTAGGGAGTTATCTACTAAGCGGCTGCTTATTTTATGTTATTTTAAGTGATTTCCCTATCAACATTTGTTTGCAGGGCACTTGTCCCACTCTTACCCCCATTTTACTTCCTTTTGCAGCCCTCTAGCCCTTTCCAGGACTTTTTTAGAGGCATTTTAGTGCCCAAAAGTTCGGGTACTCATTGACTTCAATGGGATTCGGGTTCGGGGTCAAGTTCGAGCCGAACTCAAACTTTTTGACGAAGTTTGGCCGAAGTAGGTGAACCCGAACATCCAGGTGTCCGCTCAACTCTAGTCCGGAACACTAACATGTATTCCTGACCCTATAGTGTTACCACCACCATCTAGCCCCCCTGGGCACCTCATGCCTTCATAAATATAGCAAAATCTTACTGTATTTAAACCTGAAGCTGTAGATCTGCATGCTGTTTGCCTCCGAAAACAAGCAGTCTGCTGACATAATCAGAAATGGTAGCCTGATCCAATCACAATGCTTCCCCATAGGATTGGCTGAGACTGACAAGGAGGCAGATCAGGGGCAGAGCCAGCACAATTCAAACACAGCCCTGGCCAATCAGCATCTCCTCATAGAGATTAATTGAATCAATTAATCTCTAAGAGGAAAGTTCAGTGTCTGCATGCAGAGGGAGGAGATATTGAATGTTTGGATGCATTTTAGGCAGCCATGACCCAAGAAGGATCCCTACCACCCATCTAAGGAGTAGCCAGTGAAGTTATCAGTAGGCTGTAATGTAAACACTGCAGTTTCTCTGAAAAGATAGTGTTTACAGCAAAAAGCCTGAAGGTCATGATTCTACTCACCAGAACCAATTTAATAAGCTGTAGTTGTTCTTGTGACTATATTGTCCCTTTAAATTTTTATGCTGTGCCCATGTCCCATTTTAGAGTATTTTACCAGGCTATATAATCCAAATACCCCATAAAGCCATACCATTTCTTAAAGAAGACATCCCAGGGTATTGGCATATTTTGAACCTTAGTGTGGGATAATTTTTCCGCTAGCTTGTGCCCAGTGTAGTGGTAATAAGCATTTTTTCTGCCTTTTTGACACACAAAGTGAGTTTGCACAGTATATTTTGCAAACCTTATGCATGCTATGACTGTATAATACTTCATATGTTTCTCAGCTATTTCGTCTGAATACAGCAATACCCCCATAATTACCTTTGCCAGGTATATGTAGACATGGAAGGGGCACATTTGAGACACAGGCCTTCCAGTTCTTTTCAAACTTTGAATTTTTACACTGTGTCCATGTCCCATTTTAGCAGGCTATATAATCCAACTACCCCATAAAGGCATACCATTTCTTAACCCCTTAAGGACGGCTGGCGTTCTATGCCATCCTTGGTGACCCGGCTCTAAACGCCGGCGGGCGGCATAGAACACCCAAGCCGTCCTTTCTACTTATACATACATGGAAAAGTAGGTGGAGTATGGCTGGTTCTCAGGTATAACAATATTGGTGAACACTGGAAAAGACAAAAAATATAGTACTCACAAAGGTGGAGCCAATAGAAAAAGCTCAACTCATGGGCAGATGGGAATATTTGAAGGGATCCCACTCCCTTATTGGTTGTGATAGGAGTCTTCTTCCTCATCCAATAATTTCACTGAGCGTAAATTCCAGTATATGGAAATGCTTTATTGGGTAAAACAAGGGTAAAATAACAAAAGAAAATAAATTCTTATCAAGATAAAATCAAATGTCAATTAATTAGCTTGCAATTAGCTTATTTTTATAAGAATTTATTTTCTTTATGTTGATTTTATCTTTATAAGAATTGATTTTGTATTTTGATCACTGTAGGTAGTGATAAACTGGCAGGGAAGGGGTTAATTTTTATTAGGACTGGGTAAAGGAGGGTGAGATTTTTTTTTACTTTTAAAAAATAATTTATGAAAACATTTTTTTTTTACTTTTTAAAACTTTTTTTTTTAACGTTAACCCCTAGCTAACCTATGAATTTGAAGTTAATGGCCCAACAGTGGTACGCATGTAATGGGATGGGATCAGATGAGGGGGTAACCCTAGGGTAAACAAGATAAGTGCTAGAAAAGGTATAGGAGCATCACAGGAACCGGCCGTGTATGTCAAGCCCCAGACATATACGGCTGGTTCCTGTGACGCTCCTATGCCTTTCTAGCACTTATCTAGACGAGAACTTATTTAGGCAGATAGCAATCATTTTGGTAATCACTAGAACAGCGCACAGATCAGTATTGTCGGTCCTGTGATACCTCTTTGCCTCCTTGCCTCCTCTAGTATTTATTTAGACGCCAATGTATTTAGGCAGTTAGCTACCATTCAGATTATCACAGGAGCGGCATACAGGTTATAATCTTTATCCAGACAGCTAGTGATAGTACCTGGCAATACTAAACAGGTGCCCTTGAAGGCACAGACTAAGGGATAGTTTAGCCTGAGCCCTGTTGGACAAAAGGCACCTGTATTCTATATTTAATAGTATCAGCACAGCTAGATCCTCTTTGTTGATAGGTGCCCTAGAAGGCACAGACTAGCTTCTCTATAAGAGTTTTTATCTTGCTGGGACTGTCACTATCACTGTTTAGCCACTATTACTCCCTTCTATATTACACTGAGCAACCCCCACCATAAGGATCTACTCAGTCTTTATATGGTATCCTCCTTGGAGTTATGGCTATACTATAGACTTGCCGTCTGGAGTCTATAATACAGTGTTTTATTATATCTGGGTGTGAGACCTAGACTATTGTATAATTTAGGTAATTACCAGTGGAGATTTTTACAACACATAATAGATACATTTGTGTTGTATCAATTTCTCCTACACTTTTCTGGTACATCCAGTCCAACTGCACTGATCTAGCTACTGTGTATCTTTTTTCCAAACACACAGAGCCTTTTTGCAGCGATTTTATTTGGGGTGTACTTTTATACTCTGGAGTTTTCTGTCTCCACCCAGCCTGCATTTGTTTATATATGTTTTTCACTCCCCTACCCTTCTGTATATTATCTCTATCTCTGTCCATCTAGTTTATTTAGTGCACATCACCACGCTACTAAATTTTAGTGTAGCAAGTGCAGCTTGTGTACATTCGTTTGTCTTTTTGAGTCTTACAATAAAGTATCTTCTAGATTTTTAACTTTCATTATTTTTTTTCTCCTTATAACCATTCTGGGTCAGATTTTTCTCTCGTTCTAACCCTAGCTAACCTAACACCAAATTCTCCAATTCCCCACTAACTTCCACCCACCCCAGCTAGCTAAATATATAATTTTAATATATTTAAATTAATTAATAAAGTAAAATTAACCCCTGAGGGTTACAAAAAAATAAAAGTTAAAAAAAAATCAGATCACAGTAAAATGTAGTCCCTGCCAATTGTAGTCAGTGATCAATTGGCAGGGAATGGGTTAATTTTTATTTACAGGGAAATAGATCACTGCTGATCCTGCACTTCACACAGACCGCGGAAGAGCAGGGAGGCGGATCGTGAGTCCCTGCAGCCCATGTGCTCGCTCTGACAGCCTGTCTGTCACGGCGATCTGGGGTTAACGTTACCAAATGACAGACCTGGTCCATCATTCGTCACGAAGGGGTTAAAGGAACACTGCAGTAACAGGAATATAATCATGTACTCCTAACATTATAGTGTTTAACTATTTATGTCTACAGACCAGAATTTCTTGAAGTTTAGTATTTTGCAATTCTCTTGACAATTCGCCAAATTTCCCAATTAAGTAACTTAAACACTTTGCTCTTCATATACAGTGACTATGTGATTAAATATTGGCAGTGTTCGGATATCCATCCCTTTCCTGGCCTTTACTGTGGCTTTCTCACACATTAGGGAGAGAGAAGTCGCTTTGTCCTCAGTCACCTAAACAAACCCTCTCAGCCAGTGGCGTACTAAGGGGGGTGTATTAATTATGGGAGGGAGGTTTAATTATGGGGGGTGTATAAATTATGGGGGGTGGATTAATTATGGGAGGGAGGTTTAATTATGGGGTGTATTAATTATGGGAGGGTGTATTATTATGGGGGTGGATTAATACAATTATGGGGGGTATTAATTATAGGTGGGGGGGTGGATTTATGGGAGGGAGGAGGGAGGTTTAATTATGGGGGTGTTGGTATGGGGGGGATTAATTATGGGGGTTATTAATTATGGGAGGGGAGGTTTAATTATGGAGGGTGTTTAATTATGGGGGGTGTATTAATTATGGGGTGGATTAATTATGGGGGTGGATTAATTATAAGGGTGGATTAATTATGGGGGTGGATTAATTATGGGGGTGTTAATTATGGGGAGTGATTATGGGGGGATGGATTCATTATTGGGGGGTGGATTAATTATTGGGGGGTGGATTAATTTGGGGGGTGTATTAAGAAAATGTTAATTATTTAAATTGTATTTATTTCGAAGTTAAGTTATTTTTCATAGTTCCATTTTTTTCAAGTTGATATACAGTTTACAAATTTGTGAAATAAATATTATTGAAAACATTGAAAAAATTGTGGGTGTTTTCTTACATTTTTATTATGGGGGGTGGGGTGCCACACTCAGGGTCCGCCCCGGGTGCCAAATGCTCTAGGTACGCCCCTGCTCTCAACGGCTGTTTTAAAGGACCACTCTAGGCACCCAGACCACTTCAGCTTAATGAAGTGGTCTGGGTGCCAGGTCCTTCTAGGGTTAACCCATTTTTTCATAATTATAGCAGTTTCAGAGAAACTGCTATAATTATGAATGGGTTAAGCCTTCCCCCTAATCCTCTAGTGGCTGTCTCATTGACAGCCACTAGAGGCGCTTGCGTGCTTCTCACTGTGATTTTCACAGTGAGAGCACGCCAGCGTCCATAGGAAAGCATTGTAAATGCTTTCCTATGAGACCGGCTGAATGCGCGCGCAGCTCTTGCCGCGCGTGCGCATTCAGCCGGCGGGGCGGAACGGAGGAGGAGAGAAGGAGGAGAGCTCTCCGCCCAGCGCTGGAAAAAGGTAAGTTTTTCCCTCTTTCCCCCTTCCAGAGCCGGGCGGGAGGGGGACCCTGAGGGTGGGGGCACCCTCAGGGCACTATAGTGCAAGGAAAACGAGTATGTTTTCCTGGCACTATAGTGGTCCTTTAAGGGTTACCCTGCTACACCGAGGGGGTCTAAGTCCATAAATCTGCAACTATGCGCTATGCTTGTTTTATTTTTATCTTTGCTTAGCTGAACATTCTCAGTAGAATTGTATCTATGTAAACTATATGTCTAAACGATGTTTATGAATAATAAACCATCACTTTCTCCCCACTTGTGTTTCTGAGAAGTAGTGTAACTGCCGGACCGTTGGTAATTATTAATTACTAACACAGCCCGGATTATAACGGCCGTTTTACCGCCCCTCCCTCGCGACACCGCGCACGCGGCCTCGTGTCCGTCGACCGCCTCCCACCGCGTGACTCCCTGTAACTTGTCTCCATTAGTCCCCGCCCCCTCTGGCACCATGCCCGAGTGACACGCCTCGGGGTAACATGACTGCCACTGACGCTTCACCAAGGAACCAGTTCCCCGCGTGGGGGAGCCGTTTTGTAAATGAACGCCGCCTGCGAAACGGAAGAACGCGACGGTAAAATTAGACCGCTTCAACGGCCGGGTGCCCAACGGTGTCAACAGTTCCTCAGAGTGAGTGCCGGGAGCTGGTTGGCCGGTGTTGTGGGTGGGCAGTGGACGGTTTGGGGAGAATGTGCTGCCACCTCGCTCCTCCTCAAAAAGTGCCATATGGAGTATTAGGACGGTGTGTGGAGAGAGACCCGGGGGTGACTGCATCTGGGGGGATTTGGACGAGGTGTAGGCTGCGACCGGTGACCTCTGGTCGCCCCCTCCCCCCGTGTGAGTCCCCGGTGATGCGCGATGTTACGTACACCGGCTCACCTTGACGTTATTCCCGTGCCTGTCTCTCTCCGTGCGGCTTCCGCATCCTGATGTCAAATAGTTCTTCGCTTACTGAGTGCTCTCTGTAGGGCTGCAGGGAGAGCACTCACCACCTCCCAGGCCTGTTAGAACTCTGCTTATAGTTTTGTTTTTATTTAGTTTTTTTAGTAAACTATGAAGAGACTCTCAAAAGGATTTCTGAGCAATTGTGATTGCTGCTGTCTGTAAGATCGAGGCCCCAAAATAGTTTGTAGCAAAGGAGTCTCGCTCCCTCTGAGTTAGTACAAATTCACCCCACAGCTTGCTAAAGTGTGATCTCTGTCCACACTGTGTGTGTGTGATATTGTTTGACATGGCGCTTGTCCTCATCCATAGTGGTGTATATAATAACCATAAACACCATAAACATTTTAATAAAGCCATATAAAGGAGATAATTCAGCATGGTGAGTGTTCATGTTACGGTGAATTCGTGGGGGATGGGGGAGGTTGTAGAGAGAGAGAGTGAGATAATTGTATATGTGACATTATATGCAGCCTTTTGAAAATAAATTGTAGAGGACTGGAAGTGTGCACAAGAGTGATAAATAATTTTGTACTTTAAGAATGGAAGTTAAAGGCCAAACAAGATAAGGATGTGCTGGCTGACTTTTTGCGGATTATAAAGAAGGTATTAATTGTGATTGACATTTTTATTTTGCTAAAAACTTTATAATGAAGGCATTCATGTTTTGGCCAGTTTAATAGTGGTGTCGAGCGCTTGTGATAGTGTAATGTTTTCGTTACATTCCTGTATAGATTTATTTTATTACACCTTTACTATGTGTATTTTGTTTAACATCTATGCAATACTAAGCCCTTTGTTAATCAAAATATCTGGCGGATACAAATACAAATCCAGTTCTTCTATATGAATATTATTATTATTTAAATATGACTGAGGTTTTCACCGGATGACTGTATAATTCTGTAAATAGAAATTGCTTGTTTTGTTTAAAGAAATATTGCTCCTCAAGTGCAAATACTTAAAGGGATCCTATAGTGCCAGGAAAACCCATTTTCCTGGCACTATAGGCTCTTGGAGTGCCCCCCTCCCTCAGCGCAGAAGGGGTTAAATCCCCTTCAGCCACTTACTTTAATTCCCCACTCCCCCCCCAAGTGAGGACGTCCAGCATCAAATAAGTGCAATTTACTCTGCTATGTTTTCAGCTGCAGGTTTAAAACTAGGGGGACCTGGCACTTAGAGCACTTCATTGAGCTGACTTGGTCTGGGTGCCTATAGTGGTCTTTTAAAAGCTTAAAGGCACAGTATAATGTCAGGAATACAAACATGTATTCTTGACACTGTAATGTTAATGAACTATTTTAGTATCTGCCGCCACTGCCCAGATCGCAGTAAAAAATGTTTAAAGGGATATTATGGTGTTAGTAATACAAATTCCTAGCACTGTAAGATAGCCCTCTGCCTCCCCCCTCCATTGCAGCCCTCAGCCAATAAAGGGTTAAAAAAACACACCTTATTTACTTAATGTTGGGTCGGCCGCTCCTTTTCCTCAGACACCATCTAGTTGGGTGGGGGGAGGGAGGGGGCACTAATGCACGTGCTCCAATGCTTTACCATAGGGATTTCACTGATGCTGGATGTCCTCATGCAGAGCGTGAGGACGTCAACTGATCTAACATAGCCTAGCTAGCAGGAATCGTCTCTAGTGGCTGTCAGGTATACCGCTACGAGAGGCTGTCTTAGTGCTGCAATGTAAAAATTGCAGTTTCTCCATATTAAATGGCTATGTATGACAGTGACACTGAACACAGACCCATTTAATGAGCTGAAGTGGTCTGGGTGCCTATAGTGTCCCTGTAAACTTAACTCTTTTTTTTTTTTTTTCCACACTTGTCCCTGCTTGGCTCCACCTCCATAACTGAGATAGTTAATCTTGATGATCTCAGCCAATCTTATGCATTCCCATAGAAAACCATTGGGAAGCTATTGCACATGCTCTGCAAAATGCTGCACTGCACCAGTCAGCATCTCCTTATAGAGATTTATTGAATCAGTGCATCTCTATGGGAAGTGTTCAGACGGAAAGCACCTCTAGTGGCTGTCTGAGTGTCTGCCACTAGAGGTGTTACTAGGCAGCAATATAAACACTGACTTATCTAAAAATGTGGTATTTATAGAGCTCAACATGCTATAGATACAACCACCACTACAGGATGGGGGTCTGGTGACTGTAGTGTTCCTTCAACATGGATCTAATTTAAACTAAAGTCTACCTATTTGAATACATGTTTATCTGGCAGGTGAACATTATAAAGAGCTTTTTTTTTTTTTTTAATATCCAGTGTATAGTGTGTTAATCTCCCTTGGAAATGCTTTGTCAGATTTAACACAAAGCAACTTTACATTCAAGTATAAATTTGCATAAATAATTTTTCAAAAAATGTTTGCTCTCTTTCCGTTCGTAACTATGAAGCAAAGTGCAGATGAGCTATCCTTTTTCTTTAGGAAGAAGTTGCAGTAGCATTTCATCATCTTGCTGTATTTGTTCATACATGCTAGACATGTTTTGTAGTCCGATTTATTGTCAGAGGTCCACACGTTATTACATAATATTCCATCTGATATCTTGAATAGTTTTTGACAAACGTTTTGAAGACATCTGCAGTGTAAAACCAGTCTGCATCATTAGAAAAAGGAGTTCTGTATGAAAGTAAGAAAGAGAAAAAAAACATTGTTTTTTTTTAAGATATACCATGATTGAGTGTGCTTTATTGATGTTTGTATTGGAATCAAGAATGCTGAGGCAGAATATGCAACAAATATTAAAATGCTATGTATTATCACTAAAGGTTATGAATCTGCAATGGCTAGCTTTTCCTTTGCTCATAGAAAAGTAAAAATATTGTTATACCACTTTGTGTATTTAAATGGTGATACATCCATTGTTCATAAAACAGAGTGGCGTGGGAGTGCACACCTTAAATTCTTAATTCAATGAAGGCTAGTGTGAAGTTGTTAGACAATTCCATAATTATAATAGTCCATATGCTAAGTTTTCATGTGAATAAAGTTTAGAGAAAACGGAAACTTTGAAGTTGTTTTTTTTTTTTTTGTTTATACTAACAAGAGAAAAGTTCTCCCAAGAAAAAGCTGGTGGCAGGAGTGTAGAGGAACAGCATATGGCATTAAAAGGAGCACAGCTGGAGGTAGCATTTCCATCTGAACATGATGTCAGAGCAGCTGACAGCTTGCCATCCCTCAGCCTTTTATTCTAACACACAGACAGGGAGTCAGTGTTTGCAAAGCTGTGTGGGGAGAAGGTATCTCATTCCTCTCTAACATCATCTCCACTTTGCATCTGTTTCTGTTAGTCTAGGGTTTTTTGTTTTTTGGGGGTTTTTTTTTTTCTTCCTGTTTTAACTCCTACCCCTATCCCTGTACTAACCCAAAGACCTGAAATCAGCACGGCTGAAGAGGTACTCAATCAGGTTTATGTATTCAAAAGGTAGGATTTCTGGTAGGTGAAATATGTAATGTGCTGTCTGACCCTTTTATTTTGTGTTTAAAATTGTTATAAATGAGATCTAGTTTATAATTCATAGTTAAGAAATATATATATTTTGGGGGGTGGGGAGCTAATTTAAAATATATTTTTTTTGTTTTGTGTCTATTTCCATAATGTAGAAGAGTGAAATGGTGTGCACAAAGTTGCAATCAATAGATGAGGTTGAGTTGTAAGTTTAAATTTCTCAAAAAAAAAAAATATTTTCAACCTGTAAATAATTTTACTGTCTTTGAAGAAATGTAAAGTCTCCTTTTTTTTCCCCCTCTTTGGATTTGTTGGACTGGTGTCTATGCATGCTAACTAATTTTAAAACTTGTAGATTTGAGCTGCCTGAATTGGCCAGACAGCTGTAATCGCACTCCTCTATTCTTAATCTCTTTATCTGGGCAGCAGCTGCCATATGGCCACCGTCAGCTGGATCAGATGTTTATAAGCTTCCTTCTTCGTCCCTCTGTCTTTTCAGTCTCCTAATTTGATCACAGCTACCTTGTGAGCTGCCCTCCAATCTTTATTTTTAGTCCTCCTTAAGGATTAGGATTGATGTGGGTTATAAGGCTCTTAGAGTGATTGTATTTGTACATCTTGTTCATTTTAGTATATTTCCCCCCCCCCCAAAAAAAAACTAATGTCCTATAAAAGAAACAAAATGTCTCATTAGTTGCACATTAATTCTAGGCTTATTAAAATAGTCCAGCATTGGCATGCATGTTATGTTAAAGATTTTCCCTTTTTCGTTTGTTTATAGAGACCATAAGCTATAATTTATCAAATTGTGCACAATGTTTTACTTTTCTTGATTTAGAGATTAACAAAATGTAGTATTCTGTTAAAGAAGCAAACTCCACACCCGTGTATGCATATTTTGTTTAGGTCTCTTCAGTGCTAAAATGTAACCATATTTGCATTTGAATAAGTAATTAGAGCAACAGTTGAAGCTTTGATATGTTTTATTGCATGTTTAAGTAGTTTGCATAGAACATAATTAACATTGAAGATTCATAATTAGCCCATGTTTTATTAAAATATTTTATTTTGTGTTATAGTATTTCTTGTGATCCTAATATTTATGTATAATTTTTTTTTCGCCTCAATTTAGGCAATGAAGACAGGATGGAGTTTCCAGAGCATAGCAGACATTTACTACAATGCTTAAGTGAGCAGAGGCTTCAAGGTTTTCTTTGTGACTGCACGGTGCTTGTCGGAGATGCCCATTTTAGAGCACATAGGGCCGTACTGGCTTCCTGCAGCATGTATTTTCACCTCTTTTATAAAGACCAACTAGACAAAAGAGACCTTGTTCATTTGAACAGTGACATTGTTACAGCTCCAGCTTTCACACTCCTGCTTGAATTCATGTATGAAGGAAAACTCCACTTCAAAGATCTTCCAGTTGAAGATGTGCTTGCAGCTGCCAGCTATCTCCACATGTATGACATTGTAAAAGTATGTAAAAAGAAGCTGAAAGATAAAGCTACTACAGAAGCAGATAGCACTAAAAAGGAGGAAGACTCTTCAAGTTGTTCAGACAAAGTAGAGAGCCTTTCAGATGGCAGTAGTCACATGGCAGGCGAATTGCCCAGTGATGAAGAAGATGGTGAAGATGAAAAATTGAACATTTTGCCTGGTAAAGATGATTTGGCAACTGAATCTGGGAACATTTGGATAAGATTGCCTTCAGATTCAACAAGCATTCCCCAGACAGGCAGAGAAGTTGAAACATGCACAACAGGATCTAGGAAAACCATAGACAGCCCTTGTAGTTCTACAGGTTCATTTTCTCAGAGGTCTGTCCTATCTTTAAGGGGTTCATCGGATGCAGACACTGTGCTTGACCTATCTGTGAAGTCCAACCTTTCAGGATGTGAAACTGTGAACTGCTCTTACTTTCCACCTCAAGATGCACTAAGAAACAATCTACTTCAGGTGAAAGTGGAAAAGGAAGCATCCTGTGATGTAACTGAGACTACAGAGTATGATTTGGAACACTGTACTGTTAAAGGAAATGTGAGCACACATGTCAGGGGGCCATATGAGCCTGTCCATCTGACCCCGGTAAGGGAAGATTCTGTTTTAAGGGAGTTGGATCATAATGAAAAAGCTAGCGATGATGAAATTATTTCAGAAAATGCCAGGGTTCCAATGGAAGGTACCATTGAGAACAGTTTGCTTCCTTATGTTTCTAACATGCTTAGTCCTGCAGGGCAGATCTTCATGTGTCCTCTTTGCAACAAAGTTTTCCCCAGTCCTCACATCCTTCAAATTCATTTAAGCACACATTTTCGAGAGCAAGATGGAATTCGTAGCAAGCCTGGCAGTGATGTCCATGTCCCCACCTGCTCTTTATGTGGTAAGACGTTTTCTTGCATGTACACTCTTAAACGCCATGAGAGAACTCATTCTGGGGAAAAACCCTTCACTTGCACTCAATGCGGAAAGAGCTTCCAGTACTCTCACAATCTGAGCCGGCATGCTGTAGTTCATACAAGGGAAAAACCACATGCTTGTAAATGGTGTGAAAGGAGGTTCACACAGTCAGGGGACCTTTACAGACATATTCGAAAGTTTCACTGTGAACTGGTGAACTCCCTGTCAGTCAAAAGTGAAACATTGAGCTTACCAGCTGTAAGAGACTGGACCTTGGAAGAAAGCTCTCAAGAACTTTGGAAATAAGTGTGTGTGTGTGTGTGTGTGTGTGTGTGTGTGTGTGTGCGTGCGTGTGTTCGAGAGTTTATTCATGTTTGTTTTATATGCATGTATCTCTGTGCGTATGGATAATTATTCATTGTTGACATTTTAACTATAAAAGCACTTATGTTTTTAGGAATAAATTTTTAATTAAAAATGTGATGTTTAAGAGACATTCTCTATGACCTTATTAGTAAATTGAATAAGTGGGCCTTAATATTTAAAATGAACATTTCATGTCCACGTGGGAAATGTATCCATGCAACTTTGTTTTTAATGTGCATATGTGGTTTTTTTTTTTTTTTATTTATGAAAATGTACACTTTGTACTACTATAATTTATTTTAAGTTATGTCTTTTAAACTACATAAGTAAATTAGTCTAGCAATATAGAAGCTGGCTAAAACCTAAATGCTTTTTGATATTTATATTTCTGTAATTTAAATTTGTGTCCTACTTAAATCAAGCTTCTAAAATTCTGTTCATATTATATCTGCATCCAACACTATGCTTTGGAAAGACAAATATGCCATGTTTACTGCATTGAACTTGTGTTTGGAGCTTTATGTTGGGTTAAAAAAAACAAAACAAAAAAAAAAACCTATTTGAATTTTTTTTGTCTTTTTTCATTTTCTTTTTATAACAAGTGCGTGTGAGGGCATCATATAATTGGACATTACATTAATGCACTTACTGACTTAAAATATTTATGTATCAAAGCACGCATTTTTAAGTACAATTTTATGATTGTATCGTGGGGAAATAATTTTACTTGTGAAACCTATTGTGGTGTTATGAAGAATATCAAACATTCTTGATTGTTTTAGGTTTGGAATGTATTTTAATTTTTATTTTTTAGTATAGTGTTTGAAATTTCATATAGTAAGCTGCAGTTTTCAACATATAACATACATGTTTACATATAGACTAAAATATGCATGTTAATTTATACAAACTAAAACCTCATACTTCATTAAAACCTATTAAGATCCCATTTTTTATAATCGGGTATTAAGAAGAAAGGGTCTCAGCACTGGAAAGGTTTTGTGGGAAAAAAAATAAAATCTTGTGACAGCATTTAAAAGCCATAATTGTCAATGAATTTTTAGAGTTATGGCTACTACAAAATGTAGCCAAACGGCAAACTGACCTTTTTTTTTTTTTATATGGCCAATATAGAAATTTAAAGTATTCTCTTGTACTGTATACACAAATGTTTGTGGTCGCAACTTGCATATATTAACAAAACAAAAAAAACTAACTTGTTTTTGACCACCAATTTGTCTTCATTATACATTATATCTTATTTTTATATATATTAATAGAAAACTTGAGTACTATGGGGGAAAAAAAACAAAAAACTATAAACATTGTGCTTGTGCTAAGTCTTTACTAGTTCTGAATAATTTTTGTTTTAAAATGTGAATTTTGGGTAAAGTTCCAGACAAAAAAGCTGTGAAAATTAAGCTCTGAAACATTGTTTTGTTACTTGAAGTTTTTGTACCAATCAAAGTAAATGTTAAATCTGTAAATTATTTTAGTAATTTTAGAGAAGACAATCACATAAATTAAGCTATTTTGTTTGTATGTTTGTTTTTCTTTTAACATTTGGAGTTTGCGCTGTGTATTGCATTGCTTTTATTTTATTTATGGACTAGATTGACATCAAGCTTTGACAATCATGTCTTGTTTTATTTCACTGGAATCAGGTTTTGTAACCTTGTTTTAATTTTTGTACCTATGCTGGGTTCTGGTGAATTTACAAATCAGTGCAAACTTCAATAAATTATTTCAATTAGAAACCCATGGTGGTTTTTTTGCGTGCTTATGTCCTCCCAAGTTGTTCTAACCTTATTCATGTTTGTGTGCATTTTATAGAGGTTTTTTTCGTGCGTGTTTAGAAACCAGTTTGATTCCATTTTACGTTTAAAGAAAATATAACAAATCCTTTTCTTTTTTTTTAATTTTTTTTTTTTTTTTTTATTTCCTTCAATTGCTGCATTAACATTTCTGTATGTGCTGTTGTCATTTTAGACCTTTGTGTCTACATTTTTGAATTGTTTTAATATTGCTGGCAATAAGAAAAATGACAATCTACTTAATCGTGAAGTTTATTTGCTTCTATTTTTTTCAGTTTTAATCCTTTACTCCACACCCCATATGTTTGATCACATTATATGCCTTCACACTTTGACTCAAATGTCATTGTTGCATATTAAATGTAGTTTTTCAATACACATGGGTAGATTTGCATATCATATTGAATCATGTACTTTTTTTACAGTTATTACTTTTAGTCTAAACATGCAATATAGCAGAACACCTTTAAAAGTAATTGACAATGTAGAAGTGTCCTAGAGAGACTTGGTGATAATAAACATAATCCAAAGCTCTCTTGAATACTATAATTCCCAGGAAGAGTAAGTGACATTGAGAACCCCTGAGAAAGCTAATCTTAGAACCTCCAGTTTTACTATCTTTATATCGCAAGACTAATACTTTCTGGCATTTATGTATATATGTATGCCTTATGTAATGTGTGTATGTCCTGCTTGGTCTGTTTTTGTTTGCTTTTTAGTTATTTTTGCTGGTAGGATTCAATTTAAAGACTAATAATTGCTGTTTTCTTTTTTGGCTTGCTGCTCTCGAACAGTGAAGTAATTGTGAAAATAATCGGATGCAAGAATGTTACTTTCTCCATAAATTCTCTATTACACTTAGTTTATTTTTTTTCTGTTTACTAAAATACATTCTCAAATTGAGAAGATATAATATTGATTTAAGATGTGTAATTTAGCAGTGTGTCCTAAAATCAACATCAATTTAGTTAAAGATTTGGTAATTTTTACATGTAAAATGCACCAATGCTAAACTGGGAGAATTATTACAAGTGTAAAAAGCAAGGTTGAATAAAATAAAAAATTTGTCAATGCAACAAACACAAATATCTTTCCTCTGGTATGATACTGCATTGTTTTTAAAACCCCTAAAACTCTTGCATTTTTTTTTAAAGACCTTTTCACTATCAATATTGATCTTTTCACATACTTGTGCAGAAAGATGACACTCAGGGTTGGGCTCATTCACTAAAGTTAGGTATAAACAAAAAGCATGTTATTTGTACTATTGTAATTTCTTCCTTTTATATTAACTTTTTCAGTACAATTTGCAATCTGGTTTACTTTTATCCCTAAATGTAAACACATTTTCATATTATGAAAGATTAAAGACAGAATGTAGAGAAGCAAAGTTTAACTCACAACACCTAAAAGATAATGTAGTTTAATATAACATTACACTTATGCCACATTTTAATTCAAACTCACATTTTCTAGTGTTCTGGATTATTGAGATGGCACTTATAACCACAATAATGGGATATTCAATATCACCCTATTGTTTTCCCCACCTCTTGCCACAAATGTTTACAAGACAAATTTAATCTACAATTAATATATATATATATATATATACATACACACACACACACACACAGGATTATTTCTTATTTGGGTGTACAGGTTATTTGTCAATAAAACATTTGTATTGCCGGCAAAATCTATAATACCACTGGTGCTTATCTTCCAATATGTAAGTGTTTATTTTCCAGGTCACATTTTGAGTATTCTGTTGACTTTTTCATATGTAGGAAACTAAGCAAACATTCAGACTTCCTTTTTCTACTCATATATTTGGAGAAAAACTTAACAGAGCAAGGTATAAGAACTTATAAAGTAAACACACTGTGTTGTAAAACACAAATGATATATATATATATTTTTTTTTTCACTTCATGTACCCTGTGAGACTTACAGCCAGGGGAGGTGTGGTTAGAGCTGCATAAACTGACACAAAACGGATTCATAAATGGCAGAAAATTTAAGTGAGCTTTTTTTAGTGCCTAGAGTATGGGTTTTAATGTATTTTTCATAACTTTGTATGTCTATAATTTGCTGTGGCAAAGTGCATGTTTTTTCTTCAAACAAGTAATATACAGCCTTATGCTACATAACTAATCTTTATTTCATATATAGATTTCTGCTGTTGATCCAAATCAATTTTAAGCAATCTGGATTTTTGATGCTTTCTAATTGTGCTACATATCCTATTTTTAGCCCCCTTATTTCATATCGTTACAGCTTCCATGCCACAAATGCCAGATGATTTCAAAGAGATACATGCCATGCAAGTTCTTTATGTTCTGACATGGGAGATTAAGTAGTTTGCAACAGGTTGTAGGAATGCTACATCCATCACTTTTCTCTCCTCCGTGAGAACCACGCATGCCTCAAAATATTTTGTACAGATATGTGCGATCCTTCACATCAGAGGTAAACCTGTCCTTTAATGCAGACCTGCAGGAAAATCCCAAATCTCCAATTAGTCAGGTCATGTGGGATTTTTTTTTTTTTTAATAGATATACAGTAACAAATGCCTAGATGTGTTGTCTTTAAAGGGTTACTCCAAGCAGCATGACCACTTAAAGGGACACTCCAGGCACCCAGACTACTTCTGCCCATTGGAGTGGACTGGGTGCCAACTCCCACTACCCTCAACCCTGCAATTGTAATTATTGCAGTTTTCATAAACTGCAATAATTACCTTTCAGGCTAAGTCCTCTCCTAGTGGCTGTCTACTAGACAGCCACTAGACAGCCACTAGAGGGCACTTCTGGGATCATAGCACAGCTTCTGTGCTATAGCGTTGCTGGACGTTCTCATGCTGTGTGAAGACCTCCGTCGCTAAAATCCCAATAGGAAAGCATTGAAAAGCATTTTCAATGCTTTCCTATTGAGAGCTCTAATGCATTGGTGCGCATGTGCAGGTTTCCCCGGCGGGCGGGATCAGTCTCCCCTGCAGGCTGACTTAAAGAATGGGGGGAGCGGCGGCTGAAGAAGCAGGGACGTCGCTGCCTCTGGTAACTGACTGAAGGAAGGGGTCATGGGTGGGAGGGAGAGAGGGCCTGCAGTGCCAGGAAAACTGCAATATTATTTTGTGCACATATCTATCCTCAGACACTCATTCATTGGCTGAGACCCTGATTTGGAGAGATCTATTTCCACAACATTTTCCAAATTATCTAGTAAACAACAAGGTATTTTGATTTATTTCTGGAGACTTGCATCATCTCCAGGACACTAAGGTAGACACATCAGGAGAGACAGGTACACTTAGAACCTGCACACTTAAATCACAATGCAGGGAGTTCTCAAAAGAGTTGTATGATACGTGGTGCTCCTTGAATTAGGGAATATACCTATTCTTCCCAGGTTTACAATTCATATCCTAGGATAGAGGGGTACCTCATGCGAGATTTACATTTGTCACATGTGGCATAATGTACAATTGGTCTAGTGTAGAAACATAGAATGTGACGGCAGATAAGAACCATTCGGCCCAATTTTCTAAATACTTTCATTAGTCCCTGGCCTTATCGTATAGCTATGATAGCCTTATGCGTATCCCACGCATGCTTAAACTCCTTTACTGTGTTAACCTCTACCAATTCCGCTGCAAGGCTATTCCATGCATCCACTAACCTCTCAGTAAAGTAAAACTTCCTGTAACGGAACTCCTTGTACTCCGACTGAGTACCCTCCGTTGACGGATGCTCCTAGCGCTTCCTGAGGACTCCAAGCAGTGCAGCAGACACCACAACCACCGCAGACTCCACAACCGCTGTATCTTGACTGGAGTCTCACTGTCTTCCTTCCACCCTGGATCAGCTTCTGACCTCCAGGACTGTGTGGGAAAGAACTATTCCTTCCACCCTGGATCAGCTTCTGACCTCCAGGACTGTGTGGGAAAGAACTATTCCTTCCACCCTGTATGAACCTCCAGCATCTGGGACTGTGTGGTGAAGACCCCCTCCTCCAAGGAGAGTGTGGAACAAGCTCTTAAAAAAGCTAAGTGATTCAAGCTCAGAGGAGCATGCAGAGCATAGCAATCCCCAGTGTGATTATTTTTTTTTAAAGAAAATTTTTTTATGTCTAAACCAAAGTTTTTTTTTTTAAATGTAACAAATGTATTGTATGTAAATCTACAAATCCAGCCACCAACACCAAAACTACCGATTTTTCATCCACCATCACAAAGGTATCATATCCTATCAAAGATTTTATTGTCTGTAACACTAACAATGTTATATATCTACTAGAATGCCCTTGCGGACTTCAGTATATAGGCATGACGACAAGATGCCTAAAAACTCGCCTAGCTGAACATTGTCGCAATATTAAAAAAGGCTATGACAACCACTCAGTTTCCAAACATTTTTTAATGCATAATAAAGACCCAAGATCTTTAAAAGCTATTGGAATAGAACAAGTTACCATGCCCTGGAGAGGTGGGGACATGAAAAAAATCTTAGGGAAAAGAGAGATGAATTGGGTTTTTCAATTAAAACCTCTCTGTCCCAATGGTCTAAATGCAGATTTTGATCTTTTTAACTTTTTATAATATAATCATTATTTATATATACATTACATTTTCTTAAAAAGAAAAAAAATTTATTTTAAATTTTTTTTTCTCTATATTAGATTTATCAATATAATCTTTATTGTGCATTACTATTTTTAATATGCCCACCCCTAAGTAGGTCTAATCCTGTTTCACCATATGCTTATCATTTTTTGTCAGACATTTTTACACCTTTTATTTATCAAGCATATACACAATGTTATATGACCAGCACTGTTTACTTTATATTCTAATGTCTGGTCTTTACATGTTGGGAGCATGCCTTGCGCTGTTTTTTATTTAAATTACATTTTTATTACTCCTTTGTCACATTCCACGTGATCGCGGCTGTTCGCGATCACGTGGTTGTTATTCTCTATTCGCCCATTGTGTTGCCGCTTAGTATGCTGTTTCTAGCATACATTTCCCTTAGTCCCTTTCCACCACACCACGTGACCGTGGCAGCTCGCGATTACGTGCTTCTCTTAGTATTCCCTGCCCCACTCTGCTGGCGTCGATCATTACAGACGCCCAGCATACAGTCCCCATAAGTCCTTTCAGCCGCACCACGTGACCGCGCGACGGCGCGATCACGTGATTTTACTGTTTCTAAATATTTTATTGTTTATTTTAACCAACGCTCGTTTTTAAGAATTAATTACAACATAATATCATAATAACTTTTGTGTTATTATATTAAGAATCTTCTTAACATTTGTTTTCTTCTCTGTATTTTTGTGTTTTAATGATGACGTCATTTTGGCGCCAAATTTTGAATCTGCATATGCCCAGATAGTTTATAAAAGCATTCATGTACCAGTTTGTTTCTTTTCTTATTGCCAATTGAAAAAGCCCTGTGAGGCGAAACGCGTTTTGGCTGTTTTTATATTTGCTATAGATTTACTTACTCTGTTATTATTAATAAAGTTATATTGACTTTTTTATTAGCTTTTATATATCTTTTTATTATATAATATCACCTTTTATTTTGAAACCTGGTACCTGCTATATCGGAACACGCATATGCTCAAGAATCCCAGGTGGGGATAATGCCACCTACGCTACCAAAGTGAGCAGTATATCCTGCTCATATACATGTGAGTATTTTACTGCTCTTATTATTTTACCTTTTTCACTCATTCAGTGAGCACTATACTGTTTCTCCATCTCTCCACATACCGAGGAATTCTTCATATTTTCACCACCTATATCCTACCAGTGGAGGATCAACGCCACTGAATGCTATTACCACTTGAGCAAGTTTATGCTCAGAAATAGGTGAGTGGACCATCTGCTATGATAATTTTTTATCTATCTATTTGCTGAATTACAATCTGCACTATTGGAGTCTCTCTGTTTTCCTTACATGCCCATATATCCACCACCGAACTGAGACACCTTCAACATAAGAAGATCCAGCTACCTTTTGGACTTTTTCTAGACTCCAGTATCATCACAGGTTTTATTAAAGACTTTCTAGTATTGGGATTATCTTTCCTGTTTATTTATACATTTGTCTTATCCCATTTTATATTTACTTTTATATCCACTATACATATAGCGCAACCTATATATTTTCTTTTGTTTGTCCTATTACATTGTTTACCTACCTTTAAGTCATCAGAAATAATCACCCCTAAATCCCTTTCCTCAGATGTTGAGGTTAGGACTCTATCAAATATTCTGTTCTCTGCCCTTGGGTTTTTACATCCAATATGCATCATCTTGCACTTATCCACATTAAATGTCAGTTGCCACAACTCTGACCATTTTTCTAGTTTACCTGAATCATTTGCAATTTGGCTTATCCCTCCTGGAACATCAACCCTGCTACATATCTTGGCATCATCAGCAAAAAGGCATCAAGATGATCTGCTATATCAATATTAAAAATAAAGGGTCCAAGTACAGATCCCTGCGGTACCCCACTGGTGACAAGACCATGCTTCAAATATACTCCATTGAATACAACCCACTGTTGTCTGTCACTCAGCCACTGCCTTACCCATTCAACAATATTGGAATCCAAACGTAAAGATTGCAATTTATTGATAAGCCTTCTATGTGCAACAGTGTCAAAAACCTTACTGAAATCTAGGTAAGCAATGTCTACTGCACCACCCTGATCTATTATTCTAGTTACACAATCAAAAATTCAATAAGATAAGTTTGAAATGATCTCCCTGAAATAAACCCATATTGTCTCTGATCTTGAAATCCATGTGATTTTAGATGTTCAACAATCCTATCCTTTAACATTACTTTCCCCACTACTGAAGTAAGGCTTACTGGCCTATAGTATACCGACTCCTCCCTACTACCTTTCTTGTCAATGGGCACAACATTCGCTAACTTCCAATCTTCTGGGACTACTCCTGTTAACAATGATTGGTTAAATAAATCTGTTTAATGGTTTTGGTAGTACACCACTAAGCTCTTTTAATAACTCTGGGTGTATTCCATCAGGTCCCCTTGATTTATTTGTCTTTACTTTTGACAGTTGAAATATCTTTTCCTCTGCAAACTCACATGTAACAAATTACTCATTTGGCCTTTCCTAACGAAGGTCCCTTTCCTTTATTTCATCTGTAAATACTGAATAAAAATATTAAATGAGGCAGTCAGCTAGACCTTTATCTTCTACATACCTTCTTTCTTTTGTTTTTAATCTAACTAATCCTTGTTTTACTTTCCTTTTTCTCATTTATGTATCTAGAAAATGTTTTGTCCCCCATTTTTTTTTTTTACTGGCAATTACCTTCTGTGTGTGTCAGGGATCCGCTGACCACCATGGAACCTGCTGACATTCCACAGCTATTAGTAAATCAGGAGGCTAGAATGGATGGTTTAGACCACCGTATGGATCAGTTTGCTCAGGCTTTACAAACCATACTGGCTCGTACTGCCCACTTGCAACCTGCCGTTCAAGAAGCTGTTGCTACCGTGCCAGAACCCATTCCTGATCCAGTACCCGCTCCTGCTCACGTGGTTCACATGACGCCACCTCAGCGCTATAGCGGTGATCAAGCATTGTGCCGTGGTTTCCTCAACCAAATTGATATTCATTTGGTGATGAATCCTCGTTCCTACCCCACTGACAGAACCAAAATTGCTTTTTTGATCAACCATTTGTCCGGGAAAACTCTAGCATGGGCTAATCCCATGTGGGGGAATACGTCCCCAATGTCCTTTGCAGACTTTTTAACAGCTTTTAAACGTACATTTGATCAACCCGGCCGGGTTGCTTCTGCTGGCAAAGCTCTGCTTAGGGTTCGACAGGGTAATAGATCTGTAGCGGATTATACCATTGAATTCCGCACTCTGGCAGCTGAAGTGGTTTGGAATAACGACGCTCTCGTAACAGCTTTTCAGGAGGGTTTGGCCGCTTACATATTACATGAAATAGCATCCTGGGAAATGCCTGTTCCTTTGGATGATCTAATAGATTATATCATTCTAATTGACAACCGTATTAGAGAGAGGCGTAGTCAAAGAAGGATGAATACACAGGGGTTACCTGCTTTACCCAGTACTGCATTACTAGCATTACCTCCCCCTAATGAACCACCTCCCGAACCCATGCAATTAGGTGCTGTAGGCTTATCTGAAGCTGAAAGGGAGGGTTTGTGCCTTTATTGTGGTAAGAGGGGGCATCTCCGAATAAACTGTGCTAGTTTGCAGGGAAACTCCAGCACGTAAGGCCTAGAGAGGGGTCGGTTATGGTTTTTTCCCCTCATGTGTCCATCTCCAGACCATTTATTACGGTTACTCTTTTGGTCAATAAAACCATGATAACAACTAAAGCCTTGATCGATTCAGGTGCTGCAGACAACTTTATGGATGAGAACTTTGCTAAAACCGCAGCCTTGAATCTGATCCAAAAGGCCACACCCTTGGCCATTGAGGCCATAGATGGTAGACCACTTGATAAACCTCTGGTGACCCATGAAACCCAAGAAATGGTTATGGTCGTGGGTGCCTTACACAAAGAAAGGATAACCTTCCAAATAATTGACTCTCCTACAGCTTCCATCATTCTGGCTTCCCCTGGTTAGTTAAGCATAAACCGGTACTTGATTGGGGTTCTCTAGATATACTCTCCTGGGGGGTATCTTGTCAACAAGACTGTATGGCCCGTTTACATCCCGTTTGTTTACTTAATGTGCCTACAGCTAAACCACTTTCTGTTTCTGTCCCTCCTGTGTATGCAGACCTCGCATTGGTCTTTGAAAAGAGGGAAGCTGATAAACTACCCCCACACCGGGATTATGATTGTGCCATAAACCTGATACCTGGAACGATGCCTCCTAGGGGTAAGGTCTACCCGCTTTCTGAGAAAGAAAACCAGGTCATGGAGGTGTACATACAGGAATCCTTACGTAAAGGTTTTATCAGAAGGTCCTCCTCTCCGGCTGGTGCTGGTTTCTTTTTTGTTGCCAAGAAAGAGGGCGATTTGAGGCCATGTATAGACTATAGGGGCCTGAATAATATAACAGTTAAAAACGCTTATCCTATCCCTCTCATTACTGAGTTGTTTGACCGTGTTAAAGGTTCTAGATATTTTACTAAACTAGACCTCAGGGGGGCTTACAACTTGGTTCGTATAAAAGAAAATGATGAATGGAAGACAGCTTTCAATACACGCAGTGGGCATTACGAGTATCTAGTCATGCCTTTTGGACTGTGTAATGCTCCTGCTGTCTTTCAGGACCTCATAAATGATGTCCTTAGAGATTTACTGCATGTCTGTGCCGTGGTTTATCTCGATGATATACATGTATATTCTCCTTATTTGGACTCACATCATGCCCATGTGAGGAAGGTACTTAAGAGATTGCTACAGAACGGTCTTTATTGTAAATTGGAGAAATGTTTATTTGACCAGAAATCAGTACAATTCCTAGGGTACATCATTTCTGAACAGGGGTTCAGCATGGATCCTTCTAAATTAGAAGCCATATTGTCTTGGCCTCTTCCTCAAGGCCTTAAGGCAATACAGTGATTTATAGGCTTTGCCAATTATTATCGCAGGTTTATTAAAAACTTTTCATCAGTCATTTCTCCTATCACAAAACTAACTAAAAAGGGTTTGCACCCCAGGGTTTAGACTCCTGAAGCCATTAAAGCCTTCGAAACTCTCAAAAAGGCATTTGCCACTGCCCCTGTGCTACACCATCCTGATCCTTCCCTTCCCTTTATAATGGAAGTAGACGCTTCAGAATCAGGTATAGGAGCTGTATTATCACAAAGACTATCCTATAACGACCCCCTCCATCCCTGTTGTTACTTTTCTAAAAAACTGTCTGATTCGGAAAAGAATTACGACGTCGGGAACAGGGAACTATTAGCTATTGTGATGGCTTTTAAAGAGTGGAGGTACTTATTAGAAGGAGCTAGACACAAAATCCTGGTTATAACTGATCATAAGAATCTCTCCTATATAGCTGATGCTAAAAGGTTGTCCTCTCGTCAAGCCAGATGGTCCTTATTTCTTTCACGCTTTCAGTTCATTATCACATATAGGCATGGGTACCGTAATGTCAAGGCTGATGCTATCTCCCGACAATACGAACCTTTGGAGTCTATTGCCCCCGCTCCTGAACTCATTGTACCCACGTCTAAGATAATAGCTGCTACCTGTTTACTTATTTCGTCTCTTTTCCTTGATGGTATCAAGGCATACCAAACCCAAGCACCCTCTGAGACACCTGTTGGTAGATTATACGTGAAAGAAAAAGATAGAAAGAAATTGTTAGCTTTATTTCACACCGCCAAAACGGCTGGTCACCCAGGGGTTACCAAAACATACAAGGGTCTCCTTCAACAGTTTTGGTGGCCTTCACTTAAGCAAGACGTAGCGGATTATGTGCAGGCTTGTCGTGTTTGTGCACAGTGTAAGTCCCCTAATGTCAAACCCCCGGGACTCCTACTGCCTCTATCCGCACCCAAGAAACCATGGACACACTTATCCATGGACTTTATTGTGGATCTTCCTTCATCCGATGGAATTACAGTAATTTTGACTGTGACTGATAGGTTCTCTAAAATGGCACACTTTATTCCACTTAAGAAACTACCTTCTGCGGTTCAGTTGGCTCAGGTATTTGCCAAAGAGGTTTTCCGCATGCATGGTATACCACAGGATATCGTATCTGACAGGGGTCCTCAATTTGTCTCTCGGTTTTGGAGGGGCTTTTGTGCTGAGATGGGGATTTCCTTGTCGTTTACTTCCTCCTATCATCCACAGTCTAATGGAGCGGCCGAACGGGCGAATCAATCTGTGGAGTTATATTTACGTTGCTTCACGAATGCACACCAGGACAACTGGTCTCACCTCCTTCCCTGGGCTGAATTCGCCAGGAACACTGTGACTCATTCGTCCACTGGCGTAAGTCCTTTTATGGTTGCTTATGGGTTCCAACCCTCTGTCCTTCCCGGCGTGTTCTCCGACAAGGGAATACCCGTTTTGGACGAGCACCTCACCTCCTTACGGAAGATGTGGGATCAGGTCCATGCTACTCTTTCTCGTGCGACTGCTACTCAGAAGAGATTTGCTGATCGTCGTAGGGGTGCTGCTCCCTCTTATGTCTCGGGTGATAGGGTTTGGTTGTCCTCTAAGAATCTCCGCCTCAGGGTCCTCTCGATGAAATTCGCGCCCAGGTTCCTTGGCCCCTATAAGGTATTGCGTAGGGTCAATCCTGTGTCCTACTCCCTAGCCTTGCCTCCTTCCATGCGTATACCTAACACTTTTCACACCTCCCTTTTGAAGCCCCGGCTCTGTAATTGATTCTCTGGTCCTCTCAGGCGTCCAGATTCCCTCCGCGCTGTCTCTAATGACGTGTATGAAGTGGCTACTCTGCTTGATTCTCGTTTTTCTCAGGGTCGGATGCAGTATCTGGTTGATTGGAAGGGTTAAGGCCCTGAGGAGCGGTCTTGGGTTTCTGCTTCTGACTTGAATGCGCCCTCTTTGATCCGCTCCTTTCATGCGCGGTTTCCTTTGAAGCCTTCGGCTTCCTGCCCGTTGGGCGGGCCTCGGGGGGGGGTGTTATGTCAGGGATCCTCGGGTGGCTAGGAGGGGAGGCTGCACGCCACTTGCAGCACTCACCCTCAGTTCGTCGCTGCCCGCGGTCTCCCCTCCTCTTACCTGTCGGCGAGCGGCGTCTCCTTTCTGCCGCTCTCCGCTCGCGTCCTCCACGCCCCCCAGCGGCAGCATGTATAACGCTGCACGCTGGGAGGTCACTGAATTATGCAAACGCCGGGGTCACGTGAGTGACCCGGCGTTAAAGAAACAGTACCACAATCACAGTGGGAGGTATAGATATCCCCCACGTGTGATTGTTAATTCTGATTGGAAGTTATCCAATCAGAATTAAACCAAGGGTATTTATACTTACCTTTCCTGTCCCTCAGTGCCCTGTTGTGGTCTTGTGATACCTGTAGTGCTGTTCTCTCGTGTTGCTCTCTGGTTTCCGATTATTTGGCTCGTTATTCCGATTATCCTGTCTTCTCCACTCCTTTGACCTCTGCTTGTTTCTCGTTCTCCTGTTTTCTGGCTCCCTTTACTTGGCTTGTCTCCTGACCATTCTTAGTGTGCTTAGCCTGGCCACTCTAAGGACCGGTATAGCACCCTTCCTCTCTGTGACCTGTTAGCGTGTTAGGTTCTGGAATCGTTACATTGTGTGATTTGGAAGCTCTTATTACTTGCTTAGCCTCTTTCTGCCTAATCTTATAGATCTGTCTATTTTCCTCACTCTGTTTTTTTCTGTTTTTTTTTATAATTACTAAATGCTAACGTTTAGTTTTTTACTCTTTTGGCCACATCTGTGGAGTACCACAGTTGTTTCTTATTTCTTTTGCTTTTACTGACAAGCCTAATGCAATTTTCTGTTGCCTTCAATAGTGCAACTTTTAAATAATCCCATTTCTCTTGGACTCCATTTAAATTGCTCCAGTCTGATAATGACTCCTTTACACATTCTAATTTTAGAAAAGTCTGTTTTTCTAAAGTCTAAAACTTTTGGTTTTGTGTGGTGTGACTCAGTCACTGTTCTTATATTAAACCACACTGACTGATGATCACTGGATCCTAAACTTTCACCTTCAGTAATATCTGATACCAAATCTCCATTTGTTAACACTAAATTTAGTCTGGCCTCTTTATGAGTTGGCTCCTCAACGACTTGTTTTAGAGATAATCCCAGTAGGGAGCTTAGAATATGTGTGCTCCTGGCATAAGAAGCTATTTTGGTTTTTCCAGTTTACATTAGGAAGATTAAAGTCACCCATGATGATAACTTCCCCTTCAATGTCATTTTAGCTATTTCCTCAGCTAGTAGATTATCTAACTCTTCTATTTGTCCTGGGGTCCTATAAATCACACCTACGCACGTTACTGTGTGATTGCCAAATTTTAACATAACCCAAATGGACTCTATGTTTGCCTCACTAACTTTTATTAGGCTAGATTTTATGCTATCCTTCACATACAGGGCCACCTTTCATGCCTTCCCTGTCTTATCTATATAAAGAGTACCATAGTAGTGCTATGTCCCAGTCATTTTTCACATAATACCATGTCTCCGTAACAGCGACATTATAATATACATATAAATCGACATTATAAGTTGCCATTATTGCCACAAGTTCATGGATCTTATTCCCTAAACTTCGAGCATTTGTAAATATGACTCTGAGCTTATTTTTAACACACTTGCTGCAGGCACCTTCTGTACTTGTTTTAAGGGGCAATTGGATTGGTGTTTTATCACCCTTTTGCCTCCCCCTCCTAATTTAAATACATCCTAGCAAAACCTCTGAACTTCTCACTGAGAACATGTGTTCCCTTTTGAGAAAGATGCAAACATCTTTTTTGTATAGTTTAGTTCCATTCCAAACAGCTACCATGAGAGCCTATGCTTATTTGCAAACAATAGCTAATTAACCAACAATCAACAGCAAACACCTAGCTATTCAAATCAAATGCCTTACCAATTACCAACAGGAAATCAAACCTTGTGCAATCATTAACCTTTTCCTATAGATGAATCTTACCTGTAACAGTAAAAAGAAAACTCTTAGCAAAAGAGAATCTGTAAAACTCTCCAGAATATCTCCAAGCACACACTTTGAAGCAGCACTTAGAAGTAGCAACCAAGCTAAATAGTATCATGATCAGATCACACCCGGGAACACCTAATCCTGCAGGATCAGTAAAACTACAGGGGCCACAGTTCACGAAAACTAAATATGACACTCTTGAGTTATCGTGCATTTATATGTACACCAAATCTTATCTATAGAAATTTCATCACTTAGGTTCTCTTTAAAAAAAATGCTCTGTTAATAATTTTATTAAGGCTAGATTTTGTTCCTTAAGTCATTAAGTCTCCAACTCGATCTATCCCTATTATACTCATCCTTAATTATCATTATCAAAGCATTATGATCAGACCAGGGTATATTAATAATAAAAATCTTTTTAATTCTTTTTGCTGTATCCGCTTCTGCAATAAAATAATCAATCCTTAAATAAACTTGATGTGTACTAGAAAAACAAGTAAAATCTCTTTCCTGAGGATGCCAAACTCACCAGAGATCACACAGTTTTTCCTAAGAATATCACCAACACTTTGATTGCTACCACCGCTCAAGGCCCCTTTTCCTTTCACGCTGTTCCTATCAATAGGTGTATTGAAATCACCAAGATATATAATCCGACCCTGCCTAATTCTCTCGACTTTATTAAATAATTTTTGTAGGTACATAATTAAGTAATTTTATTTATTGCATTTGGGGGACCTGCCTGACAACCCAGGTCGAAAGTCCTGAAAATGTAATTGCTAGCTCTATATTTAACCCTGTAACTTGCCATAACACCCTAAAACCTGTACATGTGGGGTACTGTTTTACTTGGTAGACTTTGCTGCATACAAATTTTAGTTTTTCAAAACAGTAAAACATATCATAGCGATGATAGTGAAAGTGAAGTTTTTTGCATTTTTCACACACAAACCACACTTTCACTGATATCATTGTTGTGATGCATTTTACTGTTTTGCAACACTAGTATTTGTGTTTAGCGAAGTCTCCCGAGTATAACAGTACCCCCCATGTACAGGTTTTATAGTGGTTTTGAAAGTTACAGGGTTAAATATAAGGCTTTATTTTCTGTTTTTTCAGATTGAAATTTGCCAGATTGGTTCTGTTTCCTTTGAGAACGAATGGTAGCCCAGGGATGAGAATTACCCCCATGATGGCATAACATTTGCAAAAGAAGATAACCCAAGGTATTGCAAATGGGGCATGTCCAGTCTTTTTAAGGAAGCCACTTAGTCACAAACACTGGCCAAAGTTAGCATCATAGTTTTTTTGCATTTTTAACACACAAACAAATATAAATGCTAACTTTGGCCTGTGTGAGTGACTAAGTGGCTACTAAAAAAGACTGGATATACCCCATATTGAATACCCTGGTTTGTCTACTTTATGAAAATATGTGCATGTGAGATGTGACTCAGAGATGTATGACAGATAACAGTGTTACAATGTCATTATTGATATATTTTAAAAATATATATTTTGAAACAACAATGTCCTACTTGTACTTATAGCCCTATAACTTTCCAAAAAAAGCTGAGCACGTGTTAACATTTGGGTATTTCAAAACTCAGGACAAAATTTAGAAATTATTTAGCATGGGTGTTTTTTTTTTTTTTGGCGGTTGTAGATGCATAATAGATTTTGGTGCTCAAAGTTAGAAAAAGTGTGTGTTATTTTTTTTTACATGTTTTAATCATATTTTATAAAAAAAAATTATCGTAGATTTTATATATGATGAAAATAATGGTATTTTTAGAAAGACCATTTAAGAGTGAGAAAAACGGTATATAATATGTGTGGGTACAGTAAATGATTAAGAGGAAAATTACAGCTAAACACAAACACATCAGAAATGTAAAAACAACCCTGGTCCTTAACGGTTTGAAAAATGGTCTAGTCATTAAGGGGTTAAACAGCAATAGGATAAATACTTGCAAAAACATACAATTTTTAATTAGTGGGGTAATAGCTTTTTAATCCAAGGACATATCAGACTGCCATTCATTTAAGAATTAATTTTTTTTCCTAGCTTGTTGCAAATTTGGAATCGTTTCAGACTGAATTATTTGCCTTCTTTTGGATCAACAGAAAAAACAAATGTGAGAGGCTGAACTTGATGGATGCATGTTTCTTTTCAGCTATGTTACTGTTACTGTGTGTTGTATTTATGTATTAAAAAAAATCATAGGGGGAATTCTGCATTGTGGTTCACATATTTGATGATTATTAAACTGAAACAAGAGCTACTGATTTTCTGTTTTGTGACCAAATTGTGCAAGGCCACTTATGCTTGAAAAGGCAGCTGTCTTTTTTTTTTCTTTTAAATCAGGTCATATATTATGACATGACCATAGCTAGAGCAAGCTCTGAAATTACACTGCTAACTGTTTCTACTGTTATCGTCTGATATCTAGTTGGAATGCATATGATAACCCTACATCAAGGCTCCTCAAAGGGACAACTAGTGATGGAGCTCTACCACCTCACCCTGCTGATAAAAGCTACCTTGAAAGATTTAACAAGCTGTTTTCTTGTTTGTTCACACAGCCACCACACCTGTCTCATCAGTTTTAGTGTTCCAAGACCCCTTCTTTTCTAACTACCAGGAAGGTGTTTATAGGAAGTTTTCCTTCTCAATACGGTGGTGCTCTGGAGGCTGCACTAACTCGAGTTGTTCAATGATCCAAAACAGGAACATATATATTTTTTAATTTGTTACAGAAGCCTTAGGTCTAAAGATATAGGTCTACAGCTATATGATTTAGCATGATAGAGCTTTGCAATGCAATTTGGTTGCCATAATTGGCTCTATTTGTAATTCTGTGGATCAGTGTTTGTGTCTGTTTATCTATCCTTCAGCATGAAAGTTCTACTACTTGTCAACTTAGCTCAATCCAGTTTTGGAACATAGAGATGCAAATTTATTCGAAAGAATCAGCCAAATGCGACGGGGGCAGAGCCGAACACGGACCTGCATGGATGCTTGCTAGCTGAGCTCTACAAAATTGTAGATTTTGTAGAGCTCAGCAAGCAATCCGGTACCATCAGGCACATCAAAAATAATGAGGCACCCCAAACCCTCATCTTCAGCCCACCACTCCTCTAGCAAGTAAATGGGAGTTAAATCAAGCACCCTGATGAAGTACTTCAAGGACAATGCAGGCCAAAGCACCAGGCCCCATCATGGCGCCGGACTCACCCCCGAACATATCTGCACCTTCCACCCCGGAAAGAGATCTACAATGACTCCTGATCATGATCTCCAGGAGACTCTTAAGAATCTCCCCTCCGAACAAGACCTAGCATCCATGCTTCATAAATTAGAACTGTCATTTTAAACCAAAATGGATGTATCTCCTCCGGCATAAAACACGTGGGAGACAGAGTCGTTACCCTGGAAGAAGACCGAGACCTCACACAGACCCAAATACATCACCTACAAACATCCATCGAAGCTCAAAATGTACAGACGGCAGCAATGTACAGAGCTCAGGCAATCTCGATAATCTTGGTAGGCGCAACAACCTTAGGGTAAAAGGCCTTCCTGAATCGGATCAAGAAGATCTGCAGAGCACGCTACAAGACCTTTTTAACCTTATTTTAAACCGAGGTACGACTGAATTCATAATGCTTGACAGGGCACATAGGGCACTCCGTCCAGGAAACCCATTGGCAGAAGCATAGAGAGATGTGGTGTGCCGGCTACATTATTATAGCGTCAAGGAAGACATCCTCCGAATGTTGAGACAAACGTTGCAACCCTTACTCTTACTTGGCACTCAAGTACAGATTTACCCCGATCTCTCATGGATAACACTGCAGGCCCTCACCAACATTTTGCAAGCCAGGAGCATCAGGTATCGCTGGGGCTTCCCTCTGGCCTTCACATAACGGAACCATGGCCACCCTATCATCAACTGCGGATGTAATGCTCTTCACACAGGCCCTAAACCTCCCAGATGTCCACTTAGCTGACTGGTATGGACCACAACAGACTCAAGGGCAAGTATGAATGCCACAGAGATCCCGCCATCAAAATGGCGCCAAAATGATACCAGAGAACTGGCCGCGGGACCCAGAACACCTGCATATCCCTCTACCTATCACTAAACAGAAAGTTACTGCCTAGCCGGTCGTATCCATCAATAGCCTTCCCTGATCCACCGTAACAGCTATCCCTATAATTTTGGACTTGACGGAGAAGCTATGCCACAATGATTCCACACCCGAGCTACACACAAACACCTTCACCTTTAATGGTACCCGCCTACGGACAAGTTCTACCTACTCTCCCTAGCTGAAGATCCAAAGAACATGAGCATGACCAGAGAGACAGTCACTCACAGCCACGACTCACAGAGTATCCAGTGGACTCCTCGCTAAGCTCCAGTACAAACTCCAAGGCCGGTTAAGCCGGGATTATCCCCCCCATAAATGACTTGTCCACTTGCGGATACCTCGAGACTTGGACAGACCATCAGCCTATCCCCCACTCACCATCCTTATTAGGAACCTTGATTAAGCTGTCATCCGGTGAAGCGCCCGGACACTTTACTACTGAGAGATGGACTTTCAGTGTGCAAGGTACGCACAGCTGACTTCGGCTATGAGAAAGACGGCAGCTTGTGGTAACGCAAATACCTCAAACGTTCTCAATGTGTAAAATAACGCTAAGAATTCCCCCTTAACCCCAGCTCCCCCTGCCCACTACCTTTACACCCTATAAGCCCCATCCTGGTGCTCCTACCGGTCGGCCCAAGCCACACTGACAGATGGCGGCATCTACAACTCACTCCCAGACACCATTCCTCTACCACGTAACATATGGTCACCTCCCAATGAATGCACTAATACTATACTGTGTTATTACGCTCATACTCCAATGTGGTCATAGCAGTTAAAGAAATGAATATGTGAAGTCTCAAAAGCTAACGAGACTCCAAATCTGGTTTTATACAAGGTCCATAACAGACATTTATAAAGGTATACAGGTTTCCAAAAAATTAGCTAGGAGCTTCAATCACTAGAGTATAGTACATACAGCCTTTGTATCTATTCCCAGAGAATGTCTATAGAGATAATAAGATAAAAATAAAAAATAATTTATTGAAATAGCTGTGTGGCAAGGGGTGTGTTAATAATCTGAGGATAAATTCAAGGCTCTATAAAATTAGCCTAATCTCTATTATGAATTAAATAGTCTACACTCAAAAACAATGAAGGAAGGGAGGATATATGTGATATATAAAGCGGTAATATTTCACTCTTGGCCACATTCACTCGGAAGTTGGAGAGTTCGTTGTATGTTTGTATTTCTGCCAGTAGATGTGGTAGTGAGTTAACCGGATCTGTATTCTTGAAGAGTGCGTTGTCCGCAAAGGCGGAGATTTTGTATTCATGGTATATTATATGCGGAAGCCCCACGTTTTGCCCAGGTGATCCCTAATGCCTTAGAGGCATTCCACTCCTTCTATTCAGACCTCTACAATCTGAGACAATATCCACCCTCTCTTGAGGAAATGAACCAATTTCTGTTGCAAGAAAAACAAACTATTCCACCGAATGTAAGACACATTTTTGACTCGCCGATATCAGACGAGTTCCTCACCGCAGTCAGACATTTACCTCCTGGCAAGAGTCCAGGCTTAGATGACTTTATGGCCAAATACTATAAAACCTTCTTAACCATCCTCCAGGAATCGATCACGACAGCCTTCAACTCCATCACACCTTCCGGCACCCTCCCAGACGCTGCACTAGAAGCTCACATAACACTTTTATCTAAACCGGGGAAGGACCCCACAGAATGCAGGAGCTACAGGCCACTAACCCTAATTAACATAGACTTAAACATTTTCACAAAAATCCTTGCCAACCGTCTGCGACCGCTCCTGCAGGGACTAGCCCCCCTGACCAGACTGGGTTCGTACCCGGGAGGGAGGCCAAAAACAATACCACCAGATTTCTTAACCTCATCCACCTCTTTGGGAGAGAGCCCTTGCAAAGCCTCATCCTCACCATTGATGCCGAGAAGGCATTTGACAGGATGGACTGGTCCGTGCTAATGGCAACATTACGGGCGATGGGCTTCAGCCCAAGTTGGTTTAAGTGGATCTCAGCCATCTACTCCAAGCCAGGGGCGAAAATTAGGGTCAACGGCCAATTGTCTGTCACGGTACACACAGCAAGCGGCACGAGGCAGAGATGCCTCTGTCCCCTTCCTCTTCATTCTAATTATGGTGCCCTTCCTCTAAGGCATTAGGGATCACCTGGGCAAAACGAGGGGCTTCCGCATATAATATACCATGAATACAAAATCTCCGCCTTTGCGGACAACACACTCTTCAAGAATACAGATCCGGTTAACTCACTACCACATCTATTGGCAGAAATACAAACATACAACGAACTCTCCAACTTCCGAGTGAATGTGGCCAAGAGTGAAATATTACCGCTTTATATATCACAAACCACTCTAGCCAGCCTGCAAAATTCTTTCTCATTTCGCTGGCCACCCGATCGGTCAAATATCTAGGGGTTCAACTGCCCAAATCTCTATCCAAGGCATATAACCTTAACCCCCCCCTCTCCCCCTTCCTTATGGCAGCTATTACAAAAGACCTCTTGACTTGAAACAAACCTCATTTCAGTTTACTATGCAGAGTACACATTCTAAAAATGAATGTGCTACCCAAAACTCTACACCTGCTCCACACACTACCCATAAAAATTCCCTCTTTGTTCTTCGCACAGGTAAAACGCATCTTTACAACCTTTATTTAGGCAAATAAACATCCAAGACGCCAATAGAAATGCTTATTAAGGAACAAAACACATGTACAACAAAACCTAAAGACCAAACACTTGTCCTCTTTCTACAAAATAATACCTAACCACCCAGATGACCCCTGCCTCAGTTCACTAAACACTGGGGGAGGAGATAAACATTTCATTACAACGCAAAGATTAGTTTATGCTAAGCCTCCCTCCCTTGGCCAAACCTACACGCATAATACTTACGGCAGCTAATAGCCTGATCCCCACGAAGTGAAAGCACTCAGAAGTCCCATCCATTAGGAAGTGGTTAAATAAGGTAAACTCCAGAGTAATGGAGAAACTCTTCTACTCCTTTTCCCATAGATAGGACGAGTACAGGAACACTTGGGGGCCATGGTTTACCTTTTTGAAAGGTATCCCTCGAGACACAGTACCTCACTATTGAGGATGGTTATCATGAATAACAGGGAACTCACTGAGCTTTAGCTCTAACAGGGAAGTAGTGTCAGGATTGCTGTTGATCTAGAACGCAGAATAGTATTACACCTAGGACTAGGGATAACGTTTAACCGGACCTTAGAATGGCCAGACTTAACATACCTGAGAATAGTCAAAATACTCGCCAAGGTCAGGGACATTGAAGGAGACACAACGATAGAGAAAGCCAAAAGTCAAGGATACCAGAAATTAGGGAAGTCAAAACGAAGCCAAAGTCAAATACTAGAAAAAACACGATCAGGAACACACTCTTGGATAACCAGCTAGTGGAAACCATGACAGGGCACTGATAAAAAGGTAATATGGGTTTAAATAACCCTTCTTAGGCTGTAATTGGCTGTCTCTGACCTCTGACCCCAAAACGTGCGTGTCTATGACATGACGTCGCACGCATGTTGGCGCCATCTTTGATGTGGGTGAAGGTAAGTTTCTTATAAAAGCCCAAACCACAGCGGTCGGCATTCCTAAGAATGTCACACCTGCTGGGGACCGGAACGAAGGGCAGCTGCCCAGCGGGGCCAAGGTAAGTCTGAAACATCTGTCAGCGTAGCTGCTTAGTTTGTGGGCAGCCACGCTGGCAGAGGGACCGGGAGCCATGACAGTCCCCCCCCTTGAAGACCACCCACCAGGTGAGCAGGACCAGGCTTAAGGGGAAAACTGGCATGGAAGGAATGGATTTGTACGTCTGAAGCAGAAACCCAAGAATGATCGGCAGGCCCATAACCCTTCCAATAAACCAAATACAGTAAAAACCCTCAAAAAACCTGGAGTCGATAATAGCGGAGACTTCGTCCTCCTCTGTCTAGAAACAACCGAAGGAGGGGGAGGGACAGATAAGAGGCTTAAATAGGGATACATGAAACTTATTAGGAATACAAGAGGTGGGAAGAACCAGGGAATAGGACACATGATTAATCCTGCGAATAATTTTAAAGGGACCAATAAACCTGGGTGCAAACTTCATGCTAGGAACCTTGAGTTTAATATTCCGTGTGGAGAGCCATACCCTATCGCCCACCTGGTAAATAGGGTTGGCACCCCGCCTTTTATCAGTCGCTTCTAAAGTTGTGTGGACCTTAGTCCAAGTCTCACGAATACATGTGAGATGGTCATCCAAAGTGGGAATAGCAGTGTCAAAGAACACAGCAGGAAGGATAGTAGGATGACAACCGTTGTTAACAAAAAATGGACTATGTCTAGACGAGTCATGGGTAGCATTATTTCTGGCGAATTCAGCCCACAGTAACAAATCAGACCAGTTTTCCAGAGCGCCATTAATAAAACATCTCAAATATTGTTCCAACGATTATTTGTCTCGTTCAGCCACACTATTGGTTTGGGGACGGTATGAAGATGAAAATTATAATTCTATACCCAACTGTTTAGTAAATGCTCTCCAAAATTGTGACACAAATTGGGAACCCCTGTCTGACACAATATTTAGCGGGATACCATGTAATCTGACTATTTCACGTATAAATATATGAACTGGCTCTTAGGAAGAAGGTATCTTTTTGAGCGGAACAAAGTGTGCCATTTTAGAAAAGCGGTCAACAATCATTAGAATGGTGTTATAGCCTTTAGAGATAGGGAGTTCCACAATAAAGTCCATAGATAAGGGAGACCATGGGACACTGGGTATAGGAAGCGGTTGCAATAACCCACAAGGTAGTCTGTGGGGAACCTTAGAAACCACACAAATAGTACATGCCTCCACATATTCTCTGATGTCTTTTCAAAGAGATGGCCACCAAAATAATCTAGAGACAGCAGACACAGTTTTATTCATGCCTGGATGTCCAGCTGTCAAATTACCTTTCTTTCCAGTAATGGAATAAACAACCTATCTAGAGGTTTATCACTAGGTGCCTGAGTCTGGGCTGCCATTATAGCACAAAGAAGTGGAGAAGACAAGGAAAGAACCGTGGAGGCAATGATACATTCAGGTGGTATAATGGGAGTGGTCTCATGTTCTTGTTCTTCCTCTAGGTCAAATTGTCTAGATAGGGCATCAGCATTAATGCTCTTAGAATCTGGTCTGTACGTGATGATAAAGTTAAATCGTGACAAGAACAACGACCATCTAGCTTGTCTAGAAGACAGCCTTTTAGCACCACCAATGTATGCCAAGTTTTTGTGATCAGGAGTGGATCCCTGGAACCGTCTAAAAGAGGTCTCCATTCTTTCACAGTTACAGTTGGAAGAAAAAGTATGTGAACCCTTTGGAATTATATGGATTTCTGCACAAATTGGTCATAAAATGGGATCTGATCATCATCTAAGTCACAACAATAGACAATCACAGTCTGCTTAAACTAATAACACACAAAGAATGAAATGTTGCCATGTTTTTATTGAACACACCATGTAAACATTCACAGTGCAGACAGAAAAAGTATGTGAACCCTTGGATTTAATAACTGGTTGAACCTCCTTTGGCAGCAATAACTTCAACCAAACGTTTCCTGTAGTTGCAGATCAGACGTGCACAACGGTCAGGAGTAATTCAGATCACATTTTATGACCAATTTGTGCAGAAATCCATATCATTCCAAAGGGTTCACATACTTTTTCTTGCAACTGTAGGATAATGGCTAACAATTCTCTGTTATCTATAGCATAGTTAGGCTCCGCTGACGACAACCTTCTAGAAAAGAACCCTCTGAGAAAGCACAGCCCCTACTCCTGTCCCAGAGGCGTCTACCTCCAGTATGAAGGGTTTGCTAGTGTCAGGGTGTACCAGTATGTCAGCAGAAGCAAATAATTTCTTAAGTACCTCAAAAGCTTCTTTAGATCATATCTAACAGTTAACCCCTTTACGTGTCATATTGGTGATGGGGCTATCACAGTAGATGTTATGGCTTACCTTAGTTGGGAATCCGGTAGGCAGAGATTTATGCTCACCCTTGTAATTAAACACAGGTCAAAGTGGTCAGGTAAGAATTCATCTGGCCTGTGAGGCTGTGCAGGATATTGCTCCAAGTCGCAGTACAGGTAAGGACACAAGAAGGAGAATTGTCAGGGGTAAGCCAAAGTCATAGGATGCTAGAAGTCAGGGTACACGGTAAGAAAGCCAAGGTCAGAGGATGCCAGAATTCAGGATACACAATGCAAATAAGCCAAGGTCAGGAGCCAGGAGCAAACGATCTGGATACACAAAAACAGGAACCAGACAGCAGGACCAGAGTCAATGAACCGACACTGCCCTCAGGGAGTGGCAGTGTCTTATACCTGTCTAATTAGACATCTGCTTCAGGTGGGCTGAGATTGATAGGAGCAGCCACAGGTAACATCCAGCCCCCAGTGCTGGAGATAAGGCAGGAATCAACATAGACTGAAGCAAGAATTGTGAGAGTGGCTCTGAAGCAAGACAACAGGACTACAGCACAGAAGAACAACCCTGTTGGGCCCTTCTGGGTGAATCTCCTATAGTAATTTGCAAACCCAATAAACCTTTGAATGGCTTTTAACCCAATGGCCAATGTAGAACAGCTTCTAGTTTGTGTGGGTCCATCTGAAACCCAGAGGCTCAGATATTATAGCCCAAGAACTGAACTTCCGTCAAAGTTTGCACTTTAGCTTGTTTTTCCATCACTTGCTTAACATACCAATGATGAGTCTGGATATCGGGGGAATAAATCATCCAGATATACCAATACGAAAGTATAAATGTAGTCTCTGAGAACGTCATTAATGAGATCTTGAAATATGGCTTGAGCATTGCATAAGCCGAAGGGCATGACAAGATACTCATAGTGACAATTTCTCGTGTTAAATGCAGTTCTCCATTCATGTCCCTCCTTAATCCTTACCAAATTATAAGCACTCCTAAGGTCGAGTTTGGTAAACACCTTAGCGTCCTGGAGTCTTTCAAACAATTCTAAGATAAGGGGAATGGGATAAGTATTTTTGATGGTGATCTTGTTCAATGCCCTATAATCAATACATGGCCGTAACTCTCCTTTCTTGGTAACAAAAAAGAACCCTGCACCTGCAGGAGAAGATTTACGTATGTGGCCTTTTTGTAGAGACTTTTTAATGTATTCTTTCATAACTCTACTTTCCTGTTGCGATAAGGTATATATTCCCCCTTTAAGGGGTTTAGTGCCGGGTAACAGAACTATTAAGCAATTTTAGTATCTGTGAGGGGTAGCATATCAGTGTGACTTTTATTAAACACTTCTTTAACTTCCCTATAATGCACAGGAATTTCGGTAGACTGAGGCGTAGGAGTAGGTAGAGTAACGATACCCACTCTTTTAGTAATAGGTAACATACATCTCTCTTTACATTCTTTACCCCATTCCAGTATCTCCCTTTTAGCCCAATCAACACGGGGGTTATGCTTAATAAGCCATGGGAATCCAAGTATAATGGGACAAGAAGGGGAAGCAATTATCTGGAATGTGATGAGTTCTTTGTGTAACATTCCTATCGTGGTAGTCATAGGTAGTGTTTCGTAGGTAATTAAAGGCTGAGAGAGTGGTCTCCCATCAATGGCATCAATGGCCATTGGGGTGATGATCTCTCCTTGATGGGTAGGAGTTGTTTACTGGCAAATTGCCGATTGATAAAGTTTTCTGCAGCGCCTGAGTCAATCAGGGTGTTACATGTAAAACTTATCTTATTAATTTGAGCAGCAACTCTAAGGAGAAATCTACTTTGGTTAGTTAGTACCAGGGGACATATACATCACACCTAAAACCGGTCCCCTAATGGTTCTTAGGTGCGTACGTTTTGGGACAAGTATTTCTTATGTTTCCTTTCTTGCCACAGTATAGGCAGAGGCCCTCTTTTCTCCTAAACTGTTTCTCTGCCTCTGACAGTCTCATAACCCCTAACTGCATAGGATCAGGTTCAGGTTGTACAGAAGGGCCAGGGACAACATGATTGGACAAGCGATGTGCCAGTGACATATTCATATGTCTGGTTCTATTTCTAGTTATCACTCTCTGTTCCTAAGTAGGGATATACATCACATAAGTGATTTATTCATTAAACCTTCCTGCTAGTTTTTTGGCTGCAAAATTTTGTCAAGGATAGCTTCGGATAATCCCTCTGCAAATGCAGAGTTTTGTATAAGGGAAGGTTTGATGAATAAATTAGGGCAGTGGAAGCGTTGTTCTCCCTTGTCAATGTTTCAAACGTTAATTAGAATGCTGCATGGAATTCTTGATAATTATGGGCAATAGTCCTATCACTTTCCCATAATGGATTGGCCCAAGCTAAGGCTTTACCTTTCAACTGGTTCATTAAGTACCCAATTTTAGCTCTATCCGTTGGGAAGGACCCAGGTGGGGCTTCAAAATGGTAATCTAGTTAAGGAATCCCTGACATTCTTGAGTATTGTGGTGAAACCGACCTCGCCACTGGGCATTGGAGAAGACTGATTGCCAGCCTCCTGCCCTGTGACTATGGCCCCATGTTGAAATGCTGGATTTTCCCCTGCAAAGACCCGAAAACCGGGTCATTCGGTACTTTCCCTATGTGAGCAGTGTTACCCCAGATAGCTATGCCATGGAGCCCATTCGTATAATGAAAGACTTTGGCTCCATGGCAATTGAACTGTATGTATGTGATCTGAGCGCCATTCAGTAATAATTTGCGCTCAGATCTAAGCTATCTGGGGATATGTTGCATGTCTGTATTTTATGTAATAAATGTAACCTTGTGTATTTTATTGTATTTTACTGTCTTGTACTGCCATGTAGTTAATGGAGTTTTGCCTCCCAATTATCTCCAGGATAGAAGACTCTGTGGAACTGGTTTTGGGCAGAAAAAACATGCTTCATTTGGTCAAATAGGACTCTCCCTTAACTTTTTAACCCCTGAACCGATTGCCCTGATTTTTGGATATGTGTATATTTTAAGCATGCGGATTCCGAATATGTTATTTTTATGATGATTGGACGTATATTTTTAAAGTTATAGCATATGTATAAAAACTGTATTTTTCCAGCCTGTGATAATTATGTTAACCCATTGTGTAACATAATTATATCACAGGCAGATGGGAGGATTTTGTGTATAATTGCTGGGAGTGTTTTCTGTAATGTAGAAACATAGAAACATAGAATGTGATGGCAGATAAGAACCATTCGGCCCATCTAGTCTGCCCAATTTTCTAAATACTTTCATTAGTCCCTAGTCTTATCTTATAGTTAGGATAGCCTTATACCTATCCCATGCATGCTTAAACTCCTTTACTGTGTTAACCTCTATCACTTCAGCTGGAAGGCTATTCCATGCATCCACTACCCTCTCAGTAAAGTAATACTTCCTGATATTATTTTTAAACCTTTGTCCCTCTAATTTAAGACTATGTCCTCTTGTTGTGGTAGTTTTTCTTCTTTTAAATATAGTCTCCTCCTTTACTGTGTTGATTCCCTTTATATATTTAAATGTTTCTATCATATCCCCCCTGTCTCGTCTTTCCTCCAAGCTATACATGTTAAGATCCTTTAACCTTTCCTGGTAAGTTTTATCCCACAATCCATGAACCAGTTTAGTAGCCCTTCTCTGAACCCTCTCTAAGGTATCAATATCCTTCTGAAGATACGGTCTCCAGTACTGTGTACAATACTCCAAGTGAGGTCTGTACAATGGCATGAGCACTTCCCTCTTTCTACTGCTAATACCTCTCCTATACAACCAAGCATTCTGCTAGCATTTCCTGCTGCTCTATTACATTGTCTGCCTACCTTTAAGTCATCAGAAATAATCACCCCTAAATCCCTTTCCTCAGATGTTGAGGTTAGGACTCTATCAAATATTCTGTACTCTGCCCTTGGGTTTTTTACGTCCAAGATGCATTATCTTGCACTTATCCACATTAAATGTCAGTTGCCACAATTCTGACCATTTTTCTAGTTTACCTAAATCATTTGCCATTTGGCTTATCCCTCCTGGAACATCAACCCTGTTACATATCTTAGTATCATCAGCAAAAAGACATACCTTACCATCAAGACCTTCTGCAATATCACTAATAAAAATATTAAAGAGAATGGGTCCAAGTACAGATCCCTGAGGTACCCCACTGGTGACAAGTCCAAGCTTCGAATATTTTCCATTAACTACAACCCTCTGTTGCCTGTCACTCAGCCACTGCCTTACTCATTCAACAATATTTGAATACAAACTTAAAGATTGCAGTTTATTTATATGTGCAACAGTGTCAAAAGCCTTACTGAAATCTAGGTAAGCAATGTCTACTGCACCACCCTGATCTATAATTTTAGTTACCAAATCAAAAAAATCAATAAGACTAGTTTGGCATGATCTCCCTGAAGTAAACCCATGTTGTCTCTGATCTTGAAATCCATGTGTTTTTAGATGTTCATCAATCCTATCCTTTAACATGGTTTCCATCACTTTCCCCACTACTGAAGTAAGGCTTACTGGCCTATAGTTGCCTGACTCCTCCCTATTACCTTTCTTGTGAATGGGCACAACATTAGCTAACTTCCAATCTTCTGGGACTACTCCTGTTAACAATGATTGGTTAAATAAATCTGTTAATGGTTTTGCTAGTACACCACTAAGCTCTTTTAATAGCTTTGGGTGTATTCAATCAGGTCCCATTGACTTATTTGTCTTTACTTTTGACAGTTGAAATAGAACCTCTTCCTCTGTAAACTCGTGTAATAAATGACTCATTTATCCTTTTTCTCAACTGAGGTCCCTTTCCTTCATTTTCATCTGTAAATACAGAACAAAAATATTCATTGAGGCAGTCAGCTAGACCTTTATCCTCTTCTACATACCTTCCTTCTTTTGTTTTTAATTTAACTAATCCTTGTTTTACTTTTTCTTTTCTCATTTATATATCTAAAAAAAGTTTTGTCCCCCTTTTTTACTGACTGTGCTATTTTCTCTTCTGTGTGTGATTTGGAAGCTCTTATAACTTGCTTAGCCTCTTTCTGCCTAATCTTATATATCATTTTGTCTTCCTCACTCTGGGTTTTTTTATAATTCCTAAATGCTAACTTTTTGTTTTTAACTATTTTAGCCACATCTGCGGAGTACCACAGTGGTTTCTTGAATTTTTTGCTTTTACTGACAAGCCTAATGCAATTTTCTGTTGCCTTCAATAGTGCAACTTTTAAATAATCCCATTTCTCTTGGACTCCATTTAAATTGCTCCAGTCTGATAATGACTCTTCTACCCATATTCTAATTTTAGAAAAGTCTGCTTTTCTAAAGTCTAAAACTTTTGTTTTTGTGTGGTGTGACTCAGTCACTGTTCTTATATTAAACCACACTGACTGATGATCACTGGATCCTAAACTTTCACCTACAGTAATATCTGATACCAAATCTCCATTTGTTAACACTAAATCTAGTATGGCCTCTTTACGAGTTGGCTCCTCAACAACTTGTTTTAGAGACAATCCCAGTAGGGAGTTTAGAATATGTGTGCTCCTGGCACAAGTAGCTAATTTTTTTTTTCCAATTTACATCAGGAAGATTAAAGTCACCCATGATGATAACTTCCCCCTTCATTGTCATTTTAGCTATTTCCTCAACTAGTAGATTATCTAACTCTTCAATTTGTCCTGGGGGCCTATAAATCACACCTACACGAGTTACTGTGTGATTACCAAATTCTAACGTAGCCCAAACGGACTCTATGTTTGCCTCACTAACTTTTATTAGGCTAGATTATGCTATCCTTCACATACAAGGCCACCCCTCCCCCTTTCTTGCCTTCCCTATCTTTCCTATATAAAGAGTACCCTGGTATTGCTATGTCCCAGTCATTTTTTTGTACGTGTGTTATTGGTTGTTCTGTAAAACCCTGTGGGCAGTACTAAGTTTGTGGATTGGGAATAAAAGAGGCTGTATGTGCCAGTACAGTCAGTTCTGCTTGACCTCAAAATTAAGTGTCGTCTCGTTATTGGGGGAATTGGATTGTATGCTGATTGCCAGGAGTGTAAGCTGATTGTATGCTTTTCCTGTTCAGCTGCTTACAGCATTCGTATGCTTCTCTGGTTCGGTGGTTGTGGTGTCTGCTGCAGTGCTTGGAGTCCTCAGGAAGCGCTAGGAGCATCCTTCAACGGAGGTACCCAGTCGGGGTGCCAGGTGATGCTTTACAAGTATTACCTTCAAAATGCGGAGGTGGAGATAGGGAGATAGTAGGTGCCTTATACACTATATGTACAGGTACAGTAGGCGGGGTTGTAACTACCGGAGGAACTTCAGGCTGCAAATGAGCCGTACATATTAGGAGCGTATTGAAAGCCTGGGCAAATTGATCCATACGATGATCATTTTCCTCTAGCTTTCTCTTGCAAGCTGTTATGTGCTGATACAAATCTGCAGGATCTATGGCCCTGTCGTAATGTCAGGATTACTGTTGATCCAGCATGCAGAATAGTATCACACCTAGGACTAGGGATAACGTTTAACCAGACCTTAGAATGGCCGGACTTAACGTACCTGAGAATAGTCAAAATACTTGCCAAGGTCAGGGATACAGAATGAGACACAATGATGAGGGAAAGCCAAAAGTCAAGGATACCAGAAATCAGGGAAGTCAAAATGACTTTGATGTGAGCGAAGGTAAGTTTCTTATAAAAGCCCAAACTGCAGCAGCCGGCGTTCTGAAGAACGTCGCACCTGCTGGGACCGGAACAGAGGGAGACCGAGCAGTTGCCCGCCAGGGCCAAGGTAAGTCTGAAACATCTCTTTCGGCATGGCTGCTTAGTTTGTGTGTAACCAACGTGCTACGACAATCTCAATGTACCTATAACCAGACACTATGTTAGACCAGACTCCCCCGCTCAAAGGGGAAAAACACAAACTAATACAGTAGGACCTCGGTTTACGAATTTAATGTGTTCTCCAGGAAGTTTCTTATTGCGAAAAATTTGTAAGCCGAAACGCGGTTTGACATAGGGATGCATTGTAAACCAATTAATCCGTTCTGGAGGTCAAAAAGAAGTCAAAATGAGCTGGCATGGAAACCAATCAACAATGCAGAACACACAATAAAAGGCATGCAAATGACGAAGCTCAGCTCCCTACCTTTCCACAGCTTGAGAAATGCACCGAAAAGTCCCTAAACAACAGGCTCCAGCATGCATGGGGCGGTGCTATAAACCTCCCAGGTGCAATGCATCCTGGGGAAACTTGCTTTGTATTGCGAAAAAAACTTGTAAACCAAGGCATTATTTTCAATGGATTTTTATTTGTAAACTGAAAATTATGTTAACCGAGGCGTTTGTAAACCGAGGTCCCACTGCACATGTATACATACCCATACCCATCAAGATTCTGAAATTTTATTTACTGTATAACTTATGATTCTTTGTTCTCAAACATTGATCTGTTTCCTTGCATTGTTACTCCCCATACTTTCTATATGTATGCTGTTAACTTTTGAGCATTACTTATCACTTTTAAACTGCTTATAATCTGATGCAGATGTGCAATAAAACTTTTTTGACCTCCCAGCTTTCCTGAAAGACCACAAAGGAAATGTATTTACAATTATTTCCACCAATGATAATACGAACTGGGATTGGGTAAGCAGATACACACAGATAGAGAGCTATACACTATCCTTTATTGTAAATACCCACGTGGAATGAGAGACCAGAGGCCTAATTAAGGGATGTAAAGTAGGTTGAGCTAATTATCCCCAGGGGTCCTTTGTTTTTATCACACGACACAATAACCTTGGATATTCCAATGGAAAGGCTTGTTCCCCAACCAGGGTTAATAAACACTTCAAACAAATATACAAAAAAAGGAAGAGGAGACAATATCCCTGAAACACAGGAGACAAATCCCCTCAATCCTAGTACCCCTTCTGGAGCAATAGATTTGCCCACTACCGTGTATTACAAAAAAAATAATAAAGTTTTATTAAAGATCATAAAAATCTCATGTGTGAATTCATAATACGCCAAACTAGTATTGGCAAAAAATGAGGGAACACAGAAAAAAGCAACTTGAAAAATATATATCCGATTCGTGTAACTTGATGCTACTTTTCAGAAGTAGTAAGAAAAAAGCTACTTCAAATTACAGCAAATTAGCAACAGTATCCAAAGAGTTACACATAGGAACCTAATAAGGGCAAACTAAAAGTGCATTCCAGTTCCCTCAAGTTTAGTCTACATAATGCCAATAAATTCACTCTTCACTATTTAAATGGCTATAGATATAAAGATATATATATATGGTCCTAGTATTGTACTACAAGTATAAATAGATATATCCTAGCCATAATGGCTCCATATATCAAGTCAAAAAGGTGGTAAATCGAAAGGATAGTGAGATATCAGTGAAGAGAGAATAATAAAGTGAGGAGGAAATGAAGAGAGTTTAATAGGTCTAAGAGACCCTGGACTATAATTCACAAGGTGTAAGGAACGTACAAAAAACTATGAGTGTCCATATCTACTCTCCCCGCTACACACACAAAAAGAAAAGAAACCCAACGCGCGTTTCGGCGGTAACGTCCGCCTTTATCGAGGGTAATAGTGTGTAGATATTGTCTCCTCTTCCTTTTTTTGTATATTGGTTAATATAAGGGTGAGGCCCTTTTTAGTACCCCAATAACCCACTTTCTGTGTATCCTTTTGGCTGGAATTTTTTCACCTAAAGGTGCACATCTTTTTCTTGTTAACACTTCAAACAAAGGCTATGTTTACATCACCAGACCTAATGTCTGTAAAACATGTTGAATTGCCCGAATCCTCTGGATCTGAAATAGGGCATACAATGCAGTTTAGACTATAACTAACATACCAATATACACATTACATATGCCATTTTGTCACATATTTCCCCCCCCCACAAAAGAGTCCTTCTGCCAGGCTGGGATCCTACTACTCAGGTCACATGCTGCAGGAGGACAGGGCTATCCCTGTGTCCCCCTGGACAATCCATCAGTGTTGCCATGTTACTAATCCTTTTGATATTGTATGTTAAAATTATACTGCTGGAGAGTCAGGCTCTATCTCAGCAGTCTGTTATTGTCACCTGCCACCCGGTTTAGCCAGCAAAGGTCACTTACCACTGTAAACTCCTGATCATACGACTCTTCCCAGACCACAGCAAGGCACTCATTCTCTATGGTCGCGCAACTGACTTCACAATCCAGTAGTTTATGGTTGAGAAAAGCAACTGAATGCTCATCCCCCATGTTATCCACATGACTAAAGAAGGGCCCCGATAAATATTTCAGTTACCTGGAATTCCGGATATTCTAAGCATGCAGACTTCTATGCAAAGAATCCTAGGTGGGGATCATACAGCCTAAACTGAACATATAGAGTGGTTGGAACTAGGGATCGACCGATATTGATTTTGTTATGGCTGATACCGATAATCTGTGAACTTTCAGGCCGATAGCCAATAGCTTACCAATATTCTGCACATTAACCGTTTTGAGAAAAACATTTTTTTTTGCAAATCTTTTTTTTATTAAGTGGTGCAGTGTGGGTAGTGGATGCAGTGTGTTTGTGTAGTGGATGCAATTTGTGTGTAAATATGTTGCATTAGGAACTTCCCCCATTCCCCTTAATGTTCCTCTCCCTTATCTTTTAGTGCAACCCCCACCCTAGTGTTCATTTTCCCTTCCCTGTACCAGGGGAGGGCTGGCAGCCTTAGGCCTGGGGGGCAAAACCAGTCAAGTGGCCCATTGCACCACCAAATCAGTGCAATGGTGCCCACCTTTTCCTGGTTTTATAATGGATATTGATGTTATGCTAATCAGTAGCTCTTTGCCATACCCGCTCCTTCACAGCTCTGACTTTCAATGTTGTCAGACCACAGGCTGAGAATCTCTGAGCGTGTGCTCTGACTCACTAACTGAGCGCCGGAACCACGAGGGAGAGGCTATAATCTGACTGCACCTACTGCTGGTGCGCACCAGTGGACCACCAGCGAATCGTTTAAATTGAATAGGCTGGTGTCCCCAACTTGTGAGCTGTGTTGTCCGCCGGGCGCCTCTGTTGTGATGGCACCCTACGTGACCGCACAGCGTGCACACCCCAACGGCTGGCCCTGCTGACACACACTGATGTTACTACTTAGAAATCCCTCAATATTAATACAGACATCAGAGTAAACACCAATAAACTGTGGAAACAGAGCTGATCCCCCCAAATTTATAAAGATTTGCTTACTGGATTTGTTGTAAGATTAAATCATGCCTCCTCCTCTCTCTCTCCCATGCGCTGCTCTGTAAGCTGGGAGGAAGTGAAGAGTAATCACAATCTCCCAGCACAGTGGCACCTGTGGCTGCATGGGGAACAGCTGTATTTGCCGCCCCCCATGTGACATCACAATGCCCCACCTATATGAGCTGCCATACGAACTAACGCCAGTGCTGCCCACAGTGTGTGTTTACATTAAAAAGCCTGCAGGGACTGGCTATAGACACCAGAACCACTTCATTAAGCTCCAGTCATTCTGGGAAATATAGTGTCCCTTTAATGTGAGGTAAATTATAGATTAGTGTCACTAATAATATACTAGATTTCCTACTTACAACCAAATGAGGATGATGATGGGCTGCAGTTTGGCTCCACTGGTCTGGTGTAGAACAGGATCTCTGGAGGCTGTTTGCAACTGTGATCACAAAAAAAATCAATGTTCTGGGAGAATTGGAAGCAGCTCCATTTTTTGGGGGCCCCTTACACAGCTCAAGGTCTGGGCCCCAGGGCCTGACGGTGAGTATGCCCACAAGACCCACTCATAAGTCCACTTATATGTTCCACCCACCCATGAGTTCGCTCACAGGGAGTGGAGTCTGTAGGGGATGTGTTATGTGTTATTGTAGAGGCTCTAATATGAGTGCTTACGGTATGTAATGTATAGGGATACCAGTTTGTGCAGGTAATGCAGTGTGTTTGTGTGTAGTGGAAGCAGTGTGTATTTGTGTATAAGGGATGTATTGTGTGTTTCTGGTTGTGTGTAAGGGATGCATTGTGTGAATCTGTGTTTGTATGCATAAGGGATAGAAGGTGTGTGTCTGTAAGTGTGTGCATTGAGTGTGTGTTAGTGATGCATTGTGTTTATGTGTGTATGTAAGAAAAGGAGTGTGTGTGTGTAAGGGTTTGCATTGTGTGTTTCTGTGTATGTGTGCAAAGGATGCATTGTCTTTGTGTGTAAGGGTTGCATTGTGTGTGTGTAATGGATGCATTGTGTGTTTCTCTGTGTGTAAGGGAAGCATGTTGTGTTTCTGTGTGTGTAGAGATGCATTGTGTGTTTCTGTGTATGTATAGGGATGCATTGTGTGTGTGTGTGCGCGTAGTGTGAAAGAGCTCCCTGTCTTGCCCCCTGTCCTATAGAGCTGTCCCTTCTAGCTCTCCCCTGACCCTTAGTGGTCTCTCCTCTCCCCGACCCTCCCCTAGCGGTCTCTTCTCACACTCACCCACCCTCCCTGTGATCTTCTCATCCACCCTCCATGTGTTCTTCTCACCTCCCCCCTCCCTGTGTTCTCCTCAACTCCCCCCTTCCTGTGTTCTTCTTACCCCCTCTCCTCCCTGTGTCCTCCTCACCTCCCCCTCCCTGTGTTCTTCTCAGTCTCCCCTTCTCCTCATCTCCCCTTCTCCTCACCACCCACCCTCCCTGTGTTCTTCTCAGTCCCCCCCTTCTCCTCATCTCCCCTTCTCCTCACTCTTACTCTCCCCCTCCTCCTTGTGTTCTTCTTACTCCCCCCTTGTTCTTCTTACCCCCCGTTTTTCATACCCCCCTTCTTCTTCTTACTCCCCCTCCTCCTCCTTCTGTTACTCCCCCCTCCTTCACTTACTCCTCCCCTTCCTCCTTCTGTTACTCCCCTTCACTTACTCTCCCTCCTTCACTTACTCCCCCCCTCTTCATTTACACCCCATCTTCATTTTACTCCCATCTTTATTTACTCCCCCCTCCTTATATATATATATAGATGATATGACGTCATCTTCCGGCTCCCAGCCTCACTCTGCAGCGCGCGAGGGAGCTGAGCAGACCACTCAGAGGAAGTGCTCCCTCGCCAGCCTCCCGCCCGACCATCAGCCAGCGCCGCCCACCAGCCCAGCATGTCAGTTAGCCGCGAGGCCCTGGGCATTTGGGGGCGGTGTTTTTTGCCGCCCCCTGAAAAATGCCGCCCAAGGCAAATGCCTTGTTTGCCTCGCGGGTAATACGTCCCTGATTTACAGACACACACACATTCACTCACAGACACACACATTAATTTAGACACACACACTTACAGACACACACACATACACACTTTGACACACACATATACGTTCACTCACAGACACACACACATTCACTTAGACACACACACTTACAGACATACACACTTACCAACACACACACATTCACTCACAGACACAAACATTTCCACCAACACTCACAAATTATTATTTTTTTAAATTTTTTATTTAAATCCACCCAGCAGTTGCTTGGGCAGGCAGGGGGTGGACAGGCTGAGTTGGCGGCGAGGGTGCTTTAATCTTCCTGCTCAGCTCCCTCACATGCCGCCTAGTGATGCCGGGAACTGGAGTGACCCATCATAGACATGTCAAACAAGTACTGCAAACTTTGCTTGAAAATGGGCTTTATCACAAATTTGAAAAGTGCATATTTGACCGAACGGAGGTACAGTTTTTGGCAGAACCCAGTTGGCTTGGTGCTGACAATTATAAGGGGCCTAAGTACAGAATCTTATCGACCAAAAACACTAAAACAGTCCAACCTCTGAAGCATTATGTATCTAGTGGAGATGTTGCTGGAGGGAAACTCATAGGATGCAGCTATAAAAAAAAGCTATATGTAGTGAGTGTAGAAAAAAGGGAACGTGCCACAGTGTTAGAGCGACCAAAGTCCGCATTACCTTAACTAATTTCATTGTCAGCCAGTCCACACAAGTTTTGTTTCCATATATCCCTTTTAAGTTTCTATACTTAAGCAAGATTATGCGAAGAGTAGTTAGGGTTGCCACCTTTCTTGGAGAAAAATACAGGCTTTACTAATTTGCATAACTAATTATGTATGTGTGACATCACATGATGTAAATCACAAGGAGTAACAGAGAAAATTATGTGAAATCACCAAAAAACTACTTAGTTTGATTCTGCTGTATAGATGGATTGCTCCCAGTGTCTCCCTGTGTCCCCATGTCACCCATTGTCCCCTAGTGTCTGTGTCCCCATGTCTTCCAGTGTCCCCATGTCACTAGGGGACACTGTGAGACATGGGGACACTGAGACTATGTATCACAGTGTCTCAGTGCCCCATGTCTCCCAGTTTCGCCATGTCTCTTTGTCCCCATGTCTCCCGGGGCACTGGGAGACATGGAGACACTGAGACACTAGGAGACATGGGGACACTGAGTCACCAGGGACACTGGCTGGGAGACAGGGGGGCACCGAGACACGTGGGGACATTGTGTCCCTAATGTCTATGTCCCCATGTCTCCCAATGACCCAAGTGTCTCAGTGTCCCCATGTCTGTGTCCCCATATGCGTCTGTTTCCCCATGTCTCAGTGTCCCCATGTGTGTATGTGTCCCCATGTCTCCCAGCATCCCCTAGTGTCTCAGTAATATTGTTAAGCAAGCAAAGCAGGAAGGGGAATTGGATGTACTTGTCCATCTAAGGACAAATGACTTGGCTTGCAATGAGGTTTTAGAGGTTAAGGAAGTTTTTAGTGTTTTTGCCAATGATATACGGCAGGTCTGCCTGTGCATAACACTCAGAACAACAGGCGGATGCGTATTAGGGACTTTAATTTGTGGCTTGGTGAATGGTCTCAGGAGCAAGGATTTGGCTTTATTTCTCATGGTAGCTCTTTTTGGAATTGAGATAAGCTGTACAAAAAAAGATGGTTTGCATCTTTCTCAAAAGGGAACAAATGTTCTCAGTGAGCAGTTCAGAGGTTTTGATAGGATGTATTTAAACTAGGGGGGGGGGGCAAAAGGGTGATAAAACATCAATCCAATTGTCCCCCAAAACAAGGACAGAGGTACCTGTAGCAAGTGTGTTAAAAAATGATAAGCTTAGAGTCATGTCTACAAATGCTCGCAGTTTAGGGAATAAGATCCATGAACTTGTGGCAATAATGGCAACTGATAGTGTAGATTTAGTCGCTGTTACTGAGACATGGTACAATGAGAAAAATGACTGGGACATAGCAATACCAGGGTACTCTTTATATAGGAGAAATAGGGAAGGCAAGACAGGGGGAGGGGTGGCCTTGTATGTGAAGGATAGCATAAAATCTAGCCTAATAAAAGTTAGTGAGGCAAACATAGAGTCCGTTTGGGCTACGTTAGAATTTGGTAATCACACAGTAACTCGTGTAGGTGTGATTTATAGGCCCCAGGACAAATTGAAGAGTTAGATAATCTACTAGTTGAGGAAATAGCTAAAATGACAATGAAGGGGGAAGTTATCATCATGGGTGACTTTAATCTTCCTGATGTAAATTGGAAAACAAAATTAGCTACTTGTGCCAGGAGCACACATATTCTAAACTCCCTACTGGGATTGTCTCTAAAACAAGTTGTTGAGGAGCCAACTCGTGAAGAGGCCATACTAGATTTAGTGTTAACAAATGGAGATTTGGTATCAGATATTACTGTAGGTGAAAGTTTAGGATCCAGTGATCATCAGTCAGTGTGGTTTAATATAAGAACAGTGACTGAGTCACACCACACAAAAAACAAAGTTTTAGACTTTAGAAAAACAGACTTTTCTAAAATTAGAATATGGGTAGAGGAGTCATTATCAGACTGGAGCAATTTAAATGGAGTCCAAGAGAAATGGGATTATTTAAAAGCTGCACTATTGAAGGCAACAGAAAATTGCATTAGGCTTGTCAGTAAAAGCAAAAATTCAAGAAACCACTGTGGTACTCCGCAGATGTGGCCAAAATAGTTAAAAACAAAAAGTTAGCATTTAGGAATTATTGCATTAGGCTTGTCAGTAAAGGCAAAAAATTCAAGAAACCACTGTGGTACTCCGCAGATGTGGCCAAAATAGTTAAAAACAAAAAGTTAGCATTTAGGAATTATAAAAAAAACCAGAGTGAGGAAGACAAAATGATCTATAAGATTAAGCAGAAAGAGGCTAAGCAAGTTATAAGAACTTCCAAATCACACACAGAAGAGAAAATAGCACAGTCAGTAAAAAAGGGGGATAAAACATTTTTTAGATACATAAATGAGAAAAGAAAAGTAAAACAATGATTAGTTAGATTAAAAACAAAAGAAGGAAGGTATGTAGAAGAGGATAAAGGTCTAGCTGACTGCCTCAATGAATATTTTTGTTCTGTATTTACAGATGAAAATGAAGGAAAGGGACCTCAGTTGAGAAAAAGGATAAATTAGTCATTTATTACACATGAGTTTACAGAGGAAGAGGTTCTATTTCAACTGTCAAAAGTAAAGACAAATAAGTCAATGGGACCTGATGGAATACACCCAAAGCTATTAAAAGAGCTGAGTGGTGTACTAGCAAA
>OW240913.1:225456347-225469724 GCA_933207985.1 Pelobates cultripes
AAAGCTTATAGATCAGGTGAGTTAGGGATGGAGGGGGGAGAGACAGCCTATAGATCAGGTAAGTGAGAGATGGGGGGTGCAGCATACAGATCAGGTAAGTTAGAGATGGGGGGTGCAGCATACAGATCAGGTAAATTAGAGATGGGGGATCTACAGCCTATAGATCAGGTAAGTGAGGGATGGGGGGAGGCAGCCTACAGGAAGGGTCAGCAAGGAGCAGGAAGGTAAAGGAAGAGAAATGAGCAGGAAGGGACATCAAGGAGCTGGAAGGGACAACAAGGAGCACAAAAGGTAATGCAGGAGAAGGAGCACAAAGAAACAGAAATGAGCAGGAAGTAACAGTAAGGAGCCGGAAGGGTCAGCAAGGAGTTGGAAAATAAAGCAGCACAAAGGTAAAGTAGAAGGAGCAGAAATGGTCAGCAAGGAGCTGGAAAGGACAGAAGGAGCACAAAGGTAAAGTAGGAAAAGGAACAGAAATGAGCAGGAAGGGACATCAAGAAACAGAAATGGTCAGTAATGAGCTGGAAGGGGCAGCAGGAGCACAAACTTAAAGCAGGAGAAGGGGCAGAAATTAGCAGGAAGGGTCTGCAAGGAGCAGAAAGGGACAGAAGGAGCACAAAGGTAAAGGAGCAGAAATAATCAGAAGGTAAAGTAGGAGAAGGAGCATAAAGGGTCTGCAAGGAGCAGAAAGGGATCAGAAAGAGAAAGGAGCAGAAGGGTGCAAAATAAGCAGAAAGTAGAAGAAAGGTAAAGAAGAGCAGAAGAAGCCAAGGAGGAGAGAAGACATTGTCAGAAGAAAAAGACCGTGTCAAATGAAGGAGAAGAAAAGGAGATTGAAGCAGGAAGGATAAGTGAAGTGAACCCTCCACTTTATTCTGGACACCACATCATAAGGCTCTGGTACCTGGGCCTGGCAGGGAAACTTTGGACCTTCTCATCTCCCCAGGTAAAAAACAAATATCAGTGTTAATGTGTTCACTTTTATTTACTGAGTGTCAGGAAGCACAGAGTGCCGTTGGGTAAGGGTGTCGTTGATTGGCTAGAGCAGTTAGCTGGCACTCTAAGCCAATCAGTAGCTCCCCATTCATAAAAAAGAAAAAAATTATGAACCGGGAACTAGCGATATTTATGAACCGGGACTAGTGATTAGCTTAGAGCGTCAACTGACCACTCTAGCCAATCTGCAGCACCCATTCCAGACGTCAATCTGCACTTCCTGACATTCCGTTTCAGAAGCCAAATACCACTGAGCGATCTGGAGCTGGAGGAAGCCTTTGGGGTTAAACCATTTGAGAGCCGTTTAACCCCTTAAAGGAAAGAGAACCCAGGGGCTTCTTGGCATCATAGCATTTTCATTTAGATGAAGTTGTTATGGTGACCAGAATGTTCCTTTAATTTGCTTAAAGTAACACTATAATGTCAGGAATACAAACATGTATTCCTGACACCATAGTTGTGAAAACGCTATTCACCCTGGCTTTATGTGGTAATGACTATGCCCCTTCCCTTTCATGACACTGTCAAAAAGGGACCAAGCATGGATGTCATTACAATTATGCCCCGCAACCTGGAAAAATTCATGCGGACACCCATGGTTGCCTGCATCAATTTTGACACTATTGTGTGTGAGTTGTGTGCAGACAACATGCATAATAAGGAAGGCTCTCACACCTGCTTGCCTTCCCCAATAGTAAAAAAAACAGCCTGGTTCACAAAAACACATACAGTTGCAAGAAAAAGTATGTGAAACCTTTGGAATGATATGGATTTCTGCACAAACTGGTCATAAATAGTGATGTTGCGAACACGAAATTTTCGGTTCGCGAACAGCGAACGCGAACTTCCGCAAATGTTCGCGAACCGGCGAACCGGGTGAACCGCCATAGACTTCAATGGGCAGGCAAATTTTAAAACACACAGGGACTCTTTCTGGCCACAATAGGGATGGAAAAGTTGTTTCAAGGGGACTAACACCTGGACTGTGGCATGCCGGAGGGGGATCCATGGCAAAACTCCCATGGAAAATTACATAGTTGATGCAGAATCTGGTTTTAATCCATAAAGGGCATAAATCACTGGCACATTCTAAATCACAATGAATATGGATTGACACTGACATATGACTTGCTGTCGACTTACCTTGACATATGGATTGACACCTGTCCTCAAGAGCCCTGATGCTACGGACACGAGCAGAATAGACGCTTTGTTTCGCCGGTCCGCACTTGGCAGATATGGATTGACACCTGTCCTCAGGGACCATGATACACACTGACACAGAGCAGAATAGAGACTGTTACCCCTACATAGGGTCACTTGGCAGATATGGATTGACACCTGTCCTCAGAGACCATGATACACACTGGCACAGAGCAGAATAGGGACTGTTCCCCCTACATCGGGGTAACTTGGCAGATATGGATTGACACCTGTCCTCAGAGACCATGATACACACTGGCACAGAGCAGAATAGAGACTGTTCCCCCTACATAGGGTCTCTTGGCAGATATGGATTGACACCTGTCCTCAGAGACCATGATACACACTGACACAAAGCAGAATAGAGACTGTTCCCCCTACATAGGGTCACTTGGCAGATATGGATTGACACCTGTCCTAAGGATCCCTGATACACACACTGACACAGAGCAGAATAGGGACTGTTCCTCCTACATAGGGTCACTTGGCAGATATGGATTGACACCTGTCCTCAAAGCCCCTGATACACACACTGACACAGAGCAGAATAGAGACTGTTCCCCTACATATGGTCACTTGGCAGATATGGATTGACACCTGTCCTCAGAGACCATGATACACACTGACACAGAGCAGAATAGAGACTGTTCCCCCTACATAGGGTCACTTGGCAGATATGGATTGACACCTGTCCTCAGAGACCATGATACACACTGACACAGAGCAGAATAGAGACTGTTCCCCTACATAGGGTCACTTGGCAGATATGGATTGACACCTGTCCTAAGGACCCTGATACACACTGACACAGAGCAGAATAGGGACTGTTCCTCCTACATAGGGTCACTTGGCAGATATGGATTGGCACCTGTCCTCAGAGACCATGATACACACTGACACAGAGCAGAATAGAGACTGTTCCCCTACATAGGGTCACTTGGCAGATATGGATTGACACTGTCCTAAGGATCCCTGATACACACTGACACAGAGCAGAATAGGGACTGTTCCTCCAACATAGGGTCACTTGGCAGATATGGATTGACACTGTCCTCAGAGCCCCTGATACACACTGACACAGAGCAGAATAGGGACTGTTACCCCTACATAGGGTCACTTGGCAGATATGGCGTGGTCGTGGGAGGAGGAGGATGACTTTCACCTCTTCCCTGTTAGATTCCCGTTGTGCTGTGACATCACCCTTATACGCTGTGTAAAGCATACTTTTTAATTTATTTTGCAAATGCTGCATCCTTTCCGACTTGTAATTCGGTCACATTTCCGCCACTGTCTGCTTATACCGGGGGTCTAGTAGCGTGGACACCCAGCACAGGTCGTTCTCCTTCAGCCTTTTTATACGAGGGTCCCTCAACAGGCACGACAGCATGAAAGACCCCATTTGCACAAGGTTGGATGCCGAGCTACTCATTTCCCGTTCCTCCTCCTCACACAGAGCAGAATAGGGACTGTTCCCCCTACACTTGGCAGATATGGATTGACACCTGTCCTAAGGGTCCCTGATACACACTGACACAGAGCAGAATAGGGACTGTTCCTCCTACATAGGGTCACTTGGCAGATATGGATTGACACCTGTCCTCAGAGATCCCTGATACACACTGTCACAGAGCAGAATAGAGACTGTTCCCCCTACATAGGGTCACTTGGCAGATATGGATTGACACCTGTCCTCAGAGACCATGATACACACTGACACAGAGCAGAATAGAGACTGTTCCCCCTACATAGGGTCACTTGGCAGATATGGATTGACACCTGTCCTCAGAGACCATGATACACACTGACACAGAGCAGAATAGAGACTGTTCCTCCTACATAGGGTCACTTTGCAGATATGGATTGACACCTGTCCTCAGAGCCCCTGATACACACTGACACAGAGCAGAATAGAGACTGTTCCTCCTACATAGGGTCACTTGGCAGATATGGATTGACACCTGTCCTCAGAGCCCCTTGTGACGAAATGCCTTTTGTCCCTGGATTGTTAGGTGACAAGCTGCCCTTTGCCCCGGCTTTTGGAGGAGCCTGATTGCCAGCCTCCTTCCTCATGACTATGGCCCTGGGGTGTATTGCCATTTAAAAAGACTATTTGGGGCTTATTGGCTTCTAAAGACAGTTTCTTCCCATTGGAATCCATGGGAAGGTGTGTTTCTTCCCCTCCCCCGTTTCCTGTCTATTGGTCTCCAGCAGGGAGTTGTCCCAGGGACACTGCCAGACCAGTGGGAACTGGTTTGGGCAGGAAAAGCCATGCTTCCTTTGGTCACAAAGGACTTCTAACTAACATTTGAACTAATGGAAGGATTTGCATGATTTGAGGGTATGTTTGTATTTGGGATGTGCTGATTAATAATATGTGATTGGATGTATGGTTTTAGAGTTATGAAAGTTGGGTAAAAAGTGTGTTTTAAAATGTATTGATAATTGGGTTACTTCTCAGGCTAAGGAGAGGAGATGTGTGGGAAGTAACCATTGTGTGATTGGGTAATGTATAATTGTCTGTGGGCGTCTCCCTTGCAGGGGAGAATTGCATAAAAGCAGAGTATGTGCCATTAAAGGTTCAGATCATCTTGTACCTTCATGCAGTTTCGGCTCATGTTTGGGGGATTGGAGAAACTACACTCTGGGGATTGCTATAATCTCTATACTCCACAGGGTATAATCACTAAGCTCTGTTAAGAGCTTGTTCCTGTTCCTGCTTTCTGGAATTTGGAGAGGTCGACCTACTGGAAGCTGGACCCTGGTCTTGGGTCCAGAGTGGGTGGAGACGGCGAGACCCCAACCAAGCTGCGGATCGTGGGGTCTGCAGTGGTTATGGTGTCGGGCAGAGTGCTTGGAGTCCTCGGAAAGCACTAGGAGCATCCGTCGGCGGAAGGTACCCGGTCGGGGTGCCAGCGGTTCCGTCACAGTGGTGGCAGCGGTGGGATGGCGTCCTAGTGCGAGGAGAAGCAGCGCAGAGGCACCGGTAACGTTTGGAATTACAATTTGAGGGCAACGCTAGTATTCGTACATCGCCCCTGGTCACAGCAAACATGATCTATTGCTTTGAGGGTGCCGCTTACAGGGAGGAGGCAAAGAGGCGGTTAACCAGGTATGGCCCGGATCCCTCGTTAGAGACGATCCTGGCAACCATGCGCAAGTTGGATGAGGAGAATCGAGTGGCATGGGAATTTGAGCTCCGATTGCGGAGATTGGGGCTGTGGCCAATTGATCTCTCTCCCCAGCGGCAGACAGCATCCCAGAGAGAGGAGATTGTCGATCCCTCGTCCCTGCAACAACCATCACCACTGGGAGTTGAGACAGTAGCTCTGACTCCCCAGCGGCAGTGTGTTGTCAAGGGAGAAGAGACAACCGGTCTCTCTCCCCAGCGGCAGGCAGCATCCCAGGGAGAGGAGATTGTCGGTTCCTCGTCCCTGCAGCAACCATCATCACTGGGAGTTGAGACAGTCGGTCTGACTCCCCAGCGGCAGTGTGTTGACAAGGGAGAAGAGACATCCGGTCTCTCTCCCCAGCGGCAGTGCAAGTTACAGGGTGCCGAAGGTGTCGTCCTTCCTCCACAGCGGAAGTGTGAATTACAGGGAGCCGAAGGTGTCGCCCTTCCTCCCCAGCGGCAGTGTGAATTCCAGGGGGCCGAAGATGTCGTCCATCCCCCCCAGCAGCAGTGTGTCCTACCGGGAGCAGAGACAGTTGGTCTCTCTCTCTAGCAGCAGGACAATGTTATGGGAGTGGAGACAGGCGGTCTCCCTCTCCAGCGGCAGACTGTGTTTCAGGGAGAGGAGCACAGCACCCTATCTCCCCAGCGGCAGCTTACCCTACCAAGGGGGGACACCAATCTCCCAGATGGCGCAGAGGGGACCATGGTCTCCGTGCCCAACCTACAGGGAGGCTGGACAGCCTGTCCAGATCCCCAACTACACTCACAGGGACAACAGGAGGAGGGGGTAAGTACGAATTCCCCTCCCCAGCTAACTCCTAACTTGGCTCCAGGGTTAACAGAGGAGATGTTAACCTCCACTGACTCCCATGTTCCCCTGGCTACTGAGCCGGACTATGTTCCCAGCACCCCAGCAGAAGAGCTGACAGCTGGGCAGAGTGCAGTCGGCCTCTGCCCTCCCTTTGTCCCTTGTCCAGAGCCTGATGTCCTGCAGCCTATACCAACGGAAGAGCTGGCAGCTGGGCAGAGTGCAGTTGGCCTCTGCCCTCCCTTTGACCCTTGTACAGAGCTTGACATTCTGCCGGCTATCCCAGCGCAAGAGCTGACATCAGGGCAGAATAGAGACTGTTAACCCTACATAGGGTCACTTGGCAGATATGGATTGACACCTGTCCTCAGAGAACATGATACACACTGACACAGAGCAGAATAGAGACTGTTCCTCCTACATAGGGTCACTTGGCAGATATGGATTGACTGTTCCCCCTACATACACACTATTGGATCTCGCAAAACTTACCAAGGATCTAAATCATGTTCCCGTATCGTACATGAAAAACCTACTCATACAAAATCTCTTCCCAAACGTCATTTCGTTCAAAGTGGAGAGAATGTTAAAAAAAAATATATTTTTGTTCTGAGTGTGAGAAATGCTTTTCAGCCGCTTCCAATCTTAAGCATCATTTGAGGAGCCATACAGGAGAGAAACCTTATTTTGTTCTGATTGTGGGAAATATTTCTCTCAAAGAGGCCACTTTTATATTCAATCTATAACAGTGAAAAAAGTTTTTTGTTTTTAAATGCAAGCTATTGTGACAACAGTGAGTGAGTGGTGGCACTGGGCACAGTATCCACTGTGAGCCTGACACACCCGCTTTGAGACAACTAACTGCTATTCAATCTATAACAGTGAAAAAAGTTTTTTGTTTTTAAATGCAAGCTATTGTGACACCAGTGAGTGAGTGGTGGCACTGGGCACAGTATCCACTGTGAGCCTGACACACCGCTTTAAGGACACTGACTGCTATTCAATCTATAACAGTGAAAAAAGTTTTTTGTTTTTAAATGCAAGCTATTGTGACACCAGTGAGTGAGTGGTGGCACTGGGCACAGTATCCACTGTGAGCCTGTCACACCCGCTTTAAGGACACTGACTGCTATTCAATCTATAACCGTGAAAAAAGTTTTTTGTTTTTAAATGCAAGCTATTGTGACACCAGATATGAGTGGTGGCACTGACTGGGCAAATGGGCACAGTATCCACTGTGAGCCTGACACAGAAGCTGGCAGGCAGTGGCAGACAACTAACTTACATTACACAGAAAAAAAAGCAGACTGATGTTCTAGCCCTAAAAAGGGCTTTTTGGGGTGCTGTCCTTACAGCAGAGATCAGATGAGTCCTTCAGGACTGTAGTGGACACTGTATACCCTAACCTAGCTATGCATTTCCCTATCTAATCAACAGCAGCTACACTTTCCCTCTTCTCACTAAGCATGCAGCTTGAGAATGAATCTAAAATGGATGCTGTCCAGTAGGTGGGAGGGTCTGCTAGGGAGGGTGTGCTGCTAATTGGCTGGAATGTGTCTGCTGACACTGAGGTACAGGGTCAAAGTTTACTCAATGATGACGAATAGGGGGCGGATCGAACCGCGCATGTGTTCTCCGTCCGCGGCGGACGCGAACACGCTATGTTCGCCAGGAACTGTTTGCCGGCGAACCGTTCGGTGCATCACTAGTCATAAAATGTGATCTGATCATCATCTAAATCACAACAATAGACAATCACAGTCTGCTTAAACTAATAACACACAAAGAATGAAATGTTACCATGTTTTTATTTAACACACCATGTAAACATTCACAGTGCAGGTGGAAAAAGTATGTGAACCCCTAGACTAATGACATCTCCAAGAGCTAATTGGAGTCCAATCAATGAGATGAGATTGGAGGTGTTGGTTACAGCTGCCCTGCCCTATAAAAAACACACACCAGTTCTGGGTTTGCTTTTCACAAGAAGCATTGCCTGATGTGAATGATGCCTCGCACAAAAGAGCTCTCAGAAGACCTACGATTAAGAATTGTTGACTTGCATAAAGCTGGAAAGGGTTATAAAAGTATCTCCAAAAGCCTTGCTGTTCATCAGTCCACGGTAAGACAAATTGTCTATAAATGGAGAAAGTTCAGCACTGCTGCTACTCTCCCTAGGAGTGGCCGTCCTGTAAAGATGACTGCAAGAGCACAGCGCAGACTGCTCAATGAGGTGAAGAAGAATCCTAGAGTGTGAGCTAAAGACTTACAAAAGTCACTGGCAAATGCTAACATCCTGTTAGCGAATCTACAATACGTAAAACACTAAACAAGAATGGATTTCATGGGAGGATACCACAGAGGAAGCCACTGCTGTCCAAACAAAACATTGCTGCACGTTTACAGTTTGCACAAGAGCACCTGGATGTTCCACAGCAGTACTGGCAAAATATTCTGTGGACAGATGAAACCAAAGTTGAGTTGTTTGGAAGAAACACACAACACTATGTGTGGCGAAAAAAAGGCACAGCACATCAACATCAAAACCTCATCCCAACTGTGAAGTATGGTGGTGGGGACATCATGGTTTGGGGCTGCTTTGCTGCGTCAGGGCCTGGACGGATTGCTATCATCGAAGGAAAAATGAATTCCCAAGTTTATCAAGACATTTTGCAGGAGAACTTAAGGCCATCTGTCTACCAGCTGAAGCTCAACAGAAGATGGGTGTTGCAACAGGACAATGACCCAAAGCATAGAAATAAATCAACAACAGTATGGCTTAAACAGAAGAAAATATGCCTTCTGAAGTGGCCCAGAGTCCTGACCTCAACCCGATTGAGATGCTGTGGCATGACCTCAAGAAAGTGATTCACACCAGACATCCCAAGAATATTGCTGAACTGAATCAGTTCTGTAAAGAGGAATGGTCAAGAATTACTCCTGACCGTTGTGCACATCTGATCTGCAACTACAGGAAACGTTTGGTTGAAGTTATTGCTGCCAAAGGAGGTTCAACCAGTTATTAAATCCAAGGGTTCACATACTTTTTCCACCTGCACTGTGAATGTTTACATGGTTTGTTCAATAAAAACATGGCAACATTTCATTCTTTGTGTGTTATTAGTTTAAGCAGACTGTGATTGTCTATTGTTGTGATTTAGATGATGATCAGATCACATTTTATGACCAATTTGTGCAGAAATCCACATCATTCGGTTCACATACTTTTTCTTGCAAATGTATAAGGTGTTTGATATGTGAACCAGGTGTTCAGGATTGGAACATCTCAACCTGGTGAGGGAGTAATCTGCACTCTAAGCAGTAAACTGAGGGACATTTAAAGGAGTATGCACCTTTTTTGGCAATATGTTTTAATGCATTATCTATCAAATACATTAAAAAATATAGTTTTCTTTTTACATAAACAAACTCTTGTGGACCTAAATATGTGGACCCTATAGAGTCATGTCTTTCACTTCATCTTTTTTTAATATAATTCTTTATTTTTGTTGTGCATGTGAATACAAAGAGATTGACATTGCCACACCAGCGCTTGTAAGCAATCACATTAATAAGCAAAATACAATGCTGTTATGACTTTCACTGAATTTGCACATGTTTTAAATAATAAAGAGAACAAGATATTTCAACATCTCTAGGCGCTAGATATTTCAACATCTCTAGGCGCTGGGTATTTGCAAAGCTTCCAGGAAGGACAGGGGAGCATTACCTAATATAACTATATATTGAGGTCTGCTAAGTAAATGCAATTCTAAGACTGCGTGTTACACTGAGTATGATAGGCTGGTAATCCTGTCTAAGTATATAGATCGAGGAGCAAGACTCCTCAGTGGTCAGGCTAAGCAGATAATAATATACACAGTGTACACATAGCTTGCTAGATAACTGGTAAAGCTTACTAGACATGAGAGATAAGCTAGATGTAAATAAGATAAAAATGACTAACATTCTAGGTGAACTATTTATAGGTACTAGAAAATAAAACTCGACGTGAAGTAATAAAATACTGCAGTGCTGGAAACTAGGGTTGGGTTATAATGTCTGGTAACGGTCAGCCCACACCGCGAAGGGGCCATGAGAGAGAGAGCATCTCTTTGCCATAAAGAATGCATCTTCTTTCCCCCTCAGGACTCTATAGTAGACACTGGTTTTCCTAGAGTTGAGCTTACCTTGAGTCGTGGTGCGTCAATCACCAATTTCTGCAAACCCGAGCTCATCGGGAGTCACTGCCCTGAATCCATGACTGTGTAGCTTATGAGAATGAAAGGGAAATCCGCCCATAAATGCAGTAAGAGTAAGCCCCAGTCAGAATCATCCCTCCAGCCCCATCCAGGAGTCGGCACCCTCCATCTGCAGCCTTGAGACTCCTTCTGCCAGGTTTTATCCCAGTCAGAGAACTGCGTAGAGGGTGGCGTCGTCGGCCACGTCTGGTGGGCTTCTATGAACCCGGCTGGCATGTTGGGGCTAGATTCCTAGCAGTCTAGATAGGCTAGTGGCAGTGGGAGTTGTTGTCTTAGTGCTGCTCCGAGCATACCACTCCATCTTCACTCCACTTATCTGATGACTTGTTGCGGTGGGCACCGTGTCATTTGATGTGGGTGCCACTTTTCCCTCCAGGCTTGACAGGACAGCATCCAGGTGAGTCAGGGTTCGTGACTGAAAGCTATACATGTTGGCTTGTTTTAGCGCCAAGTTTCGCTTCTCCGGATCATGTGGGGCAGCCATCTCAGGAAGTGTAGTGTACCAGAATCGCCACACCATGCAGGGGTGTAGTTGCCGAGTCTAGCAGTGTCCAGGATAACCCCCACCGGCCCACATGGGGGCAGTACGGGGCCTAAGTTGCACACACAGTAGGCCTGTGTAGGTGAAGCAACAGAAGACCGGCAGGCTCTCCCTTCAACTCTCTACACCAGGCCTCGAGTTTCACCTGCCAGTCGGAGTGCTCTGCAGGCAGGGCCCGAACCTTGCAGGTAAAAGTGAACGAGAGATTCCCCACTCAGTCTGGCATCAGATGGAGCCGAAATGTGTCATAGAAAGGTCGATTATTTGCTTAAAAAATAAATTGTTGAGGAGCCGATGCACTGTGTGACTTTCCAGCATGGCGGACCGGCCCCGCCCCCCTTTAACTTCATCTTAGCTTATTTTTAACTTTTTTCTGTCTATGTCTTTTATTCTAGTTTCCTATTTATCCACTTTACTTTAATAGTTAGTACTTGTGAATTATGCTGCTGAGAAAGCATTTTAGTATACTGATCTGCTTGGTGTTTTACACATTATATACATGTAAAAAACAGATAAAATTCTTATCTTGTAATACATTTTTTATTGGACTAACAGAATTTTTTAATGACAAGCTTTCGGGAGAACCTCCCTTTCTCAAGTCTGAAGCATTTCTGAGCAAAACGACACATAGATTTCAAAGTTGAGTTGTGATACAGGGGTTAAAGCGACATGAGTGTAGATAAGACACAGGTTTGTTAGAAAATAGACACCATCTTAGCAGAGGGTCATAAATATCTTGTTGAAGAGCAGAGTAGGGGGGAGAGAGGGAAAAGAAAAACAAACAAGCAGACAGTGCACAGGTTGATACACTTTACACATGCACACACACATAAATATGTATATGTGAACGCATAAACACATGTACATATACATACATGCACTCATATACACAAATATAAATGCACAGTAATATATATAAGCATTCATGCATGCGAGTATGGGAAAGCATAGGTCTACACATAGTACTTTGTATATAGATATTCTGTTAGTCCAATAAAAAACGTATTACAAGATAAGAATTTTATCTGTTGTTTACATCTACATCACTGGACTAATACGGCTACAATCTCTACTTGAACACTATATATATATATATATATATATATATATATATACACACACACACACACACACACACACACAAGCATAAATAAATACATATCTGCTTTTCCTAACTGACCATCATATACATACTTGCTTTCACCTATAAAAAAAAAAAAAACTCAACCCATTTTTATTATGTAATGCGGGCTAATGAATTTTAAAGGAACACTAAAGTGTTAGGAATACAGGTTTGTATACCTAACACTTTAGTGTCCCTGTCTCTAGTTATGTAGGTCCCCACCACTGTGTATGCCATAAAGATAATGAAATAAACTTTTTGCCAGCACTGAGGAATAGTGATGTTCCGAACTGTTCGAGAACGGTTCGCCGCGGACTCATCATTGAGTAAACTTTGACCCTGTACCTCACAGTCAGCAGACACATTCCAGCCAATCAGCAGCAGACCCTCCCTCCCAGACCCTCCCACCTCCTGGACAGCATCCATTGTGATGGCGATCAGCTTGGAGTTTATCCTTCCTAACAGCACGATCTGACAAGCAGTGCCATTTCCCTCGAAGTGAGGCTCGAGGTGGAACGCACTGTGACACGCAAACCGGCCTCACTGGCTACCAGCATCCAGATACTGTATCAGGAATTATCATCCAAATCCATCCGTGCCGGCATCAAAGGTCTTTGTACAATATTTACCTTGTATCACCTATTGCCTTAATTGTGGACATATTTTTTGGTATATTTTTATATTTTTCAATAAATTGATTCTACTATTTTAACTACTCTCTGGCGATATATCTTTCTCACATTGCTTTTAGCAGCCAGTTTTTTTTATATACTGGTGTCTGCTTACTACTACATATCCATAGTGCATATGGTATTGTGCATAAAGGCAGTCTGCACATTCTGAGGGGACTATGCCTGTTTATCTTTCTAGCTCATATTGTGTATGAAAGTATATTATTAGGCATAGATTGTCGTCACCCAGAGATTTTGACATCCTGGTCTGACAATCCTGCCACACATATCTTCACACCTTCAAATATTTTTATATATTTCAGTGCCTGTGTATTGTATTTTTATTTGTATTTTTATTTTATTTATTTTTACTTTTTATTTGTATTTTTATTAACTATTTATTTATCAGCTCCTGGATCCCTATTGCTGCTAATTTAGTGGAATATATTTTTAACATTACTTAATAGGTTTTTGGTGGATCCCTATTTCTATCCAGTTTAAGAGCTTTGTAAACTAGGTCTTTTTTTCCCTCTATTTCTCTGTATATTTTTTATACAAGAATTAATTTTACTAGCATCCATTGTGAAGCTGCATTCTTAGT
>OW240913.1:225469824-225534824 GCA_933207985.1 Pelobates cultripes
GGTCACCGTATCCACTGTTAGCGTAACACACCCGCTTTAAGGACACTGACTGCTATTCAATCTATAACAGTGAATAAAGTGTTTTGTTTTTTTTAAATCCAAGCTTTGTGTCACCAGATCTAAGTGGTGGCAATGGTCACCGTATCCACTGTTAGCGTAACACACCCGCTTTAAGGACACTGACTGCTATTCAATCTATAACAGTGAAAAAAGTGGTTGTTTTTTTTTTAAATCAAGCTTTGTGTCACCAGATCTAAGTGGTGGCAATGGTCACCGTATCCACTGTTGGCGTAACACACCCGCTTTAAGGACACTGACTGCTATTCAATCTATAACAGTGAAAAAAGTGTTTTGTTTTTAAATCCAAGCTTTGTGTCACCAGATTTAAGTGGTGGCACTGGTCACCGTATCCACTGTTAGCGTAACACACCCGCTTTAAGGACACTGACTGCTATTCAATCTATAACAGTGAAAAAGTGTTTGTTTTTTTTAAATCCAAGCTTTGTGTCACCAGATCTAAGTGGTGGCACTATCATCGTATCCACTGTTAGCGAAACACACCCGCTTTAAGGACACTGACTGCTTCAATCTATAACAGTGAAAAAAGTTTTTTGTTTTTTTAAATCCAAGTTTTGTGTCACCAGATCTAATTGGTGGCACTGGTCACCGTATCCACTGTTAGCGTAACACACCCGCTTTAAGGACACTGACTGCTATTCAATCTATAACAGTGAAAAAAGTTTTTTGTTTTTTTAAATCCAAGCTTTGTGTCACCAGATCTAAGTGGTGGTACTGACTGGGGAAATGGGCACAGTATACACTGTGAGCCTGACACAGAAGCTGGCAGCAGTGGCAGACAACTAAGTGCAATTACATTACATAGAAAAATAAAATTAAAAAAAAGCATACCCTAACCCTAACCCAGCTATGCTTTTCCCTATCTTATGAACAGCAGCTACACTTTCCCTCCTCTTACTAAGCATGCAGCTTGAGAATGAATCTAAAATGGATGCCTTCCAGGAGGTGGGAGGGTCTGCTAGGGAGGGTGTGCTGCTAATAGGCTGGAATGTGTCTGCTGACTGTGAGGTACAGGGTCAAAGTTTACTCAATGATGACGAATAGGGGGCGGGTCGAACCGCGCATATGTTCGCCCGCCGTGGCGAACGCGAACATGCCATGTTCGCCGGGAACCGTTCGCCGGCGAACCGTTCGGTACATCACTACTAGGGACTAATGAAAGTATTTAGAAAATTGGGCAGACTAGATGGGCCGAATGGTTCCTATCTGCCGTCACATTCTGTGTTTCAGTGTCCCAATGTCCCCATGTGTGTGTGTGTCCATGTCTAAGTGTCCCCATGTGTGTCTGTATCCCCATGTCTCCAAGTGTCCCCAAGTGTCTCAGCATCCCCAGAGGTCTCCATGTCTCATAGTGTCCCCTAGTGTCTCAGTGTCCCCATGTCTCCCTGCAGCCTTTCCCCATCCCTCACTTCTCTGAGCTGTAGGCTGTCTCTGCAGGCTGGGAGCTTCTGTCTGGACTCTCTGTGTTGTGTACCTGCTCCCCTGCAGATCAGAAAGTAAAGAGATGCAGGTATATGCTGTAACTTCCTTTCCCTGCTTCTCTCTCTTCACAGCGACCCCTACTGGCCGGTATAATGGTATTGCAGAGTAAACTCTGTTTATACGTAGAAAAATACCGGCATTTGTATTGCCGGTATTACTGCAATATTGGCACCGGACAGGCAGCCTTAAATAAATACTGGCCAGGTGAACAACCCTAAGAGTAGTGTGTTAAAAATATTTATATATATATATATATATATATATTTTTTTTTTTTTTTTTTGGCCCTGGATGCAGAGTGTGTGTTTGTGTAGTGGATGAAGTGTGTATAGTGAATGCAAAGTGTGTTTGTGTAGTGTATGTAGTGTAGTGTATAGTAAATACCAGGGACGGACTGAGAGTGCCTCAGGTCCCCGGGCAAAATTAGGACTTGGGCCCCTTGCACCCCAATATATATGCTGGTCTACATGATGGTGTAGATGTACACCGTATTTGATTCTGTGTGCATGTAAAGTGATTGTATGCTTTTGTGTGTATATTCACTGTGAGCCCTGATGTAAGTTAATATATGTATATTTTTCTGTGTAGTATCAGGATCCGTGGATTCGGAGTATGTTTAAATACATGTTTTTTTGTTTTGTTTTTTAAATATTTATGTGTGTTTGTGTAGCATGGCAGTATGTATAAGGAAGTATTTGTGAAACATGGTAATGTGTTTGAATGAGGCATACAGGCATCCAAATTGTGGGTCTTGACTTACTAACCATGTGCTAAAGGTTACACAAAAAGGCAGTGCTTACATTGCTGACTAGGGACACCTCCAGTGGTTGTCACTCAGAAGGCTACTAGAGGTGCTTCCAGGGTCAGTGATAGGCAATGAGCAGCACTGATGTTCAGTGTCTCTATGTTCTGCAAGAAGGCGCTGAACTTTCCCCACAGAGATGCATTGATTCAACACATCTCTATGAGTAGATGCTAATTGGCGTAAGCAGCATTTTGTCATGCGTGCGCATTAGCTTCCCAATGCTTTTCTATGAGAAAGCACTGGAAAGGCTGAGACCATCAATTCTGATTATCTCAGCCAAGGGGGCAGAGCATGGGCTGAGCCAGTGCCAGCTGAACTGGAATAAAGGTAAGTTTATTACCTTTTTAAGGGGGGAAAGAGGGTACCGGTGACCTAAACTGTGTTTGTAACACTGTAGGGTCAGAAATACAAGTTACATCAGTAACAGTGTTATAGGGGCTATAGTGTGGAAAAGAGATAATGGGGACAATAGTGGGGGCAGGGAGTAATAGAAGCTATTAAGTGTTCAGGGGAGGGATAGGGGCTGTAATGGGTGCAGAGAACAATGGTGGCTACAGGGGGTAATAGGAGCTTTAGTATATGCAAGGGTTAATAGGGGCTGCACTGAGTGCAGGGAGTAATAGGGTCTGTAGAGGGTAACAGGGACTGTAGTCTGTGCAGGCGGTATAGGGGTTGTAATTAGTGCAGTTGCTGTAGTGGGTGCAAGGGATAATAAGGCTTGTAGTGGGTGTAGGGGTTGTAGTGGGGGCAGAGGGTTATAGGGGTTCTGGTTGGTATAGGGGTGACAGGGGTTGTAGTATGTGTAGGGAGTAATAGGGGTTGTAGTATGTGTAGAGAATAACAGGGGTTGTAGTATGTGTATGGAGTTATAGGTGTTATAATGTTCTGGCAGCAATAGGGGTTGTAGTATGTGTAGTGGTGATAGGGGTTGTACTATGTGTAGGGAGTAATAGGGGTTGTTGTATGTGTACGGAGTAATAGGGGCTATAGTAGGTGTAGGGAGTAATAAGCATTGTAGTATGTGTAGGGAGTAATAGGAGTTCTAGTATGTGTAGGGTGTTAAAAGGTTTGTAGTATGTATAGGGAGTGATGGGTTTGATAAGGCCCTTGGGCTGTCTAACAGTGTGCTACAAAGCTCTCTGCTGCGGCCGACCAAGGTTGGAACTTATTTAATAACAGGGGTCCACAGAAGGTTGTGTGGGCCCCTCACTGAGTGCAGGCTGGCTGGGAAGCTTGTTGAGCTCCTCAGCTGAGCCATTACAATACTGCAGGCAGACGGGCCCCAAAGAGCCTCTGGCCCTCGGTCGATAACCAATGTGCCTGAGTGCTAAGTCCCCCCCTGGTAAATACAAAGTGTGTTTGTGTAGTGGATGTAGTGTTTGTGTGTATTATTTGCAGTGTGTAGTGGATGCAGTGTCTATGTATAGTGAATGCAGAGTGGGAGTGTTGTACACACATTCATTTTAATAAATGTTATTCCCTCCTCCGTGCTTCTTACCTGTGACCAAGGAGGGTAGGTAGCCGCACTGTCCGCTTCACTCGCTCCCTAGTCTCTCTGCAGTCTCCAGGCAGGGTAATGTGTAGCTGCACTCTCCACTGTGCTCGCTTCTACCCCTTTTCCATCCATGTCTCCCCATACAATCTCTCCCTCCCTTTCCTATCTCTCCCCATGCGATCCCTCCCTTCCCTATATCTCCCCCATGCCATCCCTCTCTTCCCTATCTCTCCCCATGCCATCCCTCCCTTCCCTATCTCTCCCCCATGCCATCCCTCCCTTCCCTATCTCTCCCCCATGCCATTCCTCCCTTCACCAAATCTCTCCCCATGCCATCCCTCCCTTCCTATCTCTCCCTTATGACCTCAACTTTCCCTATCTCTCCCATGACTGATGCTCTTCCTATGTTTCCCATACCCAGCCTTCCTTCCCCTCTCTCTCCCCAGCTCTCCCTCCCTTCCCTTCCATCTCTCTCCCTATGTCTCCCTCCCTTCCATCTCTCTCCACCCCATGTCTCCCTCCCTTCCATATCTCTCCCCCATGTCTGTCTCCCTTCCCTTTCTCTCCCCCATACCATCACTCTCTTCCCTATCTCTCCCCCATGCCTCCCTCCCTTCCATCTCTCTCCCCATGTCTGTCTCCCTTCCATCTCTCTCCCACATTTCTGTCTCCCTTCTATCTCTCTCCCCATGTCTGTCTCCCTCCCATCTCTCTCCCCATGTCTGTCTCCCTTCTGTCTCTCTCCCCCATGTCTGTCTCCCTTCCATCTCTCTCCCCCATGTCTGTCTCCCTTTCATTTCTCTCCCCCATATCTGTCTCCCTTCCATCTCTCTCACCCATGTCTCACTCCCTTCCATCTCTCGCTCCATGTCTTTCACCCTTCCATCTCTCTCGCCCCCATGTCTCCCTACCCCTTACATCGATGTCTCCCTCCCTTGTCTATCTGCATCTTACATCTATATCTCCCCCCATCTTTCACTACCCCTTACATTTATGACCTCCCTCCCTCTTTAGCCATATTTCCGTCCCTCCTTCCCTAATGGCAGGCAGCTTTTAGACTGAAAGAGCCTGCTCTATTCTACAAATTGCTGGCCCCATCCCTGAAGTTTTACCTCACATAGCAAGGGAGAGGACCTCTGGTTATCCACACCCGGCGGCGTGCTGATTCATATTGAGCACGGGGTGATCACGTGACACTAGGTGCTCCTATGCAGAGTGGGAGAGGGAGGCATGCCCCCTCCCAGTTTACAGTGCGTGCGGTTCCCTTATAGAGCCACACACAGTCTGGGGGCACCGGGAGCGCCAGCCGAAGGGCGCAAAAATCACTTGTCACATTGACAAGTGATTTTTGTGCCTCCCCTCGGCTTGTGCGCCGCTCGGTGGTCGCTGCTTTTGTCAACCCCACGGTATGCCCCTGCTAGGATTGTATAAAAAGAAACAAAAATTATTTATCTCCTAAATGGCACAGAATTCAGCAGTGAAACTTCAGAGGCATGATCTATACACAAAAACTGCTTCATTAACCCCTTTAGGACGGCGGGCGTGCTATGCCGTCCTTGGGGACCTGTTACGATACATGGAACACAACACACGCCATTTTGACATTACATGCGTTCCACATATACATCCTATGAGCCTATTCAACCACTAGGATCTAGGCGATGCCACATCACTTCCTGGTGTGACGTATGCGTTCCACAGTGGCACACAAGAGCTTGCCGATTGATATGCACATTAGCCCGTCGCGTCACTTCCGGTATGATGCTGTGCAGTCTGCGAAACCGGAAATAGGACACATTAGGTAGTAATCTTCAATCAAGCCCACCCCATATATACAAGACATGAAGAGGACCTCCCCACACTTTTGAAAAGCCCTTTGGACAGGCGAAACACGTCAAGTGGGACTCTTTTATCTTATTTTATATACTTTTATTGTTTATATGTTCTTTATAATAAATAGTTACTTTTTATAGTACTATTTTTTTTTTGGCTTGTTACCTGATACCATCCATATCCTAAGGTGGGGATTATACCACTCATGCTGTTCCAACTAGAGCAAGTCATGCTCTAAAAAATGTAAGTACATTTCTTTCTATTTACTTGACATACCAGTACTTACTGCACCATTGGAGTTCTTTCTGCTTTTTATCCCCATATATACTACGTATATCTGCATTTGCATCTGGAGGATCAACACTATTCCAACCACCATATATCCTTAGACAGGGATTGTACCGTCCACGCACAACACAGCAGAGCTCTAAATGGCTCTATTAAATGTGAGTGGTTTTCTTGTAGCGACTACCTACATTATTTGTACTGTACCATATTGCATTGCACTATTATTGTCACCTTTTTTTCCCCCCTGAGGTTTGCAAAATTGTATTTCCTGAAAATGTATGTATGCATGATCTTTGAGGCACAGTATACGCCATCTATTTCTTCAATTTGCGGGACCTGCCTGACAGCCCAGGCCAAAAGTCCAGGGAATTTAATTTGCTAGCACTATATTTAACCCTGTAACTTTCCAAGACACCATAAAACCTGTACATGGGGGGTACTATTTTACTCAGAAGACTTCAGTGAGCACAAATATTAGTGTTTCAAAACAGTAAAATGCATTACAACAATATCGTCAGTGAAAGTTAAATTGTTTGCATTTTTCATACACAAATGGCACTTACACAGACGATATAATTGTCGTGATATGCCCGAGTATAACAGTACCCATCATGTACAGGTTTTATGGTGTTTTCAAAAGTTACAGAGTCAAATATAAGGCTTGCGTTTCAGTTTTTTCACATTGAAATTCGCCAGATTGGTTATGTTGCTTTTGAGACCGTATGGTAGCCCAGGAATGAAAATTACCCCCATGATGCCATGATGGCATACCCAAGGTTTTGCAAATGGGGTATGTCCAGTTTTTTTTAGTAGCCACTTAGTCACAAACACTGGCCAAAATTGGCATTCAAATTTTTGGGGGGCATTTTTCACACACAAACAAATATTAACACTAACTTTGGCCAGTGTTTGTGACCAAGTGTCTACTAAAAAAGACTGGATATGCCCCATGTGCGATACCTTGGATTGTCTACTATTGCAAATGGTATGCCATCATGGGGGTAATTTTCATTACGGGCTACCATAAAGTCTCAAAGGCAAAGTAACCAATCTGGCGAATTTCAATGTGAAAAAAATAAAAAATGTAACATGCTATATTTGACCCTGTAACTTCTCAAAACCCCATAAAACCTGTACATATGGGTTGCTGTTTTACACGTGAATTATCAATGAATACAAATAAGTGTATTTTATTGCAGTAAAAGTAAATGGTATTATGACATTCACAGTTAAAATGTCACGTAAAACTAAAAATCTTTTTAAAATTCTTCTTTTCTCCCATTTTTTTATATTTTATTCATATTAAATTATGTTTCATACCTAAATATTTGATGTTAAATGAAAGCCCCCTGAATAAAATGATATATAATAAGTGTTGGTGAACATAGTATGAAAGAGGTGAATTATGCCTGAACAGACACATTATAGGTTTTGTTTACATTTTGTTTTGATCACAATGTGTACATTTGGCTCAGTCATTAAGGGGTTAAGCTAATGTTGTTTTGGTGACCCTTTAAAGATAAAGTAACACCTAGTCATTCTCAGCAGACCCTAGAAAGGACCTGGCTTTGAAAACCCATATTGAAGTACCCAAACGTGCTGCCTGCAAATGTATGCATCCTAAGATCAAAAGTACTAATTAATAGTAAAAATAAGGAAAAGTTTTAATTTTAATTGTTAGGCCACGAGAGTTGTTTACTTTGTGACATGCTTTTGTGACCTTAAATATGTGGTTAATATCTTTCGGCCTTGGAAAATTAAAGAATTTAAAACATGTTAATTCTGGGAAGAACTTAAGAGAAACATTCCATCAGGGGTCCCATAAAATGTTATTAGATTTTCTTGACAGAAATACAGATGGCCATTAAACAAGCCCCTCTTAACAAAAGCCCAGGCCCAGACGGGTTCTCAGCCGTTTATTATAAGACTTTCCAAAAAGAACTAATGGATCACTTCCTAGAGGCAATAAATTCCATCCCATCAGGTCACTCAATACCCCAACAAACACTAGAAGCAACAATAACCCTCCTACCTAAACCAGGGAAGGATCCAGAGAGATGCCCGAGCTATAGACCTATATCGCTCATAAATGTAGATGTCAAGATTTTCACCAAAATGTTGGCATCTAGGTTGAGGCCCTTCCTGACAGACCTAGTCCACCCTGACCAGGCTGGCTTTGTACCAACAAGAGAAGCAAAAGACAATACCACCAAAATTATTAATCTGTTACATCTAGCATCAAAATCCCCGACTCCCACTATAATGTTAGCAATAGACGCGGAAAAGGCCTTTGACAGGGTGGACTGGTCATTCCTTACACATACACTAGAAGCCCTAGGATTTGGCAAGAGATGGCTCACATGGATCAAGGCAATCTACTCAGTTCCAACGGCACGACTGAAGGTAAATGGGCAACTATCTAGGCCTTTCAAGGTCAGAAATGGCACCCGCCAGGGTTGCCCATTATCACCCCTCTTATTCATTTTGACTCTAGAGCCCCTTTTGCAGGAAGTACGCAGGAGATCTGAAATACGAGGCATTAAAGTGCAGGATAAGGAATATAAAGTCTCGGCATTCGCCGATGATTTACTATTCACTATTGAAAATCCCTTAACAAGCCTGCCTCCTTTAATGGAAGCCCTACATAAATACAGTGACCTCTCCAACTTTAAAATCAATGCGGAGAAATGCGAAATCTTAAATGTAAATGTCACACCAAACTAAGTCAAGAGATTACAGAGCTCTTATCCATTCTCGTGGGCTAAAAACTCCATTAAATATCTGGGAGTGCAGATAACTAACTCACCCCAAACACTATACACAGTCAACTTCCCAAACCTGATTTCCTCAATAAGAAGGGACTTAGAATCATGGGACAAACCACACTTTAGGTGGATGGGTCGTATAAATATCATTACGATGAATGTTCTCCCACGCATCTTATATTTACTCAATACAATACCAATCAACATACCCTCGGAATTTTTCCGGAGAATCCAGTCCATCCTCAAAGCATTTATTTGGGCTAAGAAAAGACCACGAGTAGCATATCATACCCTGACTAAAACTAAGGAGAGGGGGGGCCTGGGATGCCCTAATATCCTTCAATACCATAGGGCAACTCACCTAGGTAGGATCATGGAATGGTCTAGAACAGAGGGAAGAAAGATATGGGTTGAACTAGAACAAGCTCAAATAGGGACCCCGCTCATAGCCCTACCGTGGACAATTCATTCCCCACATAGCTCGATTCCAAACAATTTACCCACGATCACTACGACACTCAAAGTTTGGAAATCAATATGTCGAGGCTCGGAATTTACACCAACCACCTCACCTAAATACCCAATCACCCACAACCCGTTATTCCAGGCAGACCTACGGGGCATTACGCATCCCTCAGGGGTCAAACCGGCCAAAGAGAGACATATAGAACTAAAAGACGTAATGACCTCAGATGGGTTAAAACCTTTAAAAGACCTTTCAGACCCCAGAAACCAAACACTGTTACAAACGTTTCAATACTATCAACTCAAACACTTTCTAAGTAAAGAAAAGTTACTAAAATGGTCCCCCAGGGAAGAAACGACTTTTGAGAAACTTTGCTCAAAACCCATACCAAAGAAGATAATATCTAAATGCTATCAAATGTTACAAATATCAGAGGATACAAACCTCCCATGGTACACTAAAGCCTCACAGAGTTGGTTCTCTACTACAGTAGATGAGAATAACTGGTCCCACATATTCAGGAAAATGTTGAAAACTCACCCTAACATCCCCTTACAAGAAACTAACTACAAATTTCTCACGAAATGGTATGTCACGCCAGTAGACGCCAATAAATACGGTACCCAATATTCACCTTTATGCTGGAGGTGCGGGACAGAACAGGGAACATATCAGCACATATGGTGGAACTGATTTAAATGCTCCCTCTTATACTTTCTTCTGACGACAGCAAAGGCAGTAGTAGCGGGAAATTGGAAATCCCAGATCAGACCCTCAAGGAGAGCTTGGTTCCTCAAAATAGATAATGTACATAAGATGGAGGAACTGAGAATGTCGAACTTAGGCAAATACCATCTGTTCCACTCGTTGTGGCACCCATGGGTGTCTTTCACACAGGGTAGGAAGGACGCCCAACTGGCGTCTACATAAAGGTGATAACTATGCAAATCGTGACTTAGTGACAGAAAATCGCACACACACAGCCGGACTTAAAGTCCAGAACGACTGTAGCCGCTCTAGAAAGTACTCAAGGTCTTGGTCCACACATTCACAGTTAATGGGAGGTCCGTAAATCCCTCCCTGGCATTTCACAAGTTAGGCCGAAGGGATTTATGCACTTCTCATAAAAACGCTGTCCAGCTCACCCAGACTGTAATCTTGCCCTTCAAATGTATTCTATTGCACAATATGTTTAATTGTCAAATGTTATTGTTATTATACACGGACAACTGTAAATTGTATAATCTCATTACTCAATGTCTGTGACTTGAACACAAAGAAAATCTAAATAAAAACATAATAAATAAAAAAAAATGTTATTAGATTTTATGATGACCCTGACCCTATGTTGTCTAAGTGAGGGCTTCCCCTCTACCCCATTTATTGATTTAAAGAATGCATCTATCCCTGGGTATTTATGTAATGGGTTAATTTATGTATATTTAAAGCATTTGTATTTATGCATACTTGCTGTAATGGAGGTTTCCCTACCTTTAAATGGCTTCTTAATGGAATTACTCTCCCATGTCAACTAATGCCAATTAAACAGAGACTATATAGTTTATGGTGGAGCTTGGAGGCCAGCATCCCTCGTAGAAACTATGGACCCTCTGTTATGGCTAACATTGAGCTATGACTAATCGGTTTAACTAGTTTGGACTTTATATATTGTGTGGTTATATTTAATGTCTTGAGTGTGCATTTTGTGTGTTTTCTTCCTTCCCCATCCCTGCCTTGTTTTTCCAGCAGGGTGTTGCAGCATAGGTTCAGGAAAGGACACTCCTTGAAGTCTCTCATGTAGTCCACGGTTCCTGTTAATGTCTATTCCCATCCTTTCTTGTAAATCTGGCAGTTGATGTCATTTAATTAAACTCCTTAGTGTGATTGGTTGCTTTCACAAGTCTGTACTGTTATTGGTTGATATGTGTTTGTAAAAAAAAAGTTGTTTGTGTGTCTAGAAAAAAACAGTGTGTGTGCCTCAATAAAGTTGTACAATACTGTTCTGCACTTTATCAGGTGTCTGATGTTTATGGAAGAATTGGAGAAACTTCTGTTGAAGCTCTCAAATTTTCTCTGACAGATCCACACCCCTTGGCACTTTTTTTCTATGATACTTATTATTATATAGTGCATTGCATCAAGGTATGTAAGCCTAAATAGCTAGTAGACTGTGCTTGTGGTGGAGGTATTGAGTTGTCCTAAAGGATACAACAGGGTTCGAATGTGGTTTAGACACTTTTTAGCCCATTTGTTTGTTCTATAGTCTGTAATATAACTGAGGTAATAAGCGGGAAGTTTAGCTGCTCTAAGACTCACCTTGTAAAGTATAGTAGGTTGCAGGTATGAGGTACATTTAGGCACAGTATCTACTTTTTGTAGTCAGTATGGTATATTACATCTAGTGATCAAAGTAATAGTCATGTTCATGCCTTTTCCTATTAAAGCTTGACTTCTAATACATTCTTTAAAAAATTAGAGGTAAAGTGACTGGGTAGAGGATATAAGGATATAGGAGTGCTCTTAACTTTCTAATAAGATAGAATGCAAATATATGGCTTAAGGTCTCTTGATAAGGTGCTTTCCCATTTGTTTGGGAGATACCAATTAGCAGTGTAATACTGACTTAAAGCCTCTATAAAAAAAAAAACACTGCGTATTTACCTCATACTGTAAATAGTTACGGGTAATGGTTTTGAAGCATAAGCTAGAGAAGAAACACTTTGTTTTTGACTGCCATGTATAAAAGAAAAATGTTGTTTATTCCCAGCTAACAACTACTCATGATACTATGACAGAGGTAAACAATTGGATTCGTTGGAAAAAGCTAATTTATTTGCAAAGCCAACGTGAGCTCTACATGCAAGGTTGGGGCTCCCTCTACTGCAATAAATTTTGTTAGCATCACATGAGGAGCCTTTCCTTTCCCATTTTACTTCTCCTTTTGGTGAAGTTTTGTCTTGTGAACAGTTGCAGATTTGTCTTTCTTTTTTAGGAAATTATGTCTGTGGCGGCCACCCGGGTAGGAACACGGGTTTCGTCACCAAGGACGTCTTTTCCCCTCTCTCTGGAGCTCTGCTGCAGAGTCTCATTTGATAAATTCCCCTTTTATTGTAAAGTGCTGCAGAATAAGCTAGTGCTTTATAAGTACCAATAATAATAATAATAATATTAGTAAGGAAGAATAGAATTTCCCAAGTAGTATAATCCAGAGCAGGTATAGCTTTCCCCCACAGACATTAGTCGAGACTAAATGCTACCGGGGTAAAATTTTGACTGAACGCACACTAGGCGCATGCCCAAAATAGTTCCAGGGGAAAGGTGGTGGCAGTTGTTCTTTTTCGGGAGTACGAAAAATACTGAACGTATGCTTGAGCCTTATGCAGATAGTGTTCCCCACATTCATGGAAATTATTCCACCGAACAGTGTCCTTCCAGGGTTTATAGAACCAAACATAGGCAGAGATGGAAGTTCAGCGGTGCTCGCGTGTGTTGTGGACGTAACTTAAATAGGAATGTTATAATTAAGCAATAAGTAACAAAATTAATATTTGTTATAGTTCGTGGTATTATGGTCGAATATGTGGATAGAAAATGCACAAAACATAATGTTAAATGTATATTTAATATAAGTATAATAACAAGTAAACAATGCTAGCAGAATGTGAATTTACTACAATAATTATACAATATAATATAATTATAATAACAAGTAAGCAATGCTAGCAGAATGTAAATGTACTACAATAATTATACAATACAATAACTACAAATATATTCCTTACAAAAAGCTATAACAGTTGCTAAATGTTACAATTGATTCATATTACTAATATGTCCCAAACCCTTTGGCTGGGGTTAAGTCAGATCTGGTACTACATCTTAGGTTCAATCAGGTAAGACAAAGAAACTGAATTCCTCCTACATCTGGTTTTTACTCAGTGTATTCCTAAATAGGCTGGCCTGTGATGCCAATGCCAGAAGCACATGGCTTAAGGATTCCTCCACACTGCCCCTAGTGGTGCCTCTAAAGCATTAACCTCATTATGCTTTAGTTTATTACATAAATCATTATAAAAATACCATTACACCGATGTGTCCGATTTTAGTTCCATGCACTCGACGACCAAACCCAACTGCCTGCATTCTCGCGAACAAGATGACCGCCACAACGTGTTCGTACACACAAACGGCAGCCACCCAGCCGAGCGTTTAGAACACTGAGGTGTGAATCATTATTAAAGTGTTAACAGGGATAAATGAGATCAATAAACATATGGGTGGTCTGGGTATTTCGTGGTTTTGTTCGGTTACCAAACAAAACAGGGCAAAAATTATTTTTACCGAACAAAACAGTGAATAAAAAGAGAATACAGTATTCCAGTGAAAAGGTGGCCTGTCACACTGTCTGTATAAGTTACATTATGATTATTATTGGAATTTATATAGCGCCAACAAATTCCGTAGCACTTTACAATATTATTGGAGGTGGAGATTTAACAAAAAATTTCACAATTAAAAAAACTTACAGAAACAATATGATAAAGAGGACCCTGATCAAACGAGCTAGCAGTCTACAGGAGGAGTGGTATAAAACACAGTAGGACAGGAGATAGCAATCAAGCAAGGTGGGAGTGAGGCAGAAGGTAAGAGTAGAGACAAGTATGTGCGGTAGAGGTTACTCTGGGAGGCCATAAACTTCCCTGAAGAAATGGGTTTTAAGGCACTGTTTAAATGATTGAAGACTAGGGGAGAGTCTGATGGTGGTAGGCAGGCTATTCCAAAGGAAGGGAGCCGCCTGCGAGAAGTCCTGCAAGCGTTAGTAGCTGGACGTACGGGTGCAAGCAGCAGACAGGAGAAGGTCATGGATAGAGCAGGGAGACTGGGAAGGGGCATACTTATGGATCAGTTAAGAGATATATGAGGGGCTAGAATGTTTCAGTGCTTAATAGGTGTGGATTAGTATTTTAAATTGACTCCTATGGGATACAGGAAGCCAATGTAAGGACGTTCTGTATAGGATCTAAGATACATTTTTAATTTTTCAGTCATCTTTTTATTAAAACCTTTTTTTAGCTATAATCTCCTGTTTTTTGGATTAAGTAATAATACTAGTGTGACGAGACCAATCTCGCCACATTGCATTGGAGAAGCCTGGTTGCTCGCCTGCTGCCTTTGGACTATGGCCCCCTGTTAAAAGACATCTTTTTTACCTGCAGAAAAGCTTCATTCATGCTGACTGTAAAGACTTTGGCTCCAAGGCGATTAAACTGTATTCGTGTGGTCTGAGCGCCATTCACTTAATAATGTGCGCTCAGACCTGAGCTATCTGGGGATATGTTAAATGTATAGTTTTAATGTAATGTGTCTTACCTGGTGTATTTTAACAGTAATGCTTGTTTTGTGTCCCCATGTGCATAATGGAGTCTTGTCTCTGACATGTCTGTGTTTTATAAAATGGGACTTTGTGTATTGTACAGTATTTTAATGCTTTGTGCTAACCATGTGCATAATGGAGTCTTGTCTGTGTCCTGGGAGATAATTTAATTACTTCTCAATTATCTCCTGGGCAGAGGAGTGGAAGCCAGGATGCATTGTGGTAGAAAGTATGTGTAATTGAGTTTCCTCTCAGGATAAGGGGGAGGGAATCTGTAGGTTGTAACTAATATGTTACTGGATATTTTAAACCTCCCTGTGGGCGGTCCTGTATTTGCAAGACTGTAATAAAAACCAGGCTGGGTGTGCCAGCACCTCAGACCACTGCTTGAGCCTCAACACGGAGCCTTGTCTCGTTCTTGGGGGGATTCACTGTATGCTGTTAGAGACTGATTGCCAGGAGTGTAAGCCGATTGTCTGCTTTTCCTGTTCGTCTGCTAGCAGCTATTCGTGAGGTTCCAGTTCTGGAATTTGGAGTGCTTTTTTGTATCCAGTTTGTGAGTTTTGGTGATTCTACAGTAGCTGTGCCTGTCTCTGAAAGGGGATTATCGTCTAAGCGGTTTTTTTTCCCTTTTGTGCAAAACGGTCCGTTACAATTGGTGGCAAGCGGCGGGATCGTTCCTACAGCCAGAAGGACAGCTACAGGAGACACCATTCCGTGGATTTTACAATTTGAGGGCAACGCATGTCTCAGTACAGCGACCCTGACAGCAACAGAATGGAACCAGCAGTGGAGTACAGATACTCTGTACAGGAATTTGACCGTATGATGTGGTTGCGGCTGAACTTCTTCGGACCTAATCCAGCTGAGAAATCCGTGAAGTTCGTGAGGAGTCTAGTATTCAAGACTCTGCTGTACCGGGCAGAGGGTGACGGTCAGCTGCCACGGTGGGTGGACCTCCACCGGCAGCTACAGTTGCGGGACAGAGAGAGCCCAGTCTCCTCTCCCCAGCGGCAGTGTGATATGCAGGGAATTGGGAGCCCAGTCTCCATTCCCCAGCAGCAGTGTGATATGCCGGGAATTGGGAGCCCAGTCTCCATTCCCCAGCGGCAGTGTAAAGTGCAGGGAGAGGAGAGCAGCGTCCTCCCTCCCCAGCGGCAGGCTGAGCTACAGGGGGCAGAGGTAGTTGTTCCTGCCCCCCAGCAGCAGCGTGATTTTTTGGGAATTGGGAGCCCAGTCTCCATTTCCCAGCGGCAGTGTGATGTGTCGGGAATTGGGAGCCCAGTCTCCAGTCCCCAGCGGCAGAGTGTCCTACCGGGAATAGAGAGCCCAGTCTCCTTTCCCCAGCAGCAGGACACTGTATTGGGAGCAGAGACAGTCGGTCTCCCTCCACAGAGGATGAAAGTATGTATGGGAGAGGAGCTTGCTACCACCTCTCCCCAGCGGCGGATCATTAATGGGCAGGGAATAGAGAGCTCAGTCTCCTTTCCCCAGCGGCAGAGTGTTCTATCGGGAGAGGAGCCTGTTACCCCCTCTCCCCAGCGACAGCTTAGAGTATCCAAAGGGGAGACAGTCGGTCTCCCCCTCCGGCAGCAGAGCTGTGCAACAAAAGGGGAGACAGTCGGTCTCCAGCAGCAGAGCGGTGTATCTAAAGGGGAGACAGTCGGTCTCCAGCAGCAGAGCGGTGTAGTTAAAGGGGAGACAGTCGGTCTCCCCCTCCAACAACCAGGCTTCAACCAGGCTACCCTCCCAGTAGCGCTGGCAACAGGGCAGAGTGCCGCTGGTCTCTGCCCACGCAGCAACCCACCCAGTCAGTGTACCCGTACCCAGCACAGCCGTGGTGAGGCACCTGGACATGGACAAGCTTCTCCTTTACCCAGGTGTAGTAACCATTTATTGTAGGTGGGCTGTGCTGTTGATTATGTTTTGTGGGTGGGCTGCTGGACTAACAAGGGCACTGACCGGCAGGAGGTCAGATACCCTGTTAGTCTGTTTGGAAAAGGGGAGAGATGTGACGAGACCAATCTCGCCACATTGCATTGGAGAAGCCTGGTTGCTCGCCTGCTGCCTTTGGACTATGGCCCCCTGTTAAAAGACATCTTTTTTACCTGCAGAAAAGCTTCATTCGTGCTTTTCTGCCTGGGGTTCGGTAGATTTGTTTGAATGTGTTATACCCCAGATAGGAATCCCATGGAGCCCATTCGTATGAAACTGACTGTAAAGACTTTGGTTCCATGGCGATTAAACTGTATTCGTGTGGTCTGAGCGCCATTCACTTAATAATGTGCGCTCAGACCTGAGCTATCTGGGGATATGTTAAATGTATAGTTTTAATGTAATGTGTCTTACCTGGTGTATTTTAACAGTAATGCTTGTTTTGTGTCCCCATGTGCATAATGGAGTCTTGTCTCTGACATGTCTGTGTTTTATGTATAAAATGGGACTTTGTGTATTGTACAGTATTTTAATGCTTTGTGCTAACCATGTGCATAATGGAGTCTTGTCTGTGTCCTGGGAGATAATTTAATTACTTCTCAATTATCTCCTGGGCAGAGTAGTGGAAGCCAGGATGCATTGTGGTAGAAAGTATGTGTAATTGAGTTTTCTCTCTGGATAAGGGGGAGGGAATCTGTAGGTTGTAACTAATATGTTACTGGATATTTTAAACCTCCCTGTGGGCGGTCCTGTATTTGCAAGACTGTAATAAAAACCAGGCTGGGTGTGCCAGCACCTCAGACCACTGCTTGACCCTAAACACAGAGCCTTGTCTCGTTCTTGGGGGGATTCACTGTATGCTGTTAGAGACTGATTGCCAGGAGTGTAAGCCGATTGTCTGCTTTTCCTGTTCGTCTGCTAGCAGCTATTCGTGAGGTTCCAGTTCTGGAATTTGGAGTGCTATTTTGTATCCAGTTTGTGAGTTTTGGTGATTCTACAGTAGCTGTGCCTGTCTCTGAAAGGGTATTATCGTCTAAGCGGTTTTTTTTCCCTTTTGTGCAAAACGGTCCGTTACAACTAGTAATAAGTAATTAGCTACTGGAGGATCCATTTTCATTTCAGTTATAAGGTTTGATATCCCACAACTGTCATCTTTAAAGAAGAGATTTACTCAATCAATGCACGAACATAAACATCTTTGAAATGCTTTGTTGGTTGTGAAATGTTAGAGACTTGGCAAAATCATGATGCAGAGTAAATTCATCATCTTCATCAAAGCTACAAAATGTTCTTTAAATGTGTAAGACTTTGTTTTTCATGAGATCATGGCTCATGAGATCATGACATGCTTTGTCATGTCTTTCTTTCTTTTCATAACGCTGATCATGCCTCCAGATCGTTTTGCTGGCTTATTGTAGTGTTACTCTAGTACTTAATCCAAGGCAACACCCCTGAATCTATTGCTAATGTATTGAACTGTTAAATTACCATTCTTGAAGTCATTATGGATCGTACAGTGCTCTTCCAGCTTCAGGCAATAATTGCAGTATATAGTGCACCATCCTGCACAATTTGTTCTGTCAATGGGGCAGACTCTCTTATGCAGCATACATACAATTCCTAGTTATTTTCTCTGTTATTTTGGATGAGGTCTCAAAAAGAGGTGCCAATGCAGAGACAGTCTGATCCCAATTATAAAATACCTTTATTTTCTGCATGACATTTTTTATGAATTTCTCAAAATCTTTTCATGTCAGTCAGGTTATCAATAGTAGTTTTGGTTTTCCCTGACAAATGTTGCTGTTCATACACTGATATGTGCATGGATTTCACAAATGAGAACAATTCACTTTAGAATTTTATCATTATGTTCCACAAGTGTTTTACACAGAAGTGTTTACATTACTTCACAAATCATTTAAAATTGTTCGAAATCTGGTGGCAGGATGGCTGCCTTTCAAAGTGCTTTCAGCGTAGTGAGGGTTCATCATTTTAGTCTGAACAAGGATCTCCGAAGCTCTATTGTCTTTGAAATACAGCCCCAAAAAATGAAAAGGACACTTGTTGGAGATGATACACATAAAAACTTGAGAGAACAGGAGCTGTTTGCTCAAGAAGAGTGGGCCAAAATCTCAGGTTGAAAAGTGTGGAAATCTTGTTTTTCGATTAGGCAAATATCTATTCTAGTGTAGGATAAATGAGCCAGAAACCTGATCCACTCCATATGGAACCCCTTGAGGGAGAGGTGGAATCTACTAGTGGCTCTAAAGTACAACTGAAATCCCCACTTATAATCAGCTGCCCTACTTTAATATAAGAAATATTCTTGAATTAAGTTTGTAGAAACTAGATCGGAGCAGACTTACATATGCATACAGATTAGCTAGAGTAGTAGGCATGTCGTTAAGGGACCACATCAAGATCATTATCCCACCATACTCATCTGAATGCTGCTTAGGCAGGATAAAAGTTTATTCCCTATGAAAAAATATACGCATGTGGGTATTTTGCAGAATTAAAAGTAGGAGGATTACGAGCAAACATGTGAGTTTCCTGGACACGGGCTGTGACCATTGCAGAGGAGTGGATATTTTTTAAAGACAAGTCTCTGTGCAGACTATTAAGTCCTTTTACATCTTATCAATGGGCATCTGTGAATGGGGGATGCTGTCAGGGTATTTATATCGGCAGACATTTTGTGCTATGATAGAAATTACAAGTGTATATTCTGAGTTACTCTGAACAGAGCAGACTCCATTTTGTTATTTCCAAGTTAACAAAAGACACTATCTGTAAAACTAACCACTTTGCCAGAGCTAAAGGAATGCATAGTATAAACAAGCCAAGTGATAAGGAGAACGGGGGATGGACAGACTGTCTAAATGCTAATGGAATAGATGCATTCTAAACCCAGACATTTGTGACAGAGGAGATTAAATAATAAAATTTTACTTTCTATATGTACAAAACCCCATTGTAAGTTTAAGGTGAAATATAGTTCATGAACTGCCATTTTAGAAATTATAGCAGGAATTGCAGACACTAAGTCTGGACAAAACTAAGAGAAAACCCTTTGAAGTGAAAGGAAACGTAAGTTATGGCCACGATAAAGATAACGCAAAATGACGTCAAAATAGCCACCAAGAAAAGTTAACTCTTTCCTGGATAGGTATGTTTAGTGGGACAAGACTGCCCTCTATAGACCAAATACCTAAATTGCGATCCCTAGGTAAGCACACCTCTAGTGCTTCTATTGGGTTATCAACTGATGACGTACAGAGAGTCTGGCCCTTTAAAAGTTAGGACAAAGGGAAGACAGGAGGGTTGAGAAAAGGAGGTAGACGAGGATGAAAAGAGGGTATGCAAAGAAAGCAAAGAAGTGAGCAGTCGGAAGCAATGCAGAGAGGCCTATGACAGATATCCACTCTAGGACACTCAGAAATTCCTACATACCTCCATGCAGAGAGACATCCAAATAAGTTCCTGAGACTATCTACCAATCGGATGAAATATCTACTCAACTGGTAATTATACTGGTTTCATTAATTAATTAAATGAATTAAACTTTACTAATAGCATGATATATGGCTGGATAAATCACGGTCAGATTTCCATATTAAGAAATCTTAGTTAACTAAAGAATATATAGTTATAAACATTCCATTCTGCAGGTGGAATTAAGAATAATTATATATTGATGTGATATTATCACGTGTTAGCATACCGCTGTTTTTATTCAGGTGTATTGATTTGCTCTAATATAAGATAAGATATCTTTTAGACAAATTAGAATCTGCTTATATAATCATGGTAGATTCTCTTATTGGATGGTTCCAGGAAATGACTAATGAACTGGTTTAAATGTTATTTTATTTAAAATTACATAAGAATAGATCTTAATTACCTAGCAGATCTAGCCAGCATTGAAAGGGTTATTCTAACTGATTTTTATGGCCCTTCGCTGTGAAAAGCTTCGCTTTCTCTCTGTGAAAGATACCTCATAAATCATGTAAGTCTTGACAGAAAATGCTGTTTAGCCATTGAAACGTGTATAGCCATTCCTTTGTATTGCATATCATTTGATACTGGATATTCATTGATTATTGTCACGCATGTTACATATTATTATTATTAATTAATTTGTTATTATAAAATAAAATCTATTTTTATAACAAAATTGTGATTTTATTATATGAAATACTTTTCACTTACGATAACGATCTTTGGATCTGAGAATTGAATTAGTGGGCAATTCTCACTGTTTACTATTATTATCCCATAAATATCCCCACATATTGGAGGCACGCTGCTGAGATCGTTTAAGTTGAAATTATATTTCATATATAATAATATTGGTGTAATTCATGCAATTTAATCTTGACATAGAAAAGAGTTTTGTATTGAGATTAAATTAGTGTAAAATAAAATAATGGCCAGTGGCAGCAATATATCTGTAACAGATAATACTGAAATAATTGAAGACCTAAGAAAAAATGCTCTAGTTCATATTCATAAACATATGAAAAATGATGCAACCTATGAGGTTTGGTTGAAAAGCATAGAATGGGAAGCTAAACACACCATTCTAAGTGATAAACACATAATCATATATCTTAAACAAATTGCTGAACAAAACAACATAGAAAGGAAAATGGCGTTCATAATACACTCTTGGCCTTTCTTTATGAAAGCACTTCTTAAGGTGTGTGATGAAAACAAGTCACTGAACGCCAAATTGGACACGTACAGTGACGATCTGGGCATTCAAAATGGGAAATACCAAGATTTACTTGCTGAGCATAAAACTCGTCAGGCTGATCATGAAAAAGAAATGAAAGCTTTGACAGATAAATATGCACAGGAAATAAATCAGCTTAAAATGCAATTGGATGAGTATGAAAAGGAGAGTCAGAAATCAGACAGTGAGGTTGGTAGTCATCATTCTGTGCCAAAAAGTTGCACAAAAATGCAAGAAAAGACTATCTGTAAATCCCCTCCTTATTATGATTTTCCCACACCAGACCAGGTTTTCATAAAACAGTCTGTAAGTAAAGATGTGAGTAATTCTAAAAAATCACCCGTGGAACAAGATTCCCTATCTCATGACATTACCAAGCCATCTTGGCAATTTTGGGCAGAACAGTTTGAAAAGACTGTCTTGGCCAAACTTGAGAGGGAGAATCAGATTCAAGGTGATAGGAATGAAAACAGACATGGTTCTGTACACTGGCAGGATTCTGATCCTGATCGGAATTGTGACAGTGAACAAGAAGCTCAGAGTGATGGGAGTGAAAGTGATTGCACTGTCCACTCTGAAGGCCATGTAACTGATATGCCATCTGCACTGTTGTACGGGTCTAATTCCTCTTCAGCAGACAGATCGCATAGACGTTTACCCAAACACAGAAACAGAAGTTGTAAATCAACGATGCCTGTTTATGAAACACCAAAGGTCATCAAATTTTCTAGAGGTTCAGGAAACATATCTGAACATCTGGAAAATTATGATAGAGCAATGAATTCATTGGGCATGTATGATGACATTCATAAGAAATGGTTCATTACATGGACCTTTGATTCAATGTGTCGTGTTTATCTAGAAAGTCTTCAAGCTATACAGTTAATGTCCTGGTCCAAGATGAAATATGAAATAATCATGGAATATGGTAAGTATAAAACCATTGCTTCTGCTAAGAAGGCACTTTATAACTTAAAGTGCCGTCCAGGTCAAAGCCCCAGAGAATTTTTAATAATTCTTAAAAATGAATACTCCGTGGCCCAAAGAAAACCCTGGTATGAAAGCACAGACTTCAAAGATCTGTATTTTCATGCCATGCCGGTAAACATACAAATGAATCTCGCAAGAGATTACGATTGTAAGTTACCATTAGAATGGCTAGTCAGTCAGTGCATGAAATTGTATACTATACACCATGCACATGACGAAAATCAGCCAAAGGTTAAGAAACCTGGTGATAAAATGGTGTCAGAGACTAAAATTCAGTTAGGTTTAGAAACCCAACAGAAAAAGAGGACCTATTCCGAGGTTTTGAAAACACCAAAACCTCAGAAACAGGAAAATGCCAGAAGCAATTCTGCAAATTCCTCTAATAACTCTGAAAAATCCAATGCCAATGGGAATAAACGCCCCTGGGTTAATAAGAACCAAGGCAATTCCCAATGGAGAAGGAATCCTCAGGGAAATAGGAGATATGGAAACAGAAACAACCAATCTGCTTCCAATAACTCCCAACAGTCTCAGCCATCCCAACCAAATTCTAATGGGCAAAGACAAAACGGCAATGGGGGAAATAATTTGCGTCGTCAGGTTGGTCAATTGACAGACCAGATGGGCAAATTAATGGAGGAAATGACAAAGATTAACCAAGTCTTTGCCAGAAATCCTTTTTTAGGGATAGCTCCAATTGCAGAACTACCTGTGCAACCGCAGCAACAACAACAGGTGCCGCAGCAATAATAGCCACTGTGACTAAACAGACTAGGTTATCAGTAGATGTAATACCTAACCCTGTTTCCTTTCCAGGTACTAACAGTCAAACGAACAATAGTTGTGTAAGAAAACCTATTGCCTATACCGTCACTTCACTTTCGGGTGAAGGAGGCGCAACGTGTTCCTCTGTTTTTTCATTTCAGCCAAAGGCTAGAATAGCCCCAGCAACCACTAGTTTCCAGGATCCAGACCTGAAAGGGTTAACTGATAAGATGCCGACCACTAGTTCCCGCTTGACAGTTCAAGATATTCCTAAAAAGGATGGGCCTGTGGGTAAGACTGAGCATTCCTCAGTACAGGTAGAAACTACTGCTGTGACCGGTAATGTATGGAAAACAAGTAATATGTTGACACATTCTAAATTCTTATGTGAATTAGAAGAACATGAAGGAAGGTACTACATGTCTGTAGAAATACAGGATTCGTTACCTCAGCCTTTTAAAGGGTTAATAGATACTGGTTCACAAGCCACTATCTTATCCAATACCTACTTCCAGCAGGTAATGGACTTAGCAACAGATAAGCCGAAGCTAAGAGATTTCCCCAATGCTCTGTTGAGTGTAGGAGGAAATGCCCTTCATGTTATTGGCAATACCTGGTTAAAGTTTAAAATAGGTAACAAAACCTTTAGACACCCGGTGATAGTGGTAGATCTCCCCTATGACCGACTGATTCTGGGTATAGACATACTCAGAAGACTTAACACAATTATTGACTGTGTAAATGGAATTGTATGGTCACAAGCTAAGGTTCCCATAACCTATGAGAAATCACATGTTCAATCTGATCGTAACTGCCATGTGATAGAAGAAAGACCTGACTCGATTGAGGTACATTTTAGGAATAGTCAGTCACCTGACGTGACTATCCTGCAGGTGAATGATGCAATCGCACCTGTAGATGAGCATTCCGTAAGAGTTGCTCCAGAGAGGATCCAGAATGTCTCTCTGGAAGGTGATGTTTTAACCATTTCTCTCCACAGGGACTATGTTGAATCTGTAGATCTGGCAGGTCATGCTCAATTCCTTGCCAGAATTGAAAGGGTTAATAACAACTTATTCTTTCCTATGCAAATAAATGACTTAGGAAGAAGTAGGAATGCAAAGCTGGACTTAAAGAGTGAGAACAGCTATATTAGCAGAAGTCTGTTAAAACAGATCGCTAATCCTAAAATGATCAGGTACGATTCCCCACATGACAGGTGGATCCAGAATCTGGATGGCGAATCAGAGAGTCGCAATGTGATAGCAAAATGTCTACTATCTATTTCCATCGGAAATAAGACAGTTAAACATTTATTCCTAGTGATAGACGAACCTCGCTATCAGGTTTACGTTGGCAATGATGTCATACATCGTTTTGCCATACACCTTGACCTGATTAATTCCAACTTGTGGACAAGGTTAAAAGGTAATCCTTGTGGATACCTACACGAGGAAAACGCCCTGAGATCAGGACAAATACTTCCATATGCAGTAAGTATCCAGGTTCCTGATGGCATAACCATTCCACAGGGGACAAGTAACTTTCTTTAACCCCTACAGGTAAAGAAGGGTCAGAGATTGGAAAACTCTGATGCCCTAATCTGTTTATCCAACAGGATACAACAATTAGGGATGGTGGTAACACATACACCAATGGTAAGTATTGGTAAGAATCCCACCTATATCATGGTCAACAATGTTACACCCAATAGTGTTACTTTACCAAAAGGAACATTATTAGGTCTAGCATTGGATGCTGAGTACTATACATTTGGTTTCCAAAACCAAATTATAGGCCTCATCCCTGAAGAATACTTAACTGAGGACGAAATTGTCGATCAAATATTCCATTCCTCCCCAGAAGGATTATTCACTATCCTATCTGTATATCCCTTCAACGTTGAAGAAGGCTCGTGTAAAATCGAAGAAGCATCTATCACCTTCGATCATCCGCTCAATGAGCAGGAATCACAAGAGTATCACGACCAAAGAGAAAAGGTAAGTCAACACCGAACTGACCTAACTTCTAGACTTGAAGAAGCTTATGAGATAGGCCAGCCTGAAATCTTTCCAGGATTTCAGGAAAGGCTAGAAGAGCAAATATCTTTAGCTGACGGTTGCTCCAATGATGCTGAGCGACAACAGCTAAAGGAAATCCTTTTGGAATTCCAAGATATTTTTGCCAAAGATTCCTACGACTGTGGGTTAACTAACCTCCACGTAGCCAGAATACAAACTGATCCTAATTTACCACCTGTATTTATCAAACAATATAGACTCCCATTAGCGTCATATGATGGTCTACAAGACATCATTCAGAATTTAAAGTGCACAGTTCGTATAATAATCCGATCTTGGGGATTCTGAAACCTAATGGACAATGGCGTTTATGCACTGACTTACGACAGCTAAATAAACGCGTCTATATGTCTGGTTGGCCAACGCCATACATAGACCAATGTTTGGTACAAATGCAGGGATCCAAAATATTCACTGCCATTGACTGTGGAAAGCAGCAGTATACCTGGACCTGTATGCCTTTCGGTTATATAAACTCTGGTCATGAATTCGCTGTGTTCATGCATAAAGCTATGCCTGATGCACTCGAGAGAGGAACGTTATCATATGTCGACGATGTCTTGCTGAAAAGCACTTCCTTTGATAAGCATATCTTAGAGATTAGACATGTTCTCACTCAGTTAAGAGAGGCAGGGATTAAACTATCTTTACAAAAGGCGCAATGGTGTCGCACCCATGTCAATTTCCTCGGACATGAGGTAACTTCTGAAGGATTAAATCCCCAGAGGAAGAAGGTTGAAGCTGTAATTAAGGCTAAAACACCTTCAAACATCAGGGAATTAAGATCATTCCTTGGTATGACTAACTACTCCCGTAAGTTTATAGATAACTATGCAGAAATAACTAAACCACTCTTACACCTGCTTAAAAAGGAAACTACCTGGAACTGGGGGGAGCCTCAGGACCAAGCGGTAAGTGAACTGAGGAGGAAGCTCACTCAGGCACCCTGTTTAGCATACCCAGAGGGGGGTAAACCCTTCTATCTGGAGACAGGATATACCGATTTAAGCATAAGTGCTGTTCTGTATCAGAAGCAGGACAGTTTAAACAAAGTTATTGCATATGCTAGCAAGACTTTATCACCTGTTGAAGTTAAATTCAACACGTGTGAGAAGGCATTATTGTCGACTGTCTGGGCACTACAAAATTTTCGTAGCTATATCCAAGGTGAGAAAATAATTGTAGAAACAGCTCACCAACCTCTACAGTATCTGCAGAGTGAAAGAATTAGAGACGGTAATCTCTCTAACAGTCGGATTACTGCATGGACTCTATCCTTACAGGGATGGCCGTTAGAAGTCCGTTATAAACATAATAAGAGAAGCCCAGTTGCCCAAGGTTTAGCAGAATTACATGACTGTACTGCTCCATCTCTGGATGATAATGACACCGGAGATGACTTCCTAGAAGAGCAATTGCTATCTCCTTATAAAGTTTATGACGAAGAATACTGTCGACCACTACCGTGGGAATACATTGATGGTTGTTCATATCACCACGTCGTTGGTGCTGAACGGAAGTTAGTTGCAGGTATTGGAATCACCTGGATAGGTGATTATCCCAATGTATCTATAGGATACAATATTGGTCCCAAAAGCAGTCAGATAGCCGAACTCTATGCAGTATATAAGACCATTCAAATGGCAATAGAATATGGTATCAAAGAATTTGTTATCATAACTGATTCCAACTATGTTCGCAACAGTTTCGTCGAATATCTGCCTAGCTGGAAACGTAACCAAATGCTGAAAAGCAATAACAAACCTGTTAAACATGGGAAATTGTTTTGTAAAATCGATGAGTTGGTTAAGGAAAATGGTTTAACCATATATTGGAAGAAAACCAAAGGCCATTCTAAAATAGAAGGTATTGACAAGGATGGTAATGACTTAGCTGATTCACTGGCAAAACAAGCTGCCATCAATGGGGAAACCCTAAACATTGATGATCTCATGGGTTCAATTCATGTTGAAGCCATAACTAGACGACAGGCTAGAGATAATGCCGACTTAAACGTCGTGCAATGGAGTCAAGAAGCTCCTAGTGAGGACCTGATTACTAGTCAAAAGAATGATCCCGTCATAGGCATATTCTATAGACATATAGAAGACCCTACTGCCAATCCTATCACAGATGAGGATTGCAAAGATAATGAAGATTTACGAATCTTGATGAGATATAAAGTCCAATTTAGTATCATGGATGGGTTACTGGTCAGAACTTCTAAACATGGTATACAACAATGGGTAGTCCCAACTGTATACAGAGGGTTAATGCTCCAACACGCACATGATGCACCTACATGTGGGCATTGTGGTGATAAGATCACATATGAGATATTGCGTGATTATGTATATTGGCCACACATGTTAAGGGATGTTAAGACATACTGTCAGGGATGCTTGATTTGTCCGCAATATCAACCCCATGGTCCAACCCATCGTGCACCACTTCAGAAGAGGGGGGTGTCATTACCCTGGTCTGATATTCAAATTGACTTTATAGGTCCTGTAACAAGATCTTCAAGAGGTAACAAATACATGTTAACCTTTACATGTATGTACACAAAGTGGATAGAATGTTTGCCTTGTAAAGAGAACACGAGTACCGTGTGCGCCACTTTGTTGATTAACCATATCTTTTCCAGGTTCGGTCTGCCTCAAAGAATAGAGTCAGACAGAGGTAGTCATTTTACCAGCGAAGTAATGGCTAAGATGTGGAACATTCTAGGTGTTAAACGAAAGCTACATATTGCATACCGCGCTGCGTCTAGCGGGGGGGGTAGAGCGATATAACCAGTCTATCGTTAATATTCTGAAGAAATATGTTAAGGAGTCTGGTAAAGACTGGGACATTAAATTGCCCCTAGTTTTAATGGCGATTAGAGCTACACATAGTACTGCTACCAAATTGTCACCTTTTGAATTGATGACAGGAAGAAAGATGGTTTTACCACAGCATTTACTATATCGTACTTCGGATCATAATTTGATCAATGCTGCCACTACGCACCAGTATATCGAAGATTTGCGCAAGCATTTACAGCATGCGTTTGCTTTTGCCCAAAAGAATCTAGAAAAAGCAGCGACAGGGGTTAAGACCTCTTACAATCTAAAAACCACGAAAAAGGAATATGAGATAACAGATCAAGTCTATCTGTATAACTTTGCGCGAAATCAAGTCAAGGAAAATACATTTTTACCTTCTTGGAAAGGGCCATATGTCCTCATTGACAAAATTTCCCCAGTAGCGTACAAGATAAAAATTCCTAAGGATGGTGATTTTATTGAAAAGTGGGTTCACATTAACTAGTTGCGTGCTTGTCATCCTAAATCTCAATTAAGGATTATAGGTGCGGATTCGGATGCAGAAGGGTGAACGACTAACCTGGATGAATGCTTGATTCACGTGGTATCGTATGATGTGAATTGTTGTGATGTACCATGATCTCATGTACGTTCATGTCATTAACTATCTCCTTGCCATCCAATAACTACATTTTCAGGTTACTAGCTTGTTTAGCTGCTATAGGCGAAATTACTGAAGAGTCAGTAATAAATGTAGTGAGGGATGAAGTTATAAAAATAGAATTAGAGAGAATACATATGTTGATGAATCGTAATAATGCATTGTCCTAGGCCAAGTGATGTCACACTGTTATAAGTTTGTAACAAACCTTGAATCATTAGTAGATAAGTCTGAAACGAGTTCCTGATCCATGACTGTCGAAAGATGGCCAAGAAGGATGTGGCGTGTTTCTGGATCGTACTGCTCCTGTGCCAAGAGCTACGGACCGACCCGATTGCAGAGATGGGACCATCCTCCGGCATCCTGATTCAAGAGACACCAGGGTTCATCTTAACGGAGAAGAGGATCCTGACCCGACGTGTGTTCGTCAGCTTGGACCCCAAGATTTCCATCGAGAAGGCATACAACATTTCATCGATGCAGCTTCCTGAGTTACAGACTTGGTACCAGATGCACCTCCAAAGAGCACAGGACCGTGTGCGAAACATCTTGGAGCAAGTCCGGAAACCATTTGTACCCAGTACTATTCCGATGAGCAACCGACCCAAAAGGTTCCTCACCGCTATAATTGTTGCATTAGTTTGTGCCACTGTCGGTGCAGTTGTCGCAACTGGAATGTCTGCAGCCAACTCTATTACTGTCCAAAAGCTGGATATGGAAATCTATGCGCTAAAGCAACACATTAACGATATTCATCAGGTGATAAACCAGCAAAGAACACTTCTCCAAGACGTGTTAACTATTGTGGAAGACACAGTTGTTACAACAAATTTGCATTCTGAGTTAATTGCCAAATCCACTGAGTTGCACCAAAGTCATGACTTATTTAAGCGTGAACTTCTATTTCTGCATGACCCAATATTGTTCCACACACTTGCTTTTCTTGACGAAGTGCAAACTGAAATGATCGAATTGGCAGGGGGACGCATAACTCTGTACTTTGTATCCAAGGATATTGTTCATGCGATGCTTGCCAATGTGGATGGAGAAACAATTGAGCCTATGCAATTAAATCTGGCCTTTGAGATGGGGAGCGCTATACCTCTCTTAATTGATCCGGAACGTATGGAGATTTGCTTTTTATTGGCCATACCATATGTAACTCCCCAAAACATTTTTCAAATGAAAACAATGTACTATGTTAATAATGATATTATGGTTGATTGTACTAAGTGTAAAGTTCAAAACTATTACAGGTACAAATATATACAAAAATGTTCATTCCACGCACGGGCCTATGTTAGAAATGATGTGATTGCACAATATGTCTGGTAACTTCTATAGTGCTTTTTCATAAGCTAAATTAATTTTGGCTATGAAATGCACTAAAGGGGGGTTATGTTAGGGTATTTATATCGGCAGACATTTTGTGCTATGATAGAAATTAAAAGTGTATATTCTGAGTCACTCTGAACAGAGCAGACTCCATTTTGTTATTTCCAAGTTAACAAAAGACACAAGATTTCTATCTGTAAAACTAACCACTTTGCCAGAGCTAAAGGAATGCATAGTATAAACAAGCCAAGTGATAAGGAGAACGGGGGTTGGACAGACTGTCTAAATGCTAATGGAATAGATGCATTCTAAACCCAGACATTTGTGACAGAGGAGATTAAATAATAAAATTTTACTTTCTATATGTACAAGACCCCATTGTAAGGTGAAACATAGTTCATGAACTGCCATTTTAGAAATTATAGCAGGAATTGCGGACACTAAGTCTGGACAAAACTAAGAGAAAACCCTTTGAAGTGAAAGGAAACGTAAGTTATGGCCACGATAAAGATAACACAAAATGACGTCAAAATAGCCACCAAGAAAAGTTAACTCTTTCCTGGATAGGTATGTTTAGTGGGACAAGACTGCCTTCTATAGACCAAATACCTAAATTGCGATCCCTAGGTAAGCACACCTCTAGTGCTTCTATTGGGTTATCAACTGATGACGTACAGAGAGTCTGGCCCTTTAAAAGTTAGGACAAAGGGAAGACAGGAGGGTTGAGAAAAGGAGGTAGACGAGGATGAAAAGAGGGTATGCAAAGAAAGCAAAGAAGTGAGCAGTCGGAAGCAATGCAGAGAGGCCTATGACAGATATCCACTCTAGGACACTCAGAAATTCCTACATACCTCCATGCAGAGAGACATCCAAATAAGTTTCTGAGACTGTCTACCAATGGGATTAAATATCTACTCAACTGGTAATTATACTGGTTTCATTTAATTAATTAAATTAATTAAAATTTACTAATAGCATGATATATGACTGGATAAATCATGGTCAGATTTCCATATTAAGAAATCTTAGTTAACTAAAGAATATATAGTTATAAACATTCCATTCTGCAGGTGGAATTAAGAATAATTATATATTGATGTGATATTATCACGTGTTAGCATACCGCTGTTTTTATCCAGGTGTATTGATTTGCTCTAATATAAGATAAGATATCTTTTAGACAAATTAAAATCTGCTTATATAATCATGGTAGATTCTCTTATTGGATGGTTCCAGGAAATGACTAATGAACTGGTTTAAATGTTATTTTATTTAAAATTACATAAGAATAGATCTTAATTACCTAGGAGATCTAGCCAGCATTGAAAGGGTTATTCTAACTGATAGCCAGGGTTTTATGGCCCTTCGCTGTGAAAAGCTTCGCTTTCTCTCTGTGAAAGATACCTCATAAATCGTGTAAGTCTTGACAGAAAATGCTGTTTAGCCATTGAAACGTGTATAGCCATTCCTTTGTATTGCATATCATTTGATACTGGATATTCATTGATTATTGTCACGCATGTTACATATTATTATTATTAATTAATTTGTTATTATAAAATAAAATCTATTTTTATAACAAAATTGTGATTTTATTATATGAAATACTTTTCACTTACGATAACGATCTTTGGATCTGAGAATTGAATTAGTGGGCAATTCTCACTGTTTACTATTATTATCCCATAAATATCCTCACAATGCCAATCTGCTATATTTATTGGAAGGAGACCAATTAATGTGCAATCCATTTCTGTTATGGGTCAGGTGATGTGACTACTCCATTTGCAGTGTTTATTTTCCTTTCACGGGCAGGAGGTGCTGTGAAACAAATAACTGAAAAGAAAAAAGAAAAAAACAACTAGATGGGGATGTTAGTTAATGAAGACCAGGAAAAGGCAGACATTTTAAAGGACTATTTCTCCTCAGTGTATATTAAGGAATAACCTATGGCTAGAGATATGCAAATGATTTCTGAAAAAAACCTGCAGAACATTTGTGATTAGATGACTGAAGACAAGATGCTGCAGCAGCTAAAGAAAGTTGATAAAAACAAAGCTCCTGGGCCTGATGGTATTCACCCGCGAGTACTTAAGGAGCTAAGTGTGGGGGAGCAGAGCCAGGCTGCAGAGCTAGCCTGATGCATCTTAGCTGAGCTCCGGGAACTTATTGATAAATCACACTGTTTCACCAGACAATAGCTGTTCTCTCTGGACATAAATAACCTATACTAACTTGTGAGCCCCCGAGGCTATACTTTTGAGCCGAATCTGCAGGCGGACAGACATGGTTGTAGCTTACATAAGACTGGTAAGGGGGGGGCGCTCTCCTCATGCACAGGTTGTCACAAACATACCCTTAACCGGCGCCCGCACAGCTCCTCTCCTCAGGCCACACAGGCAGAATGCACCATATGTCTGCATTACCTCAGTCCTCGAGCCGTGCAGCCCAAATGCTCCACGTGGCCGCGCGGCCTGAATAGATTACTTAACTTCAGTCCCACAAATGGCTCTCTCTGCAACCCCTATAAATAAAATATTATGCCATGATGTCATTACTTGAAAGGGACCATGTCATCTAGACGACCCATTGATGTTTAGGGTCATAGAGATTACGTGGACCAATGGGAACTCTTTTGAGCCTATTTAAGGCTTGTTTTAGCCTCCATGCATTGCCCTATCATGGTTCCTTGTTGGATACTCGTTTAGTGCTCCTATAGTTTCCCTTGTGATTTCCTGGGTTTGACCTCAGCTTTGTATTTGGCTTGTGATATCTGGTATCCTGACTTCGGCTTCGTAATTGACTTGTGATTTCTGATATCCTGACCTGGTTTTGTCTTGGCTTTGTGTATTTCTGTATCCCTAACCTTGATTTGTTCTTGACTAGAGTTGAGCGAACCTGAACTGAAAAGTTCAGGTTTGTACCGAACATTAAGTTTTTTGGACCCCAGACCCGAACACGGTGAGCGGCGGGTGGGGGCCCTAAATAATAAGTGAGCAGTGGGTAGGGGCCTTAAACAACAATAAGGGGGGATCCTACTGTCCTCCCACCCGGCCCCCACCCCTGTGCGGTGGGTGGGGGCCCTAAATAACAATAAGGGGGGGACACAAGCGGTGGGTGGGGGCCATAAATAAAAATTGGTTGGGGACCTAATGTCCTCCCCCCAAGCCCCCACCCCTACGTGGCGGGTGGGGACCCTAAATAACAATAAGGGGGGGGCCTACTGTCCTCCCACCCGGCCCCCACCCCTGTGCGGTGGGTGGGGGCCCTAAATAACAATAAGGGGGGGACACAAGCGGTGGGTGGGGGCCATAAATAAAAATTGGTTGGGGACCTAATGTCCTCCCCCCAAGCCCCCACCCCTACGTGGCGGGTGGGGACCCTAAATAACAATAAGGGGGGGGCCTACTGTCCTCCCACCCGGCCCCCACCCCTGTGCGGTGGGTGGGGGCCCTAAATAACAATAAGGGGGGGACACAAGCGGTGGGTGGGGGCCATAAATAAAAATTGGTTGGGGACCTAATATCCTCCCCCCAAGCCCCCACCCCTACGCGGCAGGTGGGGGCCCTAAATAACAATAAGGGGGGTGTTAAGACACCTCCAGTGTCTTTAGGCAAAACCGCCGTTTAGTAAACCTTCCCCGTCTGCAGTAACAGTAACTCCGTTCACTTAATCTGTAGTATACGAACCAAATGCAGGGGAAGCGGCAATCTCCCGACCGGGATCCGTGAATGGCTCCAAACTCCCGAACGGCAATACACGAACTGCTGCTAGCCGCCGAACAACAATATTCACCAAGCGGCTTCCGTTCCATCCAGCAGTCTCTAAACGTGAAGAAGAAATCCCCCCAATAACGAGACAGAAGCTCCGCATTGAGGGTCAAACAGGATCTGGCTTTACTGTGGGCTACCTGCCCATATTTATGCAGGTCTCCCACTTGGTGGACACTCCCCTAGGGGACCAAATAGGAGACTTAAATGACAGACAAATATGGGGACATTCCAGACACACAGTCACAGATTTTACCCACAGTGCATTATGATTCCCTCCCCTCTGCCCTGGAGTTAATTACCAAGTAACTCAATTAACTCCAGGACAAAGCCATCTTAAATATAAAATCATAAAAGACATAAAAATGCATAACTTCAAAATAACTGAACATTTCCCATTCGTATCACATATCCCCAGATAGCCTGGATCTGAGTGCATATTATTAGCAAATAGCGCTCAGATCCCACACACATAGTTAAATCGCCATGGAGTCAAAGTTCTTACAGTCTTTCGGTATACGAATGACTCCATGGGAAGGCTATCTGGGTTAAGTCTTTTCGTATGCTCCAAATCTCTCAAACGGCCGGTATTCGTATGCTTTCGTGGAGGCAGCCAGGCATTCTGTTGTTTCAGCGGTGTTCGGCAGAAAAAGTGTCCGTTTTTAGTTCCATAGAAATAGAGCCAAACACCGCTGGGCTTTCGCTTGGTTTAAAATGGCCGCTGCCTCGTGGTCGACATACGAACGACGACCACCCTGAATTTGGTTTAATTGAGAAGTGTCTGCGGTTAACCACAACGTTCTAATTGGGATCAATAGGTTAACCAGCAGCACACTTCTCTCCTGGGTAGCCGTCCGTTCGGCAGGTTTGTTCGGGAAAAAGAGTCATTCGAATGGCTGGGCTATAGAAACCAGCCATTCATACGAACGGGAGTCAAACAGACGAATGTAATTAAAATACAAGCAGACAGATGGTTCTGTCACAGGGGGGGACCTAATGTCCTCCCCCCGGCCCCCACCCCTGTGTGACAGGTGGGGCGCCCTAAATAACAATAAGGGGGGGAATTTTTTTGGGGGGAAGGAGGTGACTAGAGGTTTGGGGACCCCTAGTCACCTGGAGGGGATTTTTATTTATGGCCCCCACCCACCGCTCAGGGGTGGGGGCCGGGGGGAGGACATTAGGTCCCCCCCAATTTTTATTTATTGCCCCCACCCACCGCTCAGGGGTGGGGGCCAGGAGGGAGGACATTACGTCCCCCCCCCCAATTTTATTTATGGCCCCCACCCACCGCTCAGGGGTGGGGGCCGGGGGGAGGACAGTAGGTCCCCCCCTTATTGTTATTTAGGGTGCCCCACCTGTCACACAGGGGTGGGGGCCGGGGGGAGGATATTAGGTTCCTCCCTCCACATTCTTGTTTAGGACCCCCACCCGTCGCACAGGGGTGGGGGCCAGGGGTGAGGACAGTAGGTCCCCCCTCATTGTTATTTAGGGCCCCCACCCGCCGCGCAGAGGTGGGGGCCGGGGGGAGGACATTAGGTCCCCCCTTCACATTCTTATTTCGGGCCCCCACCTGCAGCGCAGGGGTGGGTCTGTGGGGGAGGACAGTAGATCCCCCCCTCCACATTCTTATTTAGGGCCCCCACCAGTCACACAGGGGTGAGGGCAATAGGTTTTTTTTTGTTTTTTTACAGTGAGCAGCCACTGGCTGCTCACTGTTTACAAGACACACCCCTACTCGCGGTATAGCGAGTAGGGGCTGAATTCACTAATACTAAGTAATATTTACTTAATATTGGTAAATGTGGCTGAAAGAACAATTTAGGTCTTTCATCCTTTTGGTATATAGCTCCCTAATACCGTGTGAATTAGGGAGTTATCTACTAAGCGGGTGCTTATTTTATGTTATTTTTAAGTGATTTCACTATCCACATTTGTTTGCACTGCCAGAAGCACATGTCTTCCTACACACTGCCCCTAGTGGTGTCTCCACTATGCTTTATTTATGATGTAAAGTCATTAATTAATTAGGGCACTTGTCCTACTCTTATCCCCATTTTACTTCCTACAATAATTATACAATACAATAACTACAAATATATTCCTTACAAACGGCTATAACAGTTGCTAAATGTTACAATGGATTCATATTGCATATTACTTACAAGGCCCCAGCCCTTTGGCTGGGGTTAAGTCAGAGCTGGTACTACATCTTCAGTCAGGTAAAAAGCAAAAAGAGACAGAGTTCCTCCTACATCTGATTTTTATTTAATGTATTCGTAAGCAGGCTGGCCTGTGATGTCACTGCCAGAAGCACATGTCTTCCTACACACTGCCCCTAGTGGTGTCTCCACTATGCTTTATTTATGATGTAAAGTCATTAATTAATTAGGGCACTTGTCCTACTCTTATCCCCATTTTACTTCCTTTTGCAGCCCTCTAGCCCTTTCCAGGAGTTTTTTAGAGCCATTTTTTTGGCCAAAAGATCGGGTCCCCATTGACTTCAATGGGGTTCGGGTTCAGGGTCAAGTTCGAGCCCGAACCCGGACTTTTTTTCAAAGTTCGGCCGAGCCCGCCGAACCCGAACATCCAGGTGTCCGCTCAACTCTATTCTTGACCTTTGTTGTGGCCGTGACTTAAATATGAATATTAACCTTTTAATATATAATAATTAAGCAATAAGGAACAACATTAATATTTTTTATAATTCGTGGTATTATGGTAGAATATGTGGATAGAAAATACACAAAACGTTGTAATATTAAATGTATATTTAATATACCTATAATAAGTAAACAGATGCTGGCAGAAGGTCAATTTCCTACAATAATTATACAATACAATAATTACAAATATATTCCTTACAAACGGCTATAACAGTTGCTAAATGTTACAATGGATTCATATTGCATATTACTTACAAGGCCCCAGCCCTTTGGCTGGGGTTAAGTCAGAGCTGGTACTACATCTTCAGTCAGGTAAAAAGCAAAAAGAGACAGAGTTCCTCCTACATCTGATTTTTATTTAATGTATTCGTAAGCAGGCTGGCCTGTGATGTCACTGCCAGAAGCACATGTCTTCCTACACACTGCCCCTAGTGGTGTCTCCACTATGCTTTATTTATGATGTAAAGTCATTAATTAATAAATACCATTACAACCTTGAATCTTGCTAATTTAATGCGTCAATTCCAGCCATTCTAAGCCTCTGTAATTAATTTTTGGAATTCACCTTTTGTGGGTTTTTCTATTTTCTGTGTGTTGGGGTATGACGCCAGTGACACAGGTTGAAAGTGTGCACCCATCGTGCTCCTACTTTCCACCCCCTTTGGACCAGCGGGGGTTATCCCGCTCCCCACCGGAGGGCTGACATGCTGATATTTGGTCCATACGGTGATTCCCGCTTAGGCACCTCCCTGCACACAGCGTGTTAAAATGGCTGCCAAAGGGGAGCCTACAGCCTCCCAGGAGGAAATACTCACTAAGGCCTTTAATACCATTTGGGTGAAATTTTGGCTCTGAATTCAGCAACATACAGAAAGACCTGATGCCACTCCTGATGGTCAACCTGACCCACAATGCAATATTCATGGGCTGCAGCCTGCTTGGAGAAGCCATGTACCAATACTACCAGTGGAGAAGCAGAGATGAATGCCTCGTAAAGCTCTAAGGCACAGGGGACCCGACCCTAGAGTGAACCACTATCTTCCTAGGCCAAGGCCCATACGGGGAAAGTTCCCTTCACACCTCTCATACCCTCAGAAGGCTAATATTCAGCGTTCTAGAAAACAGTCAGCAGGAGAGCCTTGAGTCCATGTCATAACCAGTGATGGGACTTATGATACTGGTGATGTGGTCTATAAAAGGGACTGAGCCAATGGGGTACAGACATGTGGGGCATAAGTCTTCGCTTTTTTATGGGCATTGTTTATTTTTTGCTGGGAACAGGCTGAATTCATTAAGGCTTCTCATTGCCTCTATAACGGCTGCCCTCTACCCTACTAGAGGCAGGTTTTTAAGCCTGACACCAAGCTTAAGCAGATTGTGTTTCTTATGCCTTGGTTCTTGCAATATAACATAATAAGGAGGGGTTGGACATGCTATTGTCCATCCTCCCAAAAAAATCTTGATGTCAAATCCTTGCTATTCCTAGTGCCAGTCAGTGTTACCATGCTAGCCTGTCCTAATGCCTTACCACTAGACTGACTACTAAATCTTTGCATTACGTTTGCTTGTTATTGTAGTCTAATTTCATTATTGACAAACAGGGCTTTCCTTCAAGCCTCTCGTCTAAACATGTTTATTATACTAAAAATGTGATACGTTATAATATTGTATCTTTGTGTTGAATATATCAGTCTGTTTTTGCTGTTGTGGAATCGCAGAACTGTTTTTATTTTTCTGCACAAAAAAATTAAGATTTTTTTTTAAAGGGAGCTAAGTGTTGAAGTAAGTGAACATCTGTTTTTAATCTTTCAAGATTCTTTTCTTTCAGGAATTATACTGGAGGATTGGAGGAAGGCAGATAGATATGGTTCCTATATTCAAAAAGGGTTCAAAATCCTTGCCTGGAAATGTTAGACCTGTGAGCTTAACTTTTCTGGCTGGGAAAGTATTTGAAAAGTTATTAAGGAATAATATTCAGGAATTAATTGAGAAGAACATTGTTATTAGCAAAAATCAGCATGGTTTTATGAAACACTTGTCAAACTAACTTAATTGCATTCTACAAAGTGAATAGAAGTGGATGTGATTTACTTGGTGTAATGGACCATTTTGCCCACAAGAGGTTAAAAACCATTTAGGCGATATATAGATGTTAACAAGTTCGTCCGAAAAGCTACCCTTAAAAGATTTTTTATGGAAAAAAAAGATGAAAATTTTATTCCAAATTCGGCCTTAACTCCGCCGACTCCGTCTCTTAATCAAAATATAATCACTACCTCCCTAAGAGAAAAATCTACTTTTTATCCTGCTCATTTTAAATCGGCTCCCCTCACTATGTTTGAGAAATTAGTTACAAAAGACCAAGAAAAAATCAAAAATAACAAATATGACCCCCACAATCTCACACATTTAGAAAAACTGGCATTAAAAGAACTTCATAATGATGTAAATATCGTCATTAAACCAGCAGATAAGGGCGGAGGAATAGTCATCCAGTCGACCCAAATGTACATAGAGGAGGCACATAGACAGCTAAATGATACAAATGTGTACGAAAAACTTTTATCAGACCCTATCAAACAAATACAAACTGTTTTAACCCAATTTTTAAATAAAGGTGTAAATTTAGGCATTTTAAATCAACATGAGTTTAAATTTCTAAATAATCAATTTCCTATTACTCCTGTTATATACTTCCTCCAAAATTCATAAAAATGAAACTTCACCTCCCGGAAGACCAATCGTGTCTGGTATAGGTTCTCTCCTATGCAATCTCTCACAATATATAGATATTCTTTTACAGCCTTCAGTCAGACTCATGATATCTTATCTCCAAGACTCCATGGCCCTTTTAAATTTTTTAAATAATTTTATATGGAAACCAAGTTTTATACTAGTGACGTGTGATGTCCAGTCACTAAATACTATTATACCTCATGATATAGGCTGTCAAGCTGTAAAAGATATTCTAACAAAAGAAGGTAAAATTGCTGGTCAACAAATTGAATAAATTTTAGAAGGTATTAATATTATTTAAAAAAATAATTACTTCTGGTTTTTAAATTATTTTTATCTCCAAAAAAGAGGGACTACTATGGGGACTAGGTTTGCTCCCAGCTACGCAAATTTATTTATGGTAGACTGGGAGTCAGAAGCCATTTTTAGCAATCATGCGTGGAGAGCAAACCTAGTTTCCTTTTTTAGATATATTGATGATCTTTTTTTTATTTGGGATTGTACCGAAGACGAACTCAATTCTTTTATTACAAACCTTAATATAAACAACAGAGGTATAATCCTGACGTATGAATACAATAGAGAACAAATTAATTTTTTAGATCTTAACATTTTTATAACCAACGGAAAAATACACACTAAGACGTTTTTAAAAAAAGTATTTGTAAACACCGCCATTGATAAAAGCAGCTGCCATTATCAACCTTGGTTGGATAGCGCCCCTAAAAAGCCAAATACTTAGATTGAGGAGAAATTGTTCAGAAATACAAGATTTTGAGATACAAGCAGATGTGTTAAAAGAAAAATTTGTTGAGAAGAATTATTCTAAAATAGAATTAGAAAAGACTATTAAGGACATCCAAATTAAAGATAGAAATGATCTCCTAAAATATAAACCAAAAACCACAGACTCAACAATGCCTTTACCGAATATCTTCAATTTTAACAATAAAAGCAATAACATAAAAAAAGTTATAAGAAAACACTGGCATCTTTTAAAACAAGATAAAATATTAAATGAAATTATACCCGAACGTCCGAATATTATATTCAGGGGAGCTCAAAACTTTAAGTCCATATTAACGAACAACTTCACAAGAGAAATTAAAAAGACCCCCCCAGTACCCTTTTTCCCACATATTAAAGGTTTTTGCAAATGTAAAATGTGCATAGTCTGTAGAACTACTAATCCTGATGTCCCCCACAAAGTTACTGAATTTGTATCAAATAGGACAAATAAGGTTTACAAAATAAATGATTTTATCAATTGTTCTACAAAAAATGTGACATATCTGCTTGAATGCCCTTGTGGCCTCCAATATGTTGGAATGACCACAAGGTGTCTGAAAACGCGCTTAAAGGACCACTATAGTGCCCTGAGGGTGCCCCCACCCTCAGGGACCCCCTCCCGCCCAGCTCTGGAAGGGGGAAAGGGGTAAAAACTTACCTTTTTCCAGCACTGGGCGGGGAGCTCTCCTCCTCCTCTCCGACCTCCGATCCGCCCCGTCGGCTGAATTCGCACGCGTGGCAAGAGCTTCGCGCGCCTTCAGCCGGTCGCATAGGAAAGCATTCACAATGCTTTCCTATGGACGCTGGCGTGCTCTCACTGTGAAAACCACAGTGAGAAGCACGCAAGCGCCTCTAGCGGCTGTCAGTGAGACAGCCACTAGAGGATTTGGGGGAAGGCTTAACCCATTGATAAACATAGCAGTTTCTCTGAAACTGCTATGTTTATAAAACAATGGGTTAACCCTAGCTGGACCTGGCACCCAGACCACTTCATTAAGCTGAAGTGGTCTGGGTGCCTAGAGTGGTCCTTTAAGCGAACATTGCAGAAACATCAAAAATGGATACCTAAATCATTCAGTATCCAAACATTTTATTTTACACAACAAAGACCCAAAAATGCTAAAATGTATTGGAATAATGAAATGTGTGGTTCCGTGGTGGGGCAGAAACATTAAAAAGATTTTAGGCAAAAAAGAAATGGAGTGGGTCTATAAACTTCAAACTCTTGTACCATACGGTTTAAATGTAGATTTTGATTTGTTCAATTTTTTATTACAAATATTCTTTTATTTCTTTTATTTTTGCACATAGTATTTTCTGGATTTTTTAGTAGTTTTTACTTCTCTATTCATTTTATTCATATGTATTTTATTCCCCACTAGTTGGTGTTTTTAGCCTTTTAGCAATCATGCCTGATCACTAGTGATGCACCGAACGGTTCGCTGGCGAATAGTTCCTGGCGAACATAGCATGTTCACGTTCGCCACGGCGGGCGAACATATGCGCGGTTTGATCCGCCCCCTATTCGTCATCATTGAGTAAACTTTGACCCTGTACCTCACAGTCAGCAGACACATTCCAGCCAATTAGCAGCACACCCTCCCTAGCAGACCCTCCCACCTACTGGAAGGCATCCATTTTACATTCATTCTCAAGCTGCATGCTTAGTGAGAGGAGGGAAAGTGTAGCTGCTGTTGATTAGATAGGGAAATGCATAGCTAGGTTAGGGTATACAGTGTCCACTACAGTCCTGAAGGACTCATCTGATCTCTGCTGTAAGGACAGCACCCCAAAAAGCCCTTTTTAGGGCTAGAACATCAGTCTGCTTTTTTTTTTTTCTGTGTAATGTAATTGCAGTTGCCTGCCAGCTTCTGTGTCAGGCTCACAGTGGATACTGTGCCCAGTGCCACCACTCACTCACTGGTGTCACAATAGCTTGCATTTAAAACCAAAAAACTTTTTTCACTGTTATAGATTGAATAGCAGTTAGTTGTCTCAAAGCGTCTGTGTCAGGCTCACAGTGGATACTGTGCCCAGTGCCACCACTCACTCACTGGTGTCACAATAGCGTGCATTTAAAAACCCAAAAACTTTTTTCACTGTTATAGATTGAATAGCAGTTAGTTGTCTGCCAGCGGGTGTGTCAGATTAGATTAGCCACTGCGCCAAGATATAGCTTCATTTACTTTTTATTTTATTTTTTTGTTTCGTTATGTGTTACTGAGGGTGACGGGAGTAGGGCTTTCTGTGATTATAACTTGGAAGCACTTTAGGGTGAATGTGGGAGGAAGTTTGAGTCTTAGACCTTTTTTAAGGGGTGCCCTCGAAGGCACTAGCTGGTTAGGATTGGTTTATCCGTTTTTGTCTTTTTCCACCCTTAGCACTCTGTGGCTATTAAACAGACTGACCCCTGCTTTTATTTTTTATTTTTTGCTTTCCACCGATAGCTATTATTCTATACCTGCATATATACACAGTGAATGAGTATGCATTAGAACATGTCTGATTATTATTTTTACATCCCTGTTTTGGGTATTTAATTAGAATCGATTAAAAGTGACGTTTTACATTTTTCATTAAGGGTTGCTCTCCTTGTTCTTAGAGGGAAGACTTGAGGAGTGTGGACAATTTACCATCTCCCTAATAGTTATCTTATCAATTTTGTATTTACGTATAGGGGTTACCCCCCAGGTCCTACGAGCAACCTTCTACATTCTCCCTGCTTAGTTCTTTCTCTTTAATTATTTCCCAACCACTTCTCATGGTCCACCAATAATTTAGGATTTATGCATTTCCCTTTTTTATTGCATTGGAGATACTGACAAAACCTGGACTGTTTGTGGGTTTTGAGGCCTGGTTTGGGAACCAAGACATAGATTAACCCTTTAAGGACAAAGCCAAATGTACACGTTGTGAACAAAACAAAATGTAAACAAAACCTGGCATTTGTGGTAAATGTCTGTCCAACCGTAATTCACCTCTTTCATAGTAAATGCACCCACCCTTATGATATATCATTTTATTCAGGGGAAACAGGGCTTTCATTTAATATCAAATATTTAGCTATGAAACATAATTTAATATGAAAAAAATGGGAGAAAATAAGATTTTTTTGGATTTTTTTAGTTCTACATGACATTTTAACTGTCAATGTCATAATACTGTTTGCTTTTACTGCAATAAAATACACATATTTGTATTCAGCAAAGTCTCACGTGTAAGACAGTACCCCCTATGTACAGGTTTTATGGCTTTTTGGGAAGTTACAGGGTCAAATATAGCACGTTACATTTGAAATTGAAATTCGCCAGATTGGTTACGTTGCCTTTGAGACTGTATAGTAGCCCAGGAATGAAATTTACACCCATAATGGCATACCATTTGCAATAGTAGACAACCCAAGCTGTTGCAAATGGGGTATATCCAATCTTTTTTAGTAGCCATTTGGTCACAAACACTGGCCAAAGTTAGCGTTAGTATTTGTTTGTGTGTGAAAAACGCAAAAATATGCCAATTTTGGCCAGTGTTTGTGACTAAGTGGCTACTATAAAAGACTGGACATACCCCGTTTGCAATGCCTTGGGTTGTCTACTATTGCAAATGGTATGCCACCGTAGGGGTAATTTTCATTCTTGGGCTACCATAGGGCCTCAAAGGCAACGTAACCAACCTGGCGAATTTTAATGTGAAAAAAATGAAACACAAGCCTTATATTTGACGCTGTAACTTTTAAAAACACCATAAAACCTGTACATTAGGGGTATTGTTGTACTCGGGAGACTTCGCTGAACACAAATACTTGTGTTTCAAAACAGTAAGAAGTATTGCAGCAATAATATCGTCCGTGTAAGTGCTGTTTGTGCGTGAAAAATGCAAAAAACTTAACTTTTACTGGCAATATCATCGTTGTGATACATTTTACTGTTTTGAAACAATAATATTTGTGTTCAGCGAAGTCTCCCGACCTGTACCCCCCATGTACAGGTTTTATGGTGTCTTGGAAAGTTATAGGGTTAAATATAGTGCTAGCAAATTAAATTCCCTTTACTTTCGGCATGGGTTGTCAGGCAGGTCCCGCTAATTGTAATTCATTAAGATACCTAATTATGTAAAAATATTACATAAATATATATGTAGAATTAATATATATATATATATATATATATATATATATATATATATGTATATATATATATATATATATATATATATATACGTATATGTATATATATAAATTTTTTTAAATATGTTTATTTATATATAGGTATATATATAGTGATATACGTATATATTTATGTATATAGATATATATTATTTCGTTCTACGTGTATTTTGATATAAATATATATATATATTAATATCACAATACAGTTAGAACAAAATAGCACACATCTATATATTTTTTAATTATTTATTTTTAATTATTTTTTAATTTTATTTTTTAACGTATTTGCATTTTTTTTTATATTATATAAATATATATATATATAACAATAATTATATATATATTTAATCAGTATAAGTCTACGTGTAATTTGATATTAATATATATATATATATAATTATATATATATTAATAGTAAAATAGACCTAGACAGTCTATGTGTGTGTGTATGTATATGTGTATATATATATATATATACTTAGATCATATATATGATCTAAGTATATAATTTATTTTTTTTACACTTTTTAATTTTATTTTATTTCCAGCCAGCAGGGGGACTACCTGTCATTACAGGCAGTCCCCCTGCTGGCAATGCAGCAGCCAGCTATCCCGGCCATGTGATTGTGAGGTCCTCGCAAGGACCTCACTCTCACGTGGCCGGGGGGGGTTGCAGGACGGAGGATCCGCTGCGGGGGGCTCCCTGGGAGTCCCCCCAACCGCGATCGCCGGCGACTGGGTAAGTAAGAAAAAAACGGAGGGTGTACTATTACGCCCGGCGTTTAGAGCCACCTAAAATAGGGCATAATAGTATGCCCTCCGGTCTTAAGGGGTTAATTCACATGTATGTGTAAATAGTTTTTAGGGTTGTATCCATTATTTTTTGTTTTTTAATCTTTATTTGGAAAATATTTAATTGCCTTTAAATTTAATATATTTTATATTTATAGATTGAATTGATGTTATAGGTCTTTAAATTATGCCTAGTCTTTTGGTGTTCTTTTTTGGAGTCCCCTTTTCTATAATTTTATTCCAATGTCATTTTGTTGTAGTCCTCTGTTTTTCCAGGGGTATTTTTCTTATAACTTTTGTTTTATGGTAACGGTTTGCCCTCTGAATTGCCTATATTCATTTTCTATTACCTATTCCTATAATCCTTTTCTATTACCTATTCCTTTTACAGTTACTTCATTTACATATATTGAGGCCAATCGCGAGATTCTGCACAATGCCATTTTATCTGTGTCTTTCACTCCCAGACACCACAGCTTTTAGCAAGAGCCATTGTTTATTATTACACAACCCTCTACTCTTCCCTATCGTTGGAAGGCTGCAATGTGCCCTGACTCATTAGAGAAACGGAAATGAATGTTGAGCATCTGTTGTCTGCAAGCGGTGATAGTATGGAAATGTGAGTGTGGAATTTATATTTTAATTTCACGGATATTTATTTATACACTCTGCACGATTGGTCTTTTCCCATTGTGTCTTTCATATCGTGAGACGGACTACTTCCAACAGAGAAGATATAACACCAGTTAAGACAACAACTAAGGATAGATATTGGGACTTTCTATACACATTTTATATTACATTTTTAATTTTCAAATCACATATAATTTTATTTGTGTAAATTTATTTACTTCCCTTAGCGCAGCCTTTCTTTGTTTTTACTTGTATGCCTGAAGTTGTGGGAGGGATTTAAGGCCTATATAAACTCAGCAAATCCCTGGCTAACTTGTCTTCGTCGATTCCGGAGATTCCGCCTTCATTTCCGCTCTACGCAGACCTCTCTGACGTCATTTTTACGCGCCGCTCGAAAAATCACGCTCAGGAACTCACACGCCAAGTTCCGTGAGTATTCACACGAACGGGGTCCATTCGGCAGTTTCCTACATAAACTGTAAGTCCATTCACTCTTTCTCCTTCAACTACAAATCATTCATACAACTTTCGTTCGCATAAAATTTGGCGATAACTCAAGTTCGTGCCCCTTTGTCTATCTCTATTTGCATCCATTCAGCACTAGTTCTGCAATGAACAGATAGATAAACCCCTTCAGTGACTCTGTTCCCAGCAACTGTCTATTATTGAGCTGGCCACGTTTAAACAGCATAGTGCACTATACATTCACAACCAAAGCCTCAATTTTACTCGCTGTTAAAATGATAAATGTTTTAATTCTGCATTGCCAGTGACACATTTATCTCCTCGGAGGAGTGAATAGGAAGCAGGTAATTGCCGAATGAATGAATAAAGCACTCTATACTCTGAGTACCCCTTAAACACTGACTTAGGATAAAACTCTCTCTCTTCACTGTATTACAAATAACAGCATCTGATGCTCACTGAGGCAGTGCTAAGCTTGGATATATTTATTTACAATAAGACTACCCACGATCTAAAAGTGACGTAATTATTTTCTGGACAATATGCCAATAGAATATGCGAAAAAACCCAAAACATTTCGTCAAAAATTTCGTCTATCATTAACTCTTTCTACATTCCATCTATGAATAATCAGCTTGCCTTTCGTTTGTCTCTTACACTAAATACCATTGGCTCAGTTCACTGTTCGGGAACCTTGTTAATTCGGTCATACTTCTACTCAGTCACTCACCTTATTATGGAGAAATTCGTCTCACGTACGCTGTTCATTTAAATTAATTTGTTTGTTAAAAAACAACACGTCAGGCAATTATGTTCATAGATCTATTAGGCACCATTACTGCGACAAGATTAACGTTAATATCATTAAATGCTTTATTACCGTGTTTCCCCGAAAATACACCCTACCCCGAAAATAAGCCCTAGCTGGATTATCGGGGTGGGCTGCAATATAAGCCCTACCCCGAAAATAAGACCTAGGCAGGGCCAGCGGCTGCCGGCCCTTTAAATGCCTCCGCTGCCTGAGCGCTCTATAGAGAGCGCTCAGACGGCTGCCGCACTGCCTCACCTCCCCTTCCCTGTGGCGTGGCTGAGCTCCTCTCCGGTCCGCGACCCGCCCGGACTGACAGGAAGTGCACACTGAGTGTGCACTTCCTGTCAGTCCGGCCGGGTCGCAGACCGGATAGGAGCTCGGCCACGCTACAGGGGAGGTGGAGGTATTGGAGGGGGGGGGAAATATTACAGGAGGGAGGGGGAGGAGGGATAATATTACAGGGAGGGAGGGAGAATATTATAGGGAGGAAGGGATGGGGAGAATATTATTACAGGGAGGAAGGGGGATAATATTACAGGGAGGGAGGGGGGAGAGTATTACAGGGAGGGAGGGGATAATATTACAGGGAGGGAGGAGGGATAATATTACAGGGAGGGAGGGGGATAATATTACAGGGAGGGAGGGAGAGTATTACAGGGAGGGAGGGGATAATATTACGGGGGAGGGAGGGAGATAGCAGTAGGGAGGGAGAGGGAGAGTATTACAGGGAGGAGGTGGGGGATAATATTACAGGGAGGGAGGGGAGAATATTACAGGGAGGGAGGGGGGAGAGTATTACAGGGAGGGAGGGAGGGGAGAATATTACAGGGAGGGGGAGGTGAGGGTCTCTGGGGTGTTACACAGCGCGGACACCGGCTGACAGACTGGCTCTAAGCCCTACCCTGAAAATAAGCCCTAGTGTGTTTTTTGTGACAAAAAATAATATAAGACCCGGTCTTATTTTCGGAGAAACACGGTAGTTAATTTCATGTTATCCTGGATATATCCTCTCAAAAAAAAAATTTTTTATTTGCGATATCATATTACCTATTGAGATTTACTTGTAGAATTACTCTTCTTTCCTTTCTAGGGATTAATTACGACATTCGTTACTACCAATTACAGAATTACACGTTTACGGTCCAGTTAGTAAAATTCCTTTCTATTAAAAAAAAATAAAAAATTAATCTGCTACCAATTTCTCGTTTATTTTCACTCCCTTACTCCTTCCATCTTTCGCAAATAGGGGCCTCAGCTTTGGTAAAAAAAACGCCCTGCCAAACAACTTCACAAGTAACTCTTTAGTGCGTCTCAAATACGTGTTTCAAGTTCACATACAGGTAAGGATAGTGAGCAATTTAAATTTAATTATTTTGTTTCATTTCCGCATGTATCGTCCCTCGCAGTTTAGGTGGCTGGCTGTTAAGGTCTTAGGAGCCCAATAGCCTTAAGTTAGTGGTCCTGCGAGGCCAACACCCATCCTCAATTCGGAGGTACTACGCCCCTTGGGCCAAATCATAGTTAGCCGCCTCACACATGGTATAGAGAGGGCCTCACCTGTCACCCCCATTCTATCTTATGATTACTACTCACCGAGAGGCCAACACCCCGCCACAACGTTCGGTGGCCACGAAATCCCCTCGCGTCAACTCATAGATAGAGCCTCTCAAGCTGCTTGGCACCTAGTAGGGCCTCACAAGTCACCAAACTAGTGTAATTGCTTCGCCGCGGAGCAGCACTAGCTAGTCAGCCAGTACACTCACACTCACGGACACATAATAAAAAAATGAAATAAAAAAAAATTAAAACAAATAAATTAAATTTAAAAAAAAATAAAATTTATTTTTCTAACATAAACATCTCCTTTCACGCCCATAGCATGTCTAGCTTCCCTCCTCATTGCCTCTCAGGATATAATCGAAAACAGAGCTTATACTTTCGACGATATATCCATGGTAATGAAAGCTAGAGACCCTAGGCTTAATAAAAAGCTGAATATTCCTGAATTCGTGCTAGCTTTTGGTTTATATAGGGATGTAATTTGCTCTTCTTTCCCACACTGTAGAGAAGAGCTGGATCTAGATCTGCACAAGCTGGTGGAAATAGCTTACAAATATGGAGGTTACACGTTCTACGACTACCTTTTCGGCCAGGTCAGCCGCGTCATTGGCCCAGTACAACACTCCCACTGATTGGAGTCAATTGGATACAGAATTGTTCTGTAGACATTTCGCGGGGCTTAAAACACCAGCGTGTGCAATATGTTCCTCAGCATCTCATACAGCAAACTTTTGTCCTAGTAATATAGGTGGTCCGTCTACTAGTAACGCCAGTCCAGACTATTTTGCTAATCAAAAGGGAAATGAAAGACAAGTTAGCAAGGCCTATAGTGTTTCTTGGGAAAGCACAAGTTTGTAATAACTTTAACGCAGGGGGATGTAGTTACAGCGCTTGCAGATTACTCCACGTTTGCTCAATCTGTTTCAGAGCACACGCAAAAACTGTGTGTCCAAACATACTGTTCCCTAAGAAACGTACCCAATTAACAACGTTACTTGACTGACTTTCTGGTCTCAGGTTTCACTAGAGGCTTTCACACAGGTTTAGTAGCACTCCCTTCAGGCATACTAAAATGCCCCAACCTACAGTCGGCAATAACAGACCCAGCCAGTTTAACAGTTCTTCTCAACAAAGTAGAATATGGTTTTATGATAGGACCCTTCACCACACCACCCTTCACTTCCTGGAGAACAAGTCCACTAGGTATAGCCACGGGCAAATTTAATAATAAAAAGAGGCTAATAATCGATTTTTCAGCACCCCACTCTTCCACATTCCCAAGTTTAAATTCCCTTATACCCTCAGAAGACTTCTCACTACAATACGCAAAAATAGACGATGCCATACAAGCCGTCGTCAACTTTGGTAAGGCAGCCTGGTTGAGCAAAACAGATATCTCAAATGCTTTCAAACTTCTACCAATTAAGCAGTCACTCTGGCATCTACATGGCGTTAAGTGGGAAGAGAAGTACTATTTTGCAACTAGGCTGACCTTCGGCTCCAAAAGTAGCCCAAAAATTTTCGATATATTCGCAGAAACCTTGAATTGGCTACTACTTAACGAGTCCAGGTGCCCAGTAGTAATCCACTACCTCAATGATTTTCTATATATTGAGCCTCACTACTACACACCACGCAGTCTAAAAAATGCACTCTACCTATTTAAAGAATTAGGAGTCCCGGTAGCTCCAAATAAGACAGAAGGTCCCAGTACAGAAACAACTTTTCTAGGCTTCACACTCAATTCTGTAACTATGCAAGCTAGCCTCCCTCAAGTCAATGTAGACAGGATTCTAACTCACATTCACACCTGCACCAATCATGGGTCATGCACCAGGAAAGAATTACAGTCACTTTTGGGTTCTCTTAACTTCGCCATGAGAATTATCCCTCAAGGCAGGTCTTTCATCTCTAGGCTACTTTCTCTTCTACACGACCTCCCTGACGACGACACTAAGATTAATCTAGACGATCCTGCAAGGGCCAACCTAAAAATGTGGAATCTATTTTTATCCTCATGGAATGGTAGGTCATTGTTCATTCCCCCCATCTCTGATGAATCCCTGGTTATCTGGACAGACGCTGCAGCTACCGTCGGGTACGCTGCAATATTCGAGGACGAATGGGTATATGACAGTTGGCCACCCGAAACAGTTACACTAGAGAAATTTGACAAAACCTCAGCATTGTTCGAGATCTTCCCGATAGTGGCAGCAGCTCACATTTGGGGAAGAAATTGGAGGGGGAAAGCAGTTAAGTGTTACTCTGACAATTTAGCAGCTTGTACCATAATTAACAAAGGCCACTCTCAGTCCCTGTCAATTATGAATCTAGTAAGGAAACTTACATGGTTGGCAGCAAATTTGCAGTTTTACATTCGTTGTATCCATGTTCCTGGTGTTTTCAATAACGCAGCTGACGCTTTGTCTCATTTTAATTTACAGGAATTTTTCAAACTGCACCCTACAGCAAACAAGCAACCCATAACTCCTCCGCAATTCAAAGACCTAATCATGCACTAAACCAGTTACTATCTCACAGTAGAATTCTTGCACAGGCAGGTTTATCAGTAAACACTAAAAAAGCGTACGTTAGGGCATTTGACATGTTCAAAAAAATTTGTTTGTGACTTTAACATAAATAATTTTTCTGTAGAAACTATGGTTGCACTTAAAACTTTTTGCCACCTCTCATTAAAACTAGCCTACAATACCATCAAACTTTACTTGACGGGGATACATTTCATGCTAACCCTTTACCCGAACAAGACTCCTTTCTTGTCCACATACCCAATTAAAAACATACTAAAAGGTATCCAGAGGCTAAAAACCCCCAAATCCCTCAAAAGACTCCCCTATAGACAGTAATATCTTTAAAGAAATCTCCAAGTTATTAGATAAAAGTCCTTTTGAAAACAGCACTAACCGAGTAATTAAGTCAGCGGCTTATCTAGCCTTTTTTGGGTTTCTAAGACCTAAAGAATTTTCAGTAGAAAAATATCTGACACTGACATTTGTCTTAAACAGAGAAACTTAACTAAAGTAAACGATCATTACGTTCTATCAATCCCCCGCACAAAAACAAACCAAACAGGCCCCCCAGTGGAGATTAAGTACTTTCCTACCGGTTCCAAATGGTGCCCAGGTCAAGTGCTGGATAATTTGATACTAAATCAGCAAATTAGAAATCCAGAATTGCCTCTGTTGTCCCTACAAGGTAAGCCACTTACTACTAAACAGTTCATGCTATACATACGTTCTTTGTTACTTAGACTCGGCCTCAATCCAAATTCCTTCTCAGGACACTCATTCCATATTGGTGCTGCCACGGCAGCCTCAAGTAGTCAGGTACCAACACATATCATAAAGAGAATGGGTCGCTGGAAATCTTCAGCATACAACCAGTACATTCCAAACCCAGAGAAAGAAATCAGACTCACTTTCTATAATATGTCTAAATAATGTTGTTGTTGTAATAAATAAACATGTTTACATACTTCTTGACCCTCTTTTTACAGGCCTAACCTCTCGTCGGTTTCGGCACACCTCAACCGACTCTTATTTATCAAAATTACACTCTCTTTAAGTGTACGCCCCATTCCATAATCCCGTACACAAATAGAAGGCGTATGCCTGAAGTTGTGGGAGGGATTTAAGGCCTATATAAACCCAGCAAACCCCTGGCTTACTTGTCTTCGTCGATTCCAGAAATTCCCCTCCCACCACACCCTCTTTTCATATCAATATATCCGGGTGGACCCTCTTTTTACAGGCCTAACCTCTCGTCGGTTTCGGCACACCTCAACCGACTCTTATTTATCAAAATTACACTCCCTTTAAGTGTACGCCCCATTCCATAATCCCGTACACAAATATATATATATGTATATTGAACTGTGAAGTTACTACCACCATCTACCCTTTCAAGCATATATGCATACACACATGTACACCTATGTATACAAAGGGACTCACTGCACAGACAAGTGCCTGTCACTCTGTATAAAAGGGAACTCACTGCACAGAGCAGTGTGCTTTGTTCTGTACAGGGTGTGATCCTGTATAGCAATTAGCACGGTCCTCCAGGGTACAAACATGCAGTCTTTTGTTTTAATATAAGTTCAGTCATTTGTTTATTAGCAACTCTCTGCACTCCAGTGCTCAGTCACCTTGACTGCTATCCTTCTGCACCCTATAGTGCTCAAAGCCAGCCTGCTGCTTCCAACCCCCACAGGAGAACCAAAAATCCCTCCCTGGAGACAGTGCAAAACCCTGGCCTGGACCTTTTTTCCCTCAGTTGTATATAAACTGAGTGGAGCACCAGCCCACCCTACTCTCCAAATGCTCCACCGTAGGCGCCCATAACTAAACTAATTTGTATTGCATACAACGCATACTCCCCCTGGGGTTAAATGTCATATGCCTCTGAAGACGATAGAGGAAATAAAAACAGCCTCACATACCACACCATTCACTTTATCACATACCTCCCCTCCCCAGCTCAGACCCATCGGGGTGAGCGGCCTTACACCATAAACAGTGAACTCGGGAGAGGCCATCTGCATTAACGTGGGCTGTACCGGCCCAGTGAACCATAGTAAACTTGTAGGGTGGAAGACTAAGGAACCATCTAGTCACCCTGGCATTCTTTTCCTTGTTCTGCCGCACCCACGTTAAAGGGGCATGGTCAGTGATTAGTGTAAAGTGTCTCCCCAGTATGTAATACCTTAAGGATTTTAAAGCCCATTTTATTGCTAGCAATTCCTTTTCGACCACGGAGTACCTCTGTTCGTGGGAATTAATTTTCCTACTCAGGTACATGATAGGATGTTCCTCTTCTTCGTGCACCTGGGAAAGAACTGCGCCCAGGCCCACATCCGATGCATTGATCTGTACCACAAATGGTTTAGTGAAATCCTGAGCCACCAAAACAGGGTCAGCACACAAGGCTTCCTTCAAGACTTGGAAGGCACGCTCCGCTTCCGGGGTCCATTTAGCCATAACCGGGCCTTAGTAAGCTCAGTTAACGGGTTGCCAATGGTAGCTACGTCAGGGATAACCCTGCGATAATAACCAGTTAAGCCTAAGAATGCCCTGACTTGCTTCTTAGTTACAGGATGTGGCCTACTGAAGATGGCTGCTACCTTGCTCTCTTGCGGTTTATGGAGTCCCCGCTTGATTGTTTAACCTAGATGTTTAGCCTCTTCTAACCATAACGAACACTTAGCGGGGTTAGTCCTTACACTATCCACAACTGCCTGAACCTTCCTCAAGTATGATTCCCAGTCTGCACTGTGAATCACCACATCATCCAGGTAGGCAGCTGCATACTCTCTGTGGAGCCGAAGTATTGTTTCCATCATACGCTGAAAAACCATGCAACCAGAATGGCAGTACTTTATATTGTACCCTCAGGGGTAGAAAATGCGGTTTTCTCTTTTGCTCTCTCTGCGAGGGGAACCTGCCAATATCCCTTGGTAAGGTCCAAGGTACTCATATATCTAGCTTTACCTAATTGTTCTATTAGCTCATCTACTCGAGGCATTGGGAAGGTTTCAAATTTAGAAATATAATTTAACTTAAAGGAAATCGTTACAGAAATGTATTTCTCCATTCGGTTTCGGTACTAACACAATTGGGTTGTTCCACTCACTTTGTGAAACTTCAATCCCCCCAACGCAAGCATCTTTTTTTATCTCTGCGCTAACCACTTTTTGTCTAGCCTCGAGTATCCTGTAGGGCTTCAGATTGATTTCCCGGGTTCTGTTATGACATCATGCTTTATCCTGGTATTGGAGAAAACACACCCCTATTTTTAGATGCAATCTCTCTGACTTCCTGTTTTTGATGGGGGGCACAAGTGTTTGGTCGTGATGAGGACCTCACGTTTTATCCAGGGCTTCCATAAGTTTATATGATAGGTCTGTTCTGGCTATCTTACTAGTTCACTTCACTGACCCACTCAGTGACTTCATATGGCCCTTGCCGGCTGGCTAAGAATTTGCTTTCACCTGTGGGGAGGAAAACTAGAACCCTATCACCTGGTTTTGACATCCATAACCTTGCTTTCCTGTTATAACTGGCTTGTTGGGCTCTCTCCATGTTTTCCTTGACTCTTGGCATTTTCACTTCGATTTGCTCTACATGTTCTATGAGACTATGATGGGGGGGGGTATGTTCTCATTCCCATGTCTCCTTGGCAACATCTAGTATGCCTATGAGATGCCTACCATGAGAACATCAGGTATGGAAGTCTTCGTCCACCACCTTCCGAAACATGACCTTTAACGTTTTATTGAACCTCTCCACCAGTTCGTCAGTCTGAGGACGATATACGGAGGTTTTCAGTTGCTTAATTCTAAGCAACTTATACAAATCGTTCATGATTTTGGACATGAAAGGGGTTCCCTGGTCTGTAATGATTTCTTTTGGTATACCCATCCTGCTGAACATTATCAGTAATTCCCTTGCAATACTCTAAGAGGTGGCATTTCGTAAAGGTACTGCCTCGGGAGAACAGGTTGCATAATCAATTACCACTAGAAAGTACTGATGTCCTCTAGCAGATTTTGGTAACTGCCCTGTCAAGTCCATTGCAATTCTTTCAAACGGAACCTCTGTGCTAGGAAGAAGTACCAGCGGACCACAAAGGCCCTTATGTAGAGCTTTTAGTTGGCACTCTGGGCAGGATTTGCAAAACCTCTCTGTCGAAAATACTCCTGGCCAACAGAATCGGGTCAGGATTCTATCTCTAATCTTTTCAAAACTAAGGAGCCTACTTAACATATGGCTATGGGCCAGCTTTAAAACAGTGTTTCGGTGGGACTGGAGAACTACCAGCTGTTCCACCTCCCCTTTTTTTTTTTCTACCCGATACTGCAGATTAGGGTTCACCTTGAAATAAGGAAAACTCAGGGGCTTGTCAGTGTCTACCCTAGTAGCCTCCATTACTTGCACGTTTTCTCTTGCTGCTGTCAAGGACATGTCCTCCCATTGAGCTGCTCTGAAGTTACCAGGGTGGACCCAGAGATCCTGAAACTCCACTTGTTCTGTAGGGGCTTCAATATGGGGAGGTTCTACCTCATTGCCCAGGCAAACCAAGGGTGTCTCTTGCTCGGTACTCAATTCACAATCCATATGGGAGAAAGGAAAAATATCTATTCCCTCCACCTCCTGTAACTCCCCAGAGCACATTTCCTGGTGAAAATATGTGATGGAAATGGGGGGGAAAGTCCCTCCCTAACACTACATCGTAAGGTAACAGGACATTTATCCTTTCCTACCTCTGTGATAAACTCTACCTCTGCCGTGTGATATGTGTGGATGTCGCCATGTATACACACAATATCAAGCATTTGTCTAGTATCTTTCTCTGGCTGGAGCAGAACCCTTTATCAAAGTAACCTCACTCCCTGAAACAATCAGTGCTTGTACACTCTTCCTATCCACAAACCATTTTTAGATGTGTTGTATCAACATCACTAATTACCACACACATTTTTGAGCAAGTCAGTAACAGTCCTATGCTGAGCCCTTGTTCCCATATCACACTGCATGGGCTCTTCTGGACAATTATGTGCAAAATGTCCAGGCTCATGGCATTTGAAGCACCAGAGTTGTTCCTCAGCTTGGTCTTGTAGCCGTAATGGAACTTTTGGAGACCTTCTACCACCATAGTCATATTGTCCCAGGTTCGGTGCAAAGTTTTGTCCTTGGTTTCCCACTTTCCTGCTCATCCAGTTGTTAGCGGATCTGGACTTATGCTGAGGATCAATACTGTGTGGCTCCTTAGCGGCCAAATACCTCTCAATCAGGCACATCATTGCTTCGGGATCCTTAGGGTCCCCTTGGCTGACCCATTGGTGCAGTCCTTTTGGTAGATTTCTGAGAAAGTGGTCCATAACAACCATCTCCACTATCTTGATAGCAGGGTTGCTCTCTGGTTTCAGCCATTTCTGAGCGAGCCTTAGCAACCCACACATCTGGGCTCTGGTGGGTTTACTCATTTCATACATCCAGTTGTGAAACCTTTGGGCACTAATGGCAGGTGTTATGCCTATGCACTTTAGAATTTTGGCTTTGAGAAGCGTATAATCCTGGGCCTGGTCAAAAGGCAAATCTTGATAGGCTTTGTGGCATTCCCCACTCAGACATGGAGCTAGAAGCCCCACCCACTGGTCTGATGTCCACCTTTCCCGGGCAGCAACCCTCTCTAAAGTGGGGAGATAAGCCTCCACAACATCTGCCTCTGTCATCTTATGCAGGAAGCCAGTTGCTCGGATACGGGATGCCCTTTCCCCAGAGGGGCTCCTTGTTGATGGCAATATCACTCTGCAAAACCTCATCAAGGACAGCTCTATCCCTGCTGGGCATCCTTCAGGTTCTCAACCTGTGCAGCCAGTAAACTGTTTGTCTCTTGTTGTACAGCGGTTGCCTGTACCAGAGCCTTCACCAGTTCCTCCATCTCAGCACTAAGCAGATAGTCTTAAAGGCACAGTGCTACTTATTTGTTTTACAGGTCTGCCAAACAAACGTCCTCAATAAGCAGACTAACAGATGACTGGTATACCCACAGACGTGTGCTAATTTGCCCACATTCTCCACCATATTGTGATCCTGTATAGCAATTAGCAAAGTCCTCTAGGGTACAAACATGCACAGTCTTTTGTTTTAATATAAGTTCAGTCACTTGTTTCTTAGCAAGTCTCTGCCCTCCAGTGCTCAGTCACCTTGACTGCTATCCTTCTGCACCCCAGTGTTTCAAGCCAGGCTGGTTCCAAACCCCACAGGAGAACCAAAAATCTCTTTACCTGCATAGCAGGGAGGGGTTTATTCCCACTGCTGCAACTGAGCAATGGGTTGGAGACCGTCCAAAAGCCTGGCCTGGACCTTATTTCGCTCAGCTGTATATAAACTGAGTGGAACACCAGCCCGCCCTACTCTCCAAAAGCTCCACCCCAGAGGCCCATAACTAAACATTAATTTGTGTTGCATACAACACATACTCCCCTTGGGGTTAAATGTTATATGCCTCTCTGAAGAAGATAGAGGGAATAAAAACAGCCTAACATACCACACCTCACTTTATCACAAGGGCGATTCATTGAGCAAAGCAGTGTGTCACTCAGTATACAGAGATTTACTGTGCACAGCATTCTGTGTCACTCTGTATATAAAGGGATTACCTGTGCATAGCATTCAATCCCACAGACTGCTCTGTAAATTAAATTGTATTATATACTGACAGAGTGCTTTGCACAGTTAATCGTTTAATACAGTCACTCAGTATTCAATTGCATTCACTATTTAAAGCAATGTTAATGCACACACAACTCTTTCAAAGTAAATATCTTAATTAGCACAGATTAACATTCAAAAACAGATACACAGACATGGACACAAACTCAAATACACTCACACATATAGATCCACAGAAACAAATTAACATGCTCAAAGAGTGTAAACTATAGATTTGTCAGTGTTGACCATAATTAGTATAATCACGTAAACAGGGGAGAGAGGGACACCTTTGCAGTGTTACAAGAGGCACACACACTGAAAGACCAACACCATTATTCCACCTAGCTGACATGCTTAGTACACTTATGGAAGACAATCTAGAAAGTCAAGACACTTTGACCCATATCCATGATGCCTAAAAAAGGTAAAGAAACATTTGAACACAAGTCTCAAGCTTTGAACTTCAATTCTCTCTTAATGACTGTTGCCTCATAACCTCTATTTTGCCCGTCTAAATGAACTATCGTGGACTAAAGTTAAATGATAATGCTGCTTGAAGTTACTCTAATTCAGAATAAACACTTGTGCTTTTCCCTGCTGTGGAAAAAAAATAAAAATGATATGCAATATGCAGATTAGGAATAAGAAACGCAAGATGATAGCCACAATTAAGTTTATTCTCACAATTCAAGTCATAAAAATAGAATTTAATGAAAACGATGGCAAACCTAAACACAGTACAACATTAGTTAATGTACGGTTTATAACTAAGCAGAACTTCGGAAGTATAATTTATAGATTAAAAATATCAAAATTAAATTTCCAGACCAGTCTTTGAATAAATTCATTAAAATACATTTTGCATGTATGGTTACATTTATATTGTACAGGTGAAGTTACACTTTGCAAAATTTAGACCCTTGACCAATTCTGTCATACCACTGGTAAAGGTTAGTTTTGTAGAGTTTAAACATAAATACAAAATCTATTCTAGAGGACAATGGTTTTATGCTGGAATATTTACAAAAACAAATACAAAAAAGTTACTTATACAAGCATTCAATCCTTGTGGTGTGAAAGCTTTCATGTTATCCCGATATAAGAACACTTGCCATTATGATATCATTGAACGGAAAAATGCTATTAAAGCAGTTCTGTCACCTTTCACTTTTGCCTAATAGTTTTTTTTTCACAATTGCAGCTTTTTTTTGTATGTTGAAAAAATGTTTTGTTAAAAAAACAAAAAAAAAGTTATATAGAGGGAAAAGTAGGGACTATTTTTGCTTCAGTATAAATCAGCAAGTTGACAAAAAGTTCAGTTCAGCTCCATTTCCTTTCTCAAGTCTGTCATTGGTTGTCAATTGTCAACTCCCTCCTCCCTCCATCATCTCATGATATCCTGGTGACTAATTTGTCTGGTGATGTCAAACGCCTCTCTGAGCGCCAAACATAACCGTACATGGTATGGAGCAGTATTTCAGACCCCACATGACCATTGCATCACCATTGACTTCAAGGAAAGAGAGGAGTTTCAATGCTCGCCACAGGAAGTTCTAAAATAGTGGTGCCGTGAATACAGGACTGTAAAATTCAAGAATAAAAAAAAAAGAAAAAAAAAAAGGTACATATGGACCATACTGTGAGGCTTATAAAGATGCAGTGCAGGGAGAAAATAAAAAGTGACAGAACTGCTTTAAAATACAATTCCCCTTGTTAAAAAAAAAGTCATACTTTTGAACAGAAAAGAAAAATATAGACCGTAAAAGTTACAACTAATGCAAAATAACATTCAAGTTTTTTGTTAGTCCAGTATGCACAGATGAATCAACAATCAAGGAACTTCTAAGAAAACATCAGCTAAAATAAGGAGAATTCTGAAAAGTCAATGAAAGACTAAATCACATAGAAACTACAAACTTAAGTGGCTCTACTGGTCTACCAAATCATGATGTATATAATGACGTTCCTATTTTTTCTCCTGTGTATATATTTACTGTCAGATCAAAGTAATGATCTCAGCCCCATTGAGACTTTATGTATGTATTTGCAAATGTTGGTATTTACATGGTGTGCAGTAAAGTTAATACCGGGTAAAAAAAGACATTTATTTATTCAGTAAACTAATTGTGGTGAACTTAAAACTGGTTATTTTAAATTTCATTTTTTCTATTCAATTTGGGTGTAAATCTCCAGCTTTGCTCTACTTTAATTCACTACAATTTCTGTATTTAGTAAATAAAGCACACAGATATTGGGGGGATAATTTGCCTATTTTTATGTATATACATTTCAAATGTTTATATTCTCTAAATAGTCTTCCCACATAAAGCTCATAGCATGAGTTTAAATAACATATGTGTATTGCAATATTAAAAAAAACAAAAACCATTGATAAACCATTTTGGTGACAAGAGAAAACAGAAAAAGTGCAAGTGGAGTTTTGTGAGGCACTAAAAACATTTGAACACCATTTGTCATTTACATAAGAAAGTTTTAGGAGTGACATTTAGATTGGTTTACGATAAAAATATATGTTTGCATGTGTATATACTAGGAGATATAAACACATACACATATACATACCTATATGCATACTTGAAATACACATGCTTAAAGTTAGATACTACATTTAATCAAACTTTTTCAGTACAGTCTGCAGAAGATGTTCATGTATGGGTGAAGAAGAAAGAAAAAAAAAATAGCTTTTGTAGTCATCTGTTTTCTCCAGAGGATGCCATCGTTACTGGGCAAAAAAAAATTAAATCAACCAAGAAACAGTAATACACAATGTCCACTTCCTGAGGGAGTGGAATCACTTTGGTGTTTACATCAGCATTTACTTAAAACCGCTGGATCATCGACTCTCTGGATTTTCCAACCCCAATCCATTTTACTGGAGAGAAGTAAAAAAAATAAAAAATAAAAAAAGAAAAAATAAGAAAACAGGAAACAAAACAGTCATTAAACAATGTTCTAATTGTATGAGAGGTCTCCAATTCAAATTAAAACTCAGAATAGATCCACATGTTCCATATTTTACACTGACCGTTATTTTAGAAACTAAATTAGCATTCAAGTAAAATAAATATATTCAGCTGTAGTGACAATGGCCAAGCTGCAGGTTTCATGGTGAAGTATGTTGACCCATTGGTATGAGAGAGAATGTAATATATCCTAAATGCGTGCCCTGCTTTGCCAAAGAGCATTACCTCAACTCTTAAAATTAAGTTATATTATAAACACCATAAAAGCCAAAAGACTGCATACATTTAACACTATCACTACACTGCAATTCCCACTTACACTAACCACACCTCTCCAAATGTTGCTGCTAAATTCAGTTAGAATACTGCACAATCAAGCAAAACACAGCAGCATCTCTTACCACCACATAAATGCATATCTACTACACTACTCTCCTCTATTCCCTCTCACATTGTATTTGTTCTTTCACGTTTTCTTGTTTTATCTTTTTCAAAAACATTCAATCTTACATCCTTTGGAATCTTTACTGCTCACTTCAAGCATGCAAGTAAACTTACCTGTCCCTTTGGTTTTCAGTATTACTTTGAAGCCGTTGACACTCCAATCTGTGTCTCTTTGCCTAACCTCACTCCTAACCTCTTGAATTGTCTCCATCTGCCTGTCTGGAATTTTTTTAATCTTTCAACTTAATCACTCCAAAACAGAACTTCTCGTCTTTCCTCTGTTAAACACTATCAACCCTACCAGAAAGCCTTGCTGCCTTGGCTATTTGATTTTAACTGCTCCTTTACTCCTCACATAAAACACCAAAGCACTTAAATTCCATTTAAGAAGCATAGGTCACATAAACCCTTAACACCAGATGCAGCCAAGGTGATGGTCAATGACCAAATTATGTTTAGCCTCTAATACGGCACCCTCCTTCTCATTTGCATTCTTTTTCGCATTCCCAGATTGTCCCTTTACAATCTATACTTAATGCTGCAGCCAGACTCCTCTTTCGGTCTTCACAAACTCCCTCACAATCTCTTCCATTACGATTTAGGTTTTAATTTAAACATTCTAGTGCAACTTAAGTTCTCTATGGTACAAGGAAGTCTTACTTTCTGAAATCATTTTAGTATATGTTCAATACACTGCACAATAATAGAGGCAGACAGGGGGCATAATTTATCCTTTAAAAACAGTTTGAACACCTTACCAGCAGTGTCTTACATAGGTCTATAACTTCTATCTTCACATCAATCATGCTACAAAACTATTTCATACTGTTTGACACATTTCACCTTCACATTTTCCCACATTTCCAACCCCCTCCCACCCCCCAAGTTTTAGATACAGTGGCAAATCTCTTCTCCATATGATCGCTGCTCCTTCCTTCACAAGACAAGATTATCTGAGAAGCAGCTGCTGCACAAAAATCCAGTAATGACATTCCAAATTGACAAACTGTCACACACCAGAAAGGTTACAGAACAGTTGGTTTAAAAACAATAAACCACAACTTAACATGTATCTGATGTGCAACTTACCGTATTTTTCGCTCCATAAGACGCACCTCACCATAAGACGCACCTAGTTTTTAGAGGAGGAAACCCAGAAAAAAAAAAAATATATTCTGAACAAACTGTTCCATAGTGTTTCTTACTATGGGACAGTTTGTTCAGAATATTTTTTTTTCTCCCCTGTCCCATAATGATCTTTAACCCCCCTTTCCTCTGTCCCATAGTGATTGTTAACCCCTCCTCCCTGTCCCATAGTGTTCTTTAACCCCTCCTACCCTTGTCCATTAGTGTTCTGATCCCATAGTGTCCCCCCCTCCCATTGTTCCATAGTGCACTTTCCCTCCCATAGTGTCCCCCTCCCCTTCTCCCATAGTGTCTCCCCCTCCCCTTCTCCCATAGTGTCCCCCTCCCCTTCTCCCATAGTGTCCCTCCCTTGACCCATAGTGTCTCCTCTCCCTTTGACCCCATAGTGTCCTCCTCCCCTTCTCCCATAGTGTCCCCCTCCCCTCCCATAGTGTCCTCCCTTCCATAGTGTCCCTCCCCGTGTCCTCCCTTTGTACCATAGTGTCCCCCTCCCTTTCTCCCATAGTGTCCCCCTCCCTTTCTCCCATAGTGTCCCCCTCCCCTTGACCCATAGTGTCCCCCACCCCTTCTCCCATAGTGTCTCCCCCTCTTCTCCCATAGTGTCCCCCTCCCCTTCTCCCATAGTGTCCTCCTCCCCTTCTCCCATAGTGTCTCCCCCTCCCTTTCTCCCATAGTGTGTCCCCCTCCCTTTCTCCCATAGTGTGTCCCCCTCCTTTCCCCCCATAGTGTCCCTCCCTTCCCCATAGTGTCCCTCCCAACCCCATAGTGTCCTCCTCCCCTTCTCCCATAGTGTCCTCCTCCCCTTCTCCCATAGTGTCTCCCCCTCCCTTTCTCCCATAGTGTGTCCCCCTCCCCTTAACCCATAGTGTCCCCCTCCCCTTAACCCATAGTGTCTCCCCCTCGTCCCATAGTGTCTCCCCTCCCATTGTCCCATAATTACTTACCTGTCTTGGAGCGTGGGCCGGCTTCACAGCGCGCTCCGCCGTCCAGGAACTTCTATTTCAGGTTCCGGTTTCCGGCGGGACTGAAAGGAAGTGTGCACACTTCCTTTCAGTCCCGCCGGAAACCGGAACCTGAAATAGAAGTTCCTGGACGGCGGAGCGCGCTGTGAAGCCGGCCCATGCTCCAAGACAGGTAAGTAAATCTTCACATTCGCTACATAAGACGCACAGACATTTCCCCTCACTTTTGAGGGGAAAAAAAGTGCGTCTTATGGAGCGAAAAATACGGTACATTTTAGTGAAAAGAGAGTGAGTTGCAGGTCAATGATCTACAGAGAACATACATATTCTAAAATACTTACTAGAAACACCAAGCACTTCTTCTATAAACTGAACATACTTCTTTGCATTTTCAGGCAATTCTTCAAATGTTCTTGCATTAGATGTATCTGTATTCCACCCAGGAAGTGTTTTGTATTCAACCTCCACTCTGTTCAAAACTTCTTGATTTGCTGAAATTGTAAAAATGCAGAGAAAAACATTACTTGGTTACATTAGTTACATAGCTAAAAATAGACATGTTCAGCCTTTGACATTTTTTGCTGTTGATCCAAAACAAGTAAAAAAACAAACAAAAAAAGAAAACACCACAGTTTGAGATGCTTACAATTTTGCAATAAAATTGTCATTATTGACACCAAAATAGCAGTCAGATGTCTCCTTGGAACAAGGAGCTATTATCACACAATTTCAAAATTATATCCCTGAATATTATGCTTTTGCAAGTATTCATTCAGTTGCAGTGTAAACATCTGTACAGACTCTGATAAAACCAGCTCTTCGAGTCGAGAATTCCACATCCCACTGTCCAAAAAACACACACCTTTAATTTGCCTTAGACCAGCGGTTCCCAAACGGTGTGCCGCAGCGCCCCTGCATGCACACAGGGTCGCTGCAAAATATTTCCCCGGTGATTTGTACTGTCCCCCCCACCCGGAAAAGGTAGGCTGGGAGGAGGGGGTATATGAATTTTTGTAATACAAAAAAAAAAAAGTTTATTTATTAAATTCCAACCCCCCAACACACTGTACCCACATCACTCCTGGCACCATAATCACTACATAATGTGCCTGTATTGTTTCTTTAAATAATCTACCAGTGCCCCTCCCAGGATTAGGTTCTGGATTCGCCCATAACACAGAATGGCTGTACATTTATACAATCTAGAATTTTTCTTTGACTTAAAGGACCACTATAGGCACCCAGACCACTTTAGCTTAATGAAGTGGTATGGGTGCCAGGTCCAACTAGGTTTAACCCTTTTTGCTGTAAACATAGCAGTTTCAGAGAAACCTATGGGTTAATCCAGTCTCTAGTGGATGTCTCATTGACAGACGCTAGAGGCGCTTCTCACTGATTTTCATTGATAATGCTTTCCTATGAGACTGGCTGAATGCGAGCGCGGCTCTTGCCGCGCATGCGCATTCTGCCACGGACGTCAGAAGAGGGTGGAGAGTCCCAGCGCTGGAAAAAAGGTAAGGGATTAACCCCTTCCTCCACCTTCAGCGCCACGGGAGTGGGACCCTGAGGGTGGGGGCACCCTCAGGGCACTATAGTGCCAGGAAAAAAAGAGTATGTTTTTAAGGGCGCCTTGAACCTAAAAGGTTTGAGAACCACTGGGATAATGTATATAAATGTCACTTTTAACCATTTAGGAATAAATCCATCCTATATGTAGAGCAGTTTTATGGCCCTCTCTTTAAAGTTTGCATTAATCTTCTGGTCAACTCCCTCCTCTTCAATCTGAAACAGGAAAGCATAATGTAGTTATTCTGGTAAATATAATAGCTCCCTTCAGGCATTTTCAGAGAAAAAGCAATGTTTACATTGCCCCTAGGGACACCTCCAAGTGACCACTCCTCAGATGGCCACTGGAGGGGCTTCCTGGCTCAGAGCTGCACAGTAA
>OW240913.1:225539824-225551099 GCA_933207985.1 Pelobates cultripes
AAGCTCTGCCAATAGCTTGCTATTGTTTAATTTAAAGTTTAATTTACAGAGGAGGAGATAAACACTTTCAAAGTGCAGGCTGTGTCAGTCACAGTCAAGGGAGGTGTGGATAGGGCTGTGTACACAAACACAAAAGTGATTAACTCCTAAATGGCAGATAATTGAGCAGACTGCAGAAGCATGATATTTACACTAAAACGGCTTCATTAAGCTAAAGTTGTTTTTGTGACTTTAGTATCCCTTTAACTTCACCGGTCAGTGGTATTAATGTTGTAGGTATTCAGTAACCACTTCACTCACTCATATCCCTAAGTGAATAAATGTGACAATACATTTGTCTACTACTTAGGAAAAAAATAAACATTTGTCAGCATCTATGGAGCCACAAACATATGAAAAACTTTTTTTAATTTGTATAATCTTACCTGGAAAATAGGGTATGGTCTTTCCATCTACTTTGTAGGAAACACCGACTTTGATTTCAGGAAATACATCCAAAATATCAAGTTTGGTAAGAGCCAACCTGTTCAGAAATCATGTGTATTTTAAACAAGGAAAAAGGTATTTCTAAATTAAATATTGTACCATTATTGCTCAATTTCAATAATCGTTAAAATGTAGATAATTCTATCCAGTTTAAACCAACATTACTATGCATTTTTTTCCTTTGAAATAATTTTGACCAGTTGTAAAATTCATGAAATACTCTCTGAACTAGTGTAGTAGGACTAGATGGGTATGCCAAGACTAAAGGGACTTTATAGGCATCCAGACAACTTAATCTCATTGAAGTGGTCTGGGTGCTGTGGCTCTGTCCCCTTTTAGAGAAACTGCAATATTTACATTGCAGGGTTAAAACTGCCTCAATTGGCTTTCTCCCAGATGCTTCCTGTCCTTTCAGGAAGTTTAACTCTGTGAAACGACACTGGACGTCCTCAAGCTTTGCATTTCCATAGAATAGCTTTGAATCAATCTTTCCTATGGGAAAGGCCTAATGCGTGTGCACCGCGAATGCTCTTTTGGTTTCACCTGAAGAAGTGGAGAGCGATCCAGCGCAGAGAGAATGCAATGAGCATTGTCTGTGGACTCTAATGCAAGAATGTCTGCCATCATTCTGTAGTCCTTGCTCATGCATCTATTCAAGATACAAAATCATATCTAGAAGTTTTACCATTTTAAGCTTTTTCATATTATGTCTGGACAAATTTCACAGCTCCAAGGCTCTTGGTTAAAAAAAAGCCATACTTCTGACAGCAACAAGTGGCATATAACCATCAGCTTGTGCTTGAAAACAATACAAACTATTTGCACATGTTAAGGAACATTGCAAGTACTGGAACCACTACAGTTTACTGTACTGGTTTTAGTGCCAGAAATGTAATCTGTTTCCCAAAGTAAGTAGTAAAGCATTTATTTCTTGGTCTTGCCAGGTACCCAGTGCAACAGTTTTTGCTTTTGTTCTCCTCCCTTAGGATGGTCGTACAGGACCTCACATCGCAGAGAGTACTCCACAGATGCCCTCATTCAATCATGCAGCCCTGCTGGGCATGCTAGTTTTTGCAGAGCCAACCAGATTCTTCAAAGGGAAAGACCATAACCAGGGGCTGCAGGTACAACATGGTAAGCAGCCAGAGCAATCCTGGTACCATAACCACTACAGCAGAACATGATAAAATAAATTGTAAAACGGAAGCTACAATAGACTAAATAACTTACGCAGTAAACCCATTTATCATATGAGCATATCGAAGCAGAGCTAGATCCAGCCATCCACACCTCCTTCTCCTTCCTGTGGTAACACCAAATTCATGGCCACGTGATTGCAAAAGATCTCCAATGTCCTAATTTGAAGTAGTGAACAGTAACAAAACTGAAAAACGATGGATATTTCTAGATCTTTAAATACAAGGTCTCTTTGTAATAAGGTTTACATATTCATTAGGAGGAGTAGATTACTTAAATGTAATGGAGTAATAGTTACTGCAGCACAGTGACCAACACAAGCACTAACCTCGAATAACATATCAGCCAAACCTTTGGAAGGATGATGTCATGCGTATATTAGCCAAGTAAGGCAATTTTTATAAAAAAACATGGCTACAAGTAATTTTGGCTCAAAACAATTGTTTTAGAAAGAATTGGCCTAGTGGTAAAGATTAACCAACAGAGTAGTGTCCAGTAGCATATGGAGCAAAACCATAAGCAATCATAAGCAATTCAGCTCTGCATCAATTTTAAATGTAGCACTCGTATCAGAAGTACTTACATAACACTATAGTGTTGCATTATATGTATAGGTCCCCAGCCTCTCTCAGAATGGAATAAAAAGAAGGTAGCTTTACTGACCTCTTCTCCATCGCAGCTCTACTCTAGCCGTGACTGGCCCCGTATGCAAGGCGGGGGTCAATCTTGACAATCCCAGTAAACCAATTTGTTCCCTAGAGAGGCTATTGCGCATCAAAATGCCATGCCACGCCAATCAGCATCTCCTCATAGAGATGCATTGAATCGATGCATCTCCATGGGGAGTGCTTAGCAAACATAGGTGCTGTACACAGTGCAGCACTAAAATAGGAAGCACCTCTAGTGGCCATCAGAGAAATCACTTTATATACAATTTTATTTTAATATGTAAACCAAGGCTCAAAAAATCCCAGGCGCCAGTTCGCAATGGCGACTAGGAAATGTGTGGACCCCAGGGAAAGACCATCCACTCCAGCTCTATAAAATGTAAGGAGGCTGAGCGGGTTACAGTAGCCAAAAAACCTGTGTGTGAGCATGTGCGTTTAGGTGACCAGCCCCCCTCAAATTACACGGGAAAGCGGATTTTACTAATCTTTTTTTTCCCACGCCGTGGCTGGACTGGCCTCCATGGCTGAGAATCAATCTTTATGTTCTCAGCCGAGTCAATGCTTTCCCACAGGAAAGCATTGGGAAGCTATTGCGCATGTACTGACCTGCATCTCCTCATAGATCAATGCATCTCTTTTGCCTCTATGCAAAGCGTGAAGAAGCTGAAAATAGGTGCGCACACTGTGCAGCACTAGAATAGAAAGCACCTCTAGTGGCAGTTTGAGTGTCGGACACTAGAGGCCTTAATAAGCAGCAATATAAATACTGTCTTTTATCTACAATGAAAAGCCTGAAGGGACATGCTATTGACACAAGATGGGAAAATACAAAGAAATGGGGTAGGGCTGCGCCAGTAACAAATAATAAATAAAATAGCGTAAAATAGTCAAAGAGAGTCTACGTAGAGTGACAGTGCTTGATGGGATATAGATGAGTAGACTTTTTAGTAGAGCAGAGTTTCTGCTTTTTATTTGGAGCCTTGGATGGCCAGACTGTGTTGACAGAAGCACTCCCTTCACATATCCCACAATAACAAGGATATCGCTGTACGCCCTTCAAACCAGAGCTGGCCATAGCTCTTTTAAATGTGAGTTCTTTACCGTCTACTATTATTTTACCCTCTGGATTTTAGACGTATTGCACTACTGGCTGCCCCTGACTCCTTGTTTTTCATATATGCGAATACCCTAAGACACACCCACTTCTACCAAAAAGTCCACTCATCTATATCCCATCAATCACGGTCACTCTACTGAGACTCTTATGGACTATTTTACGCTATTTTATTTATTGTTACTGGTGCAGCCCTACCCCATTTCTGTATTTTCCCACTTATTGAAAGATTTGTGGGGTCTCCTTCGTCAGGGTTGCTGCCTATCATCATATTGTTTGTTAATCAGCGCTGATTTCCTTTTGTTTTCTGTGTATAGACATCAGAACCACTACATTGAGCTGCAGTGGTTCTGGTGACTATAGTGTCCCTTTAAGATTTGTATTTTTGTCGCTGAAAAGGACACTGTGTTAGTTATAAAATATAAATATATATAATATACTAGCTACTAACTTTAGCTGGCTTCTAGAGCCCAAGCAAATTTGTCAAGCCCTGATGTAAAAAACACTAAGATGGTCTATTAAAGGGACACTATAGACACCCAGACCACTTCATTTCATCGAAGTATACCATACACTAAAATATGACATTTGCAAGAAAGTATACCAAGGGCAGTTGTAGGCTGGTTAAAATCCTGAAAAAAACAAACACATTTCGGTATTTGGAAATAAAGTGTGCTTATGGGCTTGATATCCCAGCATAGAATGGTTTTAAGGAGATTAAATTTAAACTTACATTATTTTGTTCAGTAGGAAAGGCGCCAATTCCAACTCTTGTCGTGTATGCTTTGACAACACCATACACTTCCCCAATGCTCAGGGGTGGAATACCAAGACCTGTACAGACTCCTCCAACAGTACAATTGGAAGAGGTTACAAAAGGATATGTTCCTATATAAAAAAAAAAAAAATACAAAAAATTATAAATAAATATATACATATATTTATTTACATATATATTTACCTTATCTAAGCTCACATTATTGCCATGAGCCACTACTGCCATTTAGAAATCACAGATTTTAAAAATACATTTCCTAATCACTCTGACTGTACCAGGTTAGTTTAACGAGTAGAGTTGCTTTGTAAGAGCATAACACCACTAGTATTGGTTATCACAATTTTACCACATGACAGGAGGCTTCGTATTTTGCTTATCTATCTTTACTAACTCCATATAACAGTAAAGAAACACATAGAAAAAAAGAACCAATCACAGGAGAGCAGGATGTACATAAGGCAATGTGACCTCATTTCCTCTTTCTTTACTGCTCCATCAAGCAGACAGGTCAGAGTATTACTCTTCTCCATTACTTTTTATGTTTCTATTGCCTCTTTGAGGTTGTTTCTGGATTATATTTTTATATACTTTGCTGTATGTTCTTGCTGTGCTCCTATACTATGTGCAGCTGTGTTTTTTCAGTTATTTCATAGATATTATATAGATTTAATGTTATACTTATTTCTTAACCTTTAGCTGTGATTTATATCACTTGTAATTTATAGTTTTATAGGCATTTCATCCTTTGTCATGGATTTCATAGATGTCAAGTGTAAACTTTATTATTGATTTAATGGTTTTATGCATAGTTATACTTTATTCCATATGTATCACAACTTTTCTGGCAATTTTCCTGGCCTTCTATACTTGGGGCATCGGGGGACCCTCTTTCCCCTTCCCCCCAGGGTCTCATAGGGATTCTGGGTCTGGCTGAGGGTTAACCCCTTCCCCCTCCACGGTTCTTGTTGGCTCCCGCCGGTCCCCCGGCATTAACCCCTTCCTCCGGCCTATCCGTTCATCCCCTTCCTCCTGCCTATCCCATCTCTCAGGCTGCCCCATACCGTTCACCCAGTAATGTGTTGGATGCTTTCCAACATCCATTACCTTGGTGCATGGCAGTCTGTGGGGCAACCACGAGGTAGCCCGAGCATGGCGCGGCAACCATCTTTGATCCTGCGTCTTCCGAGACTCCAAGTACATATCAGTGATGTGAGATTCGAAGGGAGATCACCTGGATCAGGGTTCAGGAATCTACAGCAAGATTCTATGTCAGGTGATGGATGCTCAAAGGGACGACCCCTATCGCTTAAGACTACCTGTCAGAATAAGACGGCGCTTCGAGCTAGTGCTATATCCTATTATCCATCAGTCACTTTTGTCTCATTACTGCCATATTAGGCACTAAAGGGCTTATTACCCTGTGCCTGCCTGGGATTACCGTACTGCTTTTAGAGGTCGCCCTGTGGCCACCTCTGTGATCCTGGGTGAGGCCCAGTTATAGAAATCTCAATATTGTGGTTTGCCCGCTGGGGCAATTTGACAACACTGTGATAGATACAGAATACCCTGCTGGGGTTATTACATCTTACTGTCATTTATACAGACCCTGCTGGGGTCCACTGACATTATTTACACCACAACAGACACCCTGCAGGGGTACCCCATATCACACACCCCACTTGGGTTGTTTTGGTATTTTGAGACAATAAATTGCACACAATAAAGTGCACACTACTACACCCTGCTGGGGTCTGCATGGTGCATCGCACACAATGAAATGGATTGTGCTTCCAGTCTGTTTTATTTGCCCGCAACCCACGCTTGACGGGTCCATACCCCGCGCACCTGAGGTGTTCTCTGACTAGATATAAGCCAATCTATTTGGCAAAAAAGGGGACAGTCTCGCAAGCCTCAGCGCAGAATATCCCCCACGGTGGGGCATTCATTATTGGAGGAGAGGTAGGACACTATCGGGCTGATGGCCAGCACTGAAGGGCTCATACCCTGTGCAACCGGGGTAAGCCCCTACAGCACTGCTGCTTCTACTCCTACCCCTCATCAGCGAACTCGAGGATTGAAAACCCGAACTTCGGACCCGGGACCAGCACTTACGGGTTCAGACTCGGTGATCTTGGGGTGAGACCCCTACGATAGCCGAATCACACTACCTGACCGAGGGAAGTCTTACGGCAACAGCCTCTACCTACAGCTGAAGGAATACCTCCATTGACAATGAATCATGATACGGTACGGCTTTATGCCCTATACCTATTCTGTGGCCTACAGTTAAAGGCCCACACCCTGTGTACCGGGCCCGGCCAGGCGTGCACTGCATTAAAATGCCGAACAGAGGCATGCGGTTACAACTGCTGAACAGGAGTTACGAGCCGCCTACTTAAGATATATATTCCCCTTGAAGTGAATTTAATAATGGAAGAGGTGACTATCAGGGCGATGGCCAACACTTAAGGGGTCATACCCTGTGCACCGGGGTGAGCCCCCACTATACGTGCGCTACACGGTGCTGCTGAGCAGAGGCAATGCTATGGCAACCTCTATGTACTGGGTGAGCCCCAGTATGTTTTATTTGGCCACGATTCGGAATACGACCCGCAGTGTTTCCGTGAATACTGCCTACGGTCATAGTAGACTGATCTGTTTGCCCTGCATCCTGTGCCTGAATACTGGTTTGTGCCTTACACAGGGGTATCCTTTACTACGATAACAACTTGACAACGGTATGCACTTGTGGCTTTGCAGCCTCTTGCTTAGAATGTCCATATCCACTGACGGTCGAACAAACCCATGCGGCTCAGATGACTATAGTGACCAATGGAGGAGGTCTTTCACGATTCACGACCTTACCACGGGAGATGCTGGATGCCGCCACACATCGTCCGGGAACGGGCATACAATTTAGGTATACAGACTCAAACTGTTTCTGCTCCTCGCAGAAAAACCCAGTGTTCGCCTCTCCCATGGGATGCGCATAGCAGCACTCCTCCGCACTGGCAGATGGTTGGTGGAACTGGGCGCCAAGATAGTCAGAAGCCCAGGCACAAGGCACAACAGTTCCGAAGGAAACTTATGAGACATGCATGGGTCCCACGGCTTTCATAAGGGCCCAAACCCCTAGGAGGGAGGTGTTATGCGATTACCTTTACAAGGGATTCTTTGGAACCAGTTGGCAACAGAGCCGGTGGTCGACCACTTCGGAACATCTGACCCGAGACCCGCTACCGCTAGCTCTATTACCCATATAGAGCGAGAGTCAACCAATGGCGCTCCAGATAAGCAGACAGAGAACACGGTACACACAGATACCATCAATATACCTCCTACTACATTCACAGGGGATTTCACCACATCTAGGTGAAAGGCACTCAATCCTGGGGAAGACCACTTTCACGTAGTCAAAGAACTTGCGTTCAGGACCTAGACACAACAGGACTGTCTTCTTCCTTCTCTCTCGGTCACCTTACCCAGGCTTCAGGGGACATCCTCTCCTTCCCGACACAGTAACTCTGAGCCTGGTGGGCCCTGATGAAATACCGAAAGAAGTACTGAATACAGGCGGGGAAGACAAGACACTCCCTTCCGAGAGAACCTCATTCAGATCAATTCAGGGAACGGAAAACTCCTCAACTACCACGTTCATCCGAGAACCAGCTGGTGCCTCCTGACTTGTAGAAGACTACTTGTTCAGAGGATTCGTAGACTATTCCACGCTTTGAGAATATTTGCACGACTCTCTGCGGCACTACCGTGACCCTGTACGTTGTATACCTAGACTTCCTGGTCCTATACTTCACAATACATGGATTGATAAAGAAATACTAGATCGGCTGCACCCTACTGCAGGTGACCACAGATTAAGCGATCAAGTTTCACATCCACCGGGATGGACCAACTCACTTTTATCAGACAACATGAAGGCTCCTTCGATCCCTGTCGTCTTCACAGAAGATCAACCCATCTCCCAGTGGAAACATCTCATAGGGGCCGACTGATTTGGATGTTACCACTCGTATAAGTAGTGGACCTCCCCGAGGGACTTATGCTTCTCATGCTTACAAGGTCTACAGTAATTCTCTGGCAGGAGAGAATCTTTTCCTGCTACATTCATGACCAACAATTTCTCACGGAGCCGTAGGGTACTCGCATGTTATATCCCAGGAGGGTTGGCTACCTGGGGACCTGGACCCGCTTGGGGGTTTCTCGGCAGGTCAGCGGACGATCGCAGGCTGCCGGGGACCTCTTGGGAATCTGGGAACCCAAGGATGTGACGATTCCCAGCCTGTCTGGTTCGGTCCTGCATCGTGATCCTTTATTGGAGGATGAAGACTGAACTACAGCCAGTATCACTACCTGAGGACGCACAAGCGACTATGATCCTCTAGTATACCAACTACCCAATGACATACCCCTCCAGCTTATGGGTTCTGGAGGTCGTTCTCCTTCCACTCTACGGGACTAGACATCCTGCTGACAGATGGTCAGACTTGGTCTTGTATAATTTCCCGTTTGATGGCGTATACGTGGGCGCTCAATGGGGAAATACCTCCCCACAACGCCGAATACTGGGTCTCTCGGCACACCGTAGGACTCTTATTTAGTTCTATACTTTTTTCTCGGCGTTAAAAATGCAAAATACGGGGGGCGTGGCTTGACGCCGACAAAGATGGCGGCTTAGGCTCCGAGCTCCGCGCCCCGACCGACCCCAAACGCGGTGTAAACTGCGACTTACCCCTATACCAGCGATAATACACTGTCCCAGGGGAGCGAGAAGGCAATGGCCGTGGCGGCGGTGAAAAAGCAGGGGAAGCAACAGATGGCACACGGTGAAATCCTCCAGTCCCTGGCGGAGGTCCGGCACTACTTGGCGGCAGATATTGAAAAATCTGCCCGGGAGGTTAAGGTTGAGATCCAGGCGGTGGGTCAGCGCACGGAGGCCCTGCAAATGAGGCTGGACCACGTGGTAGCAGACCATAACGAAGCCGCCACTATCACAAATACACTGCTCACTAGAATGGCAGAGTTAGAAACCGAGAGGGAAGACACCTCGAATAGATCCAGGAGAAATAATCTCAGAGTTAAAGGCCTCACGAAAAATGTCAAAGATGCTGATTTACAACAAGTACTGCTGAGGCTGTTCCGCGCTCGCCTGCCCAACATCCCCGACCACCTGTGGACCCTGGACAGGGTACATAGAGTGCTCAGGGCGAAGGGCCCCCCAGAGATGTGATCATGCGATGGCACTATTTTGCCACGAAAGAAGCCATTATAAAAAGCACCAGGTAGACGGCATGGCAATACATCTCTACCAGGACATCGCACCAGCCACGCTAGCACGGAGGAGGGAGTGGAAGCCCGTTGCGGATCTGGTGAGGGCCCGGGGCCTGAAATTTGCATGGGGGCACCCGTTTAAGATGTTGGTCTTCACCGGCCCCAGGCCGGCGTGCTCCTCCCATCAGCGGATCCCAGAGTGTTCCTGAGAGATCTCGGCATTGAGGTACCATCAGACTTTCGCCTACCCAACAGGGGAGCCCGGGCACTGGGGCATATCCCCAGTGAAGAATTGGACCGTTTCGCAGGAGGCCGCACCAGCGCGACCATAAAGTACCGCACGCCAGCGACACCCTGGACTATACATAAAGGAGAAGCGGATTTGACCTCATCAGCTTACACATGAACGACTGCAGAGACTGCACACAACAGGGACTAACGTTGGAGAGGAATGCGAGACAACCACAGGAGAGAGGGAGGTAGCTGGGTCACGGGGAAGGTATTGGGACGACGGGAATACTGGTAAAGCGTAAACCGGGCGGGCGGGAAGGGCTCACTAGAGAGTAGGGACAGACTAGGCCAGGGGGGTAGGGAGGCAAGTGTAGGAAGGGAGGGCGGGGAGAGAGAAGGGGGAGACCTATAGACAGCACCAGTCCAGGGATCACGGAAGCCAGAGGCCCATACTTAGATACAACCGGGGTAGACCAGGGGGGGAGGAACAGGGGGTAGAAGAGGTAACAAAAAGCACAACAGCAACACAAAAAAAACAACCACAACAAACAGAGAGAGGGCAGGGGAGAAGGGGGGAGGGGGGGAGATGAGGAGGCGGAAGGGAGGGAACGCCAAGGAAGGAGAAAAAAAAAATAAAGGGGGGAAAAGGCAGAATTTAAAAAAAATAATAAAAATAAAAATAAAATCACAGTAAACAAAAAACAAGACAACCAACATATATATATATATATATATATATATATATATATATATATATATATATATATATATATATATATATATATATATATATATATATATATATAAAAAAAAATAATAAACAAAATGTAGCAATAACAAACGACCGGGAAACCCAAAGAATCCCAGTATGGAGCGGGGTAAAAGGAGAGAGAGGAAAAAGATCAGTAAACACACGGTAAATACAAAACGAAGGGGGGTGGGGGAAGGGAAGGAAAGAGAGGGGAAAAACATGCAGAGAGGGGGACTTAGTTGCGCATCCTTCATGCACCGGGAGGGAGGGCCACGGCGGAAGGCCATAAGAAACCCATGTAATAGGAGACGGTAAACTAGGTGGGAGGGAGATCATAGGATGGCATGAGGGAGCCTCAGTGGCAGGGAAGAAATTAGGCACTAGAACTCTATCCTCACTTGCCCCTGGAAATGTCTTGTATTTGTGAAATCCTTTTGTTCATTGTTCTGAGTTGTGTTCAGGTTACAAGAGCATCAGCATACACGACTAGAAAACCTACCCACAGATACTACGTTCTTAGGGATATAAGTCTATACATAAGACACGAGAGCCTGATTCAGGGGGCACGGCGACTAGACGATCTCGCTCCCAATCCGCGCAGCGGCTCTCACTAGCAGAGGGAACGGCTACCCCCACATAGACCCGGCACCAGTAAGACCAGGTCCTGACCCGACAACCCCACCAGGCTGATTGACCCTAGCCCCACACCACCCCCCTCTCCCCTCCACCCAGGGACGCCAGCGTAACCGACCCCCTCCCTTCCC
>OW240913.1:225551199-225638082 GCA_933207985.1 Pelobates cultripes
GCCCGCTGGCGACTGGGGGACCACATTTCCAGGAGGGCGCGACACGCTCACGGACAGCGCGGGCAGGTATATCATCCTCACGGGTACGATTTACAACGCCTCCTACCATCTGATAAATTTATACGCACCCAACCACCCGGGGGACCAACTTTACCACAGACTACAATCACTGCCACCCGGGATCCTGGTCATAGGGGGGGGGGACTACAACTCCACACCTTGTCCAGCAATAGATCGCAGCGCCATACAGGGGGGTACTGGGGTAAGGGAGGGAGGGAGACAAGACAAATTATTGGCCAACTTCATCCAAAAGCTCAAGCTCCTAGACCCCTGGAGACTGCAACATCCCGGGATTAGGGACTACACATTCCACTCAGTGGCTCACTCGACGTACTCTCGCATAGACATGTTCCTAGTCAATCAAGCAGGGATCCCATGGATCCAGTCCGCACGAATAAATCTCATAACGTGGTCCGACCACTCGGACTTTGAACTTATCATGCGACTGCCGGGCCCTAGCCCTCCATGGAAATGGAGGCTCAGGGACGCGCTGCTCAAGGACCCAGGAGGAACTGACTGCTTACTTCGCCACGAACGACACGCCCGACGTGTCCCAATCCACGTTATGGGCCGCACACAAGGCGGTGATCAGGCGTACTCTAATTAAAATAGCAACTAGACGTAAGAAACAGAGCGGAGACCCTCTTCGAACTCCAGAAAGAGCTGCGACGGGCGGAAACCAAACACAAACAGGCGCCCACGGAACAGGGTCTTAGAGCGCTCAGGGACTTGCGACATAAGATCAGAACCATGGCCATTGAAGATCTAGGTAGGGAGTTGGTCCGTAAAAGACGACTTTATTACGAACGGTCGAACAAAATGGACACCCTGTTGGCTAGGGCTCTGACCCCTAAATCGAAATACTACAACATACCAGTGCTCCAAGACGGGGGAGGGAGGGTAACACACGATCTGGTGGAGATCAACCAGATCTTCACCGAGTTCTTCTCTAAGATTTACAACCATTCCCCGGAGTTAAACGGAGAGAACGGGGTATACGACCTGGCGGTAAGGGAGTATGTCGCGAACACCAATATACCCAAGCCCGCCCCCAAGGCCACGTCTTCGCTGGGACTGCCCATAACAGAAGAGGAAATCGATAGGGCGATCACAGAACTAAAATGGAACAAGGCCCCGGGACCAGACAGTTTCAGGGGCTCCTACTACAAAGCCCTACAGAAGGCATTGACTCCCATGCTTGCGCGGGTATCCGCGGAATGGATGGAGGGCAGGCCGCCGAACCCAGACATGCTCACGGCAGATATACTCATCCCAAAACCGGGGAGGGACCCGACCGCAGCGGCCAATTTCTGTCCCATCTCCCTAATCAACTTCGACGTCAAAGTTTTCGCGAAGATATTGGCGACTCGGTTAAACCCCCTGTTAACGACCCTGAAACACGCCGACCAGGTCGGATTCGTTCCAACGAGACAACTATACGAGAACACGAGGAGGGGCGCAGATATTATCTGGTAGGCAAAGAGATCAGGACGCCTTCTCTGATCCTGTCATTGGATGCGGAGAAGGCATTCGACAGGATACTGTGGCACTACCTCTTCACCCTATTGAAACACCTGCAAATGCCAGAGCCCTTTGTTAGAGGAGTTGAGGGTCTCTACGCAAACCCCAGGGCGCAGACTGTGGTGCCGGGGGCACCCCCAACTCCCTTCCGACCCCACAACGGCACCAGGCAGGGATGCCCTTTGTCCCCCCTGCTATTCATCATTGCATTGGAGCCCCTACTTCATCAAATACGCGGGGAGGCAGGTGTGGCAGGGATTCGGGTCGGAGAGGACGAGTATAAAGTGTCCGCATACGCGGACGACGTCTTGATCACGATGTCCACTCCTGGCCAATCGCTCCCTCGGCTTCTGTCGCTCTTTGCCGGCTACGCGTACGTCTCGGGATACAAAATTAACATGGGAAAATCAGTGGCTATGCCACTGGGAATGGACCCGAAGGACATTGAAGTCCTTCGAACCGCACATAGGCTCACCATCGCGAAATCCAACATCAAATACCTGGGCGTTACGCTCACAGCGGACTGCCTATACGCCGTGAACTACGGCCCTAAGATACAATCATTGTGCCGCGATTTAGAAAAGTGGCAGGAAAAGCCAATTTCATGGATAGGCAGACTCCACGCTATAAAGATGACGCTCCTTCCCCGCTTACTATTTTTGTTCCAGGCTTTGCCCGGCAAAGTTACCAAGTCAGACCTCAGCGCACTGCAACGAGGCATTGACAAGTTTATCTGGGCTCACAAACGCCATTGTATAGCCAGACAGGTGATGTACCGGCCTAAAACCGGGGGGACTGGGGCTCCTGAGTCTCTACTGTTACTACCTGGCTGCGCAGTTGGCGGCGTGGCACTCCCGGGCGGGCTCCCACAGCTGGGTGGACCTTGAATCACGTCTGATGTGCACGGACCTGCCACAATTTTGGATTTGGATACCCAAGCACGATAGACCACCGATTCGTACTACATGCCCGGCAATACTTAATAGAATCCGAATTTGGAACCTCACGGCAGACAAATACACTCTCAAACACACTCCATCTCCGATGACCCCATACCTTCACAATAGGGCATTTCAGCCGGGGACGTATTCCGATATATTCAGCTTAAGGACTTCGCCAACAGCCCAGACATCAAACGGGCAGCACACATACCCATGACGTTTTTTGAACGTCTGTGCAATACCTAGACCGAACAGAAAGGACTGATTACACTCCTCTACGCACACCTCAGTGCCCCAGACAGAAACACCCCAGAGCCCAGATACATTAGACAGTGGGAGACTGATCTGGGTGGGGAGCTGGAGGGGGGAGGACTGGGCAGATATATGGGAGGCAACGGCAAAGACGTTGATCTGTGTTCTTCACCAGGAACAATCATATAAAATGTTAATGAGATGGTATACCACACCAGTGCAACTATGCAGAATGGGGAAAACTATGACAGACACGTGCTGGAAGGGATGCGAACAGAAGGGCACTTTTGTGCACCTGTGGTGGGAATGCCCAGTTATAGGCGGTTATTGGAAACAATTACGGACTCTATTAACGGACGTCCTGGGTAGACAGGTGGAAATGGACCCTTGGTCCGTCTTGCTATCTAGGCCAATAGAAGGCCAACCTAGACAAGAACGTAAATTTATACAATCACCCTGGCGGCCGGACTCCCTCAGTCCCGACATCATCATGAAAATTAAAGACACATACTTAATGGACAAACTCACAGCCCAAATAAGGAACACTGAAACAAAGTTCCACAAGGTCTGGCAACCCTGGGAGGAATACATAGACGACTAGGGCTTACAGCACTTGACGAGAGCGAGAGACAGGACCTGTCAGATTGGCTAGTCATTCACTCAGACAAGTCTTAGCACTCGGAGTAGGTCAACGTAAAATAGAAAAGCATTGCAAACGAATTTGGGTTGTAGTGGTTGCGATGCTTGGTGTAACCCCTTTACATTACACCATTACTTAAAAGACCACTATAGACATCGGGTGCCAGGTCCCCGTAGCTTTAACCCTGCAGTTGAAAACATAGTTCAGAGAAACTTCTATGTTTCACTGAGGGTTAATCCAGTCTCTAGTGGCTGTCTCACTGACAGCCGCTAGAGGTGCTTCCGCGATTCTCACTGAAAATCAGTGAGAAGACGCTGGACGTCCAAAGGAAAGCATTGAGTAATGCTTTCATATGGGCTGTTTGAATGCGCGCACGGCAGTTGCCGCGCATTCTGATCTGACGTCGGTAGGGGGTGGAGAGTTCCCCAGCACAGAGGGAGCGCGGCGCTGGAGAAAAGTAAGCGGCTGAAGCGGTTTTAACCCATTCAGCCCAGCGGGAGGGGGAGCCTGAGGGTGGGACCTAATGACACTATAGTGCCAGGAAAATGAGTTTGTTTTCCTGGCACTATAGTGCTCCTTTAAAGCAGCAAGTTTTATTTCTGAACATTTTTTTTTTTTTTTAAAAGATGTTTTCATAGAGGAGTTCATTTCAGTTTACTTATTATATAAAGCATTTACGACCAGAAAAATATTTGACTCACCAAAATCTATATCCAACAGTGCTGCGTTTGCTCCTTCAACTAATATTTTCTTTGGTGGACCATGGAGCGCCTCATAAATAAAATAAACCCCATCCTTCACCATAGGTTTAACTTTATCAGCATAGTCCTAAGTTGGAAAACAACAAAGAATCAACGCATATCAGTGTGTACCAGTACCTACCAGTTATTTTGCTTTGTTTTCAATGTTATATTGTAGGCTTTGAAAAACAGGCCTAACTTCTTCATAGGATATGCTTTTAGTTTACATAATTTAAAGGAAACTGCGTTTTTTTGTTTTGTTAAGGTCTGTATTACACTAATATCCTTACTCTTCATTTTTTTCAACCATTATATACACTTATTCTAAATTTACATTTTCCATATGTCAAAGCGGCAGTCATAACAAATGGCCCTTTACTCTCAGACAGGACAGGTAGCATTGTAAATGTGTGTACATAAGCTCTATTTTATAAACAAATTATTATTGAAAGGTTAAACGGGAGATGGATTTAGTAAACTATTAAAACATCTGACCAAAAAGCAAATAAACTGTTGATAATTCAAATACATTTATAGATACTCTAGGCATAGTTAATCAAATAGATATTTAAAAGAAACACTACAGGCACCAAAACAACTTACCGTATATACTCGTGTATAAGTCGATCTCATGTATAAGTCGAGTGCAGTTTTGTAACCAACAATTGTGAAATATGCTATGCCTCGTGGATAAGTCGAGGGTAAAACTTGGGGCAAATTCTGTGATTTTTATAATTATATACACACACACTCATACAAACACACACTCTGCATTATATACAAACACACACACAAACACACACACACAATACACACACACTCATACACAACACACACACTCTGCATTATATACACACACACACACTCATACAAACACACACTCTGCATTATATACACACACTCTGTGTATATAATGCAGAGTGTGTGTTTGTGTAGTGTGTGTGAACTGGGTGGGGGGAGGGCATTTTTATTATTTTAATTTTTTTTAATTTTAAATATTATTTTTTTATTATTTAAATTTTTTTTGTCCCCCCTCCCTGCTTGTTAACTGGTCAGGGAGGAGGGCTATCTTAATCCCTGGTGGTCCAGTGGCATGGGCTGTGAAGTGGGGGGGCCGGCAGGAAGCATTTACTTACCTTTCCTGCAGCTCCTGTCAGCTCCCTTCTCCTCCGTTCCAGTCAGCTCCACTGTAAGACTCGCGGTCTGGTTGCCACGGGATCGTTGCCATGGCTCTGACGGCCGCGGCTCTCTAAGTTGCCATAATACAGACAGTGACTCGAGTATAAGTCGAGTGGGGGTTTTTAAGCACAAAAAATGTGCTGAAAAACTAGACTTATACTCGAGTATATACTGTAATCTAAATTAAGTTGTTATGGAAGGCCCCTGGAGGCACTCTTACTTTCAGGGGTTAAACTGTTTTCAAATGGTTTAACCCCAAAGTTGCCTCCAGCAACGGTCTCAGCACCTCCCCTGGCGGCATCCATCTTCTGAAATTTCACTTACAGGAAGCGCAGAGTGCAGTCGGGCAGGGGTGCAGTTGATTGGCTGATAGCAGACATGACACTCTCAGCCAGTGACTCAATATTCTCTATACTGGCATGGAAAGAAACTTCCTTTTCCCAAGTCAGGAGAGGAGCTGAGCCCAAAGCTGGAGGTAAATTCAAGGGTTAAACATTTCGAACACTGTTTATTCACTGAAGGCAAGATCTCTTTAGTGGGACTCCCATCACTTAGAGGAAGTATAGGGTCACTACCTGCATGGAAGACATGATGTTTCCTGGGAAAGAAAAAAATGCTCAGGCACTCACTGTGTTTAAGTATAAGCAGGATTTTAATGGAACATCAAAAGTGCACAGCAACGTTTCGACCTGTTCCCAGGTCTTTGTCAAAGACCTAGTTACAGGTCGAAACATTGCTGTGCACTTGATGTATCATTACATTCTGCCCATACTTCAACACAGTGAGTGCCTGAGCATTTTTTCTTTTTCATGCTATGCATGTGGGGTGTGCTGGCCCTAAATCAGTTTAGCACCCTGTTTTTTTGGTTGAGTGCAGTCCTTAATACTTTTTATATGAGGTTTCCTAGGGACCTGGAGAAGGTACAGAAAGTGTAGTGGGAGAGGTCGGCATCACAAGCTGGGGACAAGTCCACCCTATTACTCTTATACAATTCCCATCATGCTATTTCAATGCCAGAGATGGATGAAGAATTCATATTGCCAGATGTCTGGCACATGCAGGGGTGTGTGTGCACATTGTGTTTGTCCCAGCAAGAGAAATGGTGTTTCATGGACACAGCTTTCACCTGTCCACTCCTGCTTAGAAGCCCTACAAGGAATCTGCTTATGGACAGTCATGGAAAAAAGGTACACAATATTTGAGTTCTACGGTTTTACATACCAAGACAAAAGCAATTGGCTATTCCTTAGCAGGTCTTAAAATGAGACAAATACAACCTCAGATGAACAACAAGACATGACATATTACACCGTATCATAATCTACCAAAAATTATGCCAAAATAGAGAAGCTGTGTGAAAAGCCAAGTAAACCTTATATTTCAATCGCTTGTAGAACACCATGCTTGACAGCTGGTATGAGGGGTTTGTACTGGTATGCTGAGTTTGACAAACCTCTCCACTTTGGTCTTATCTGTCCAAAGGTAACTATTCCAGAAGTGTTGTGGTTTGTCCAGATGCAACTTTACAAACCTAATTCGTACAGCCATTTTTTTTGAGCGAGAAGAGGCAACTCTTTTTTGCATTTTAATGTCATGAACTTTAACATGCTAACTGAGGCCTGTTGTGTCTGAGATGTAACTCTTGGGGGTTTTATAGACCAAATTGAACAATTCAATATTTAATTACCTTAAGCCGGTTTAATTCACCCTCAATATCAATTTCCAATGAAGGGTACATGGCTTTATACTGGTTAGCCAACACTGTAAACCTGTTAAAACAAATCATTAAAATAAGAATTGCAGATTGATTTAAGTAAATCAAATATTACTTAAGTTCGAGGATTTTTTTTTTGTAGTTTAAATACATTTTATAATTTTAGATCTTCCAATCAGATATTACTATGCATGCAGCAGATTTCAGATCACCACCTGTATCTAATTTTAAAGGAACACAAACCTGTATATCTAGTGCTTTAGGGTCTTTCTCCCTAGTAAAATATAGGTTCCCCACCCATAACATTAGCGATAAAAAAAAAATAAAAAAAAATATATAGATTACTTACCTTATTCCTCAGAGTTGCTTACTACTTTTCTCCAGTGACATCACAGAGGAGGCATGGCCTCCTCCATCATTGGATTGGTCCAATCCAATGCTTCGCAGAGTGTCGTTGTGCATTTAAAGTCTACTTGCATAACCTGGACAAATCTGAGTTTTTGCCATGTTTACACCAACATGTGTAATAAGCAACATATAGATTTTATTTCTCCTTTCTTTGTACTTCACTTTACATTTTCACCAACTGTCCCAGAATCTTGTTTACTAGATAAACCACTGACTATATTACTGGCTCATTTCAGTAATGTTGAAAGCACAAGGTGTGATATTGTGAAAAAAAAAAAAAAAAGGACCATTTAGGCTGGCAAATATAAACATTGTATTGGAAACATCCAGACAGTGATAAAGCTCAAACAGTTTCGGAATTACCTTAAATGTAGACTGGATTTCAACCTGTCCAGATGCAACTAAACATGTAGACAATACATAATATAGGTAACATTTGGTCGGACAAGATTTCCAGGTAGCCAACTACCAACACTTATAAACAGTCACTTGCACCTTTTTAATTGTAAAATGGTTACTCCAACACTTTATTTAAGGTCTGTGTTTTCCAATTTGACTATTTTTATGGAGTCAAAGAATAAAAAAAATAAATAAATAAATTAAAAAAAAGTCATCTGGGTACAGAAAAAAAAAGTTTTATGCAAAAACATCAATGGGTCAACAATTGCAATAAACAATTATACGTCGTGGGTATCGTTTGCACAAAATGCCACATTTATTGAGTACATACATCCTAATGTTTGTGGAGGAAATGTCTGTTACAAGAACCCTATCGTGCTATTCGTGTTATGAAAATCCCACATCCCAGCCTCTTCCGAGAAATGGGCCTCAGGACTCTGAGTAGCAGCAATTAATCAAATTGTAATATAAGGTGGGCTTGATTGGGTCTCTAGGGCCCCAACTATCTCAGAGGTGACCCAGTTACTTGGATCCCAATGTTCAATCCGTTCCTGTCCCTTCTAGGTAAATGTGTTGGATGTATAGTGGTAATGGGCTACTTACCATGTTAAAAAACCCTCAACGTTCTTCTTGACTTTTTTTTCTTATTGCTCTAAGTTAATACAAGACAACTATAAGTAAAGGAATAATAGATCGAAAAGTGGATAACTATGTCCAGTGTGGATCAAACGGTCTCATGAGGACGGAGCTATCACCCGGGATCAATCTCCCGTATGACGTTCACAGATCTTATGATTGACAAACGTACACACCAAAAAAAAACAAAAAAAAAAACCCCATGACGACAGTGTCGCCTTTACAATGTGCGTTGGCTAACTTGAGAGTGAGAGGGGGATACCTTGCAGTCTACAGCTCCCTAGTGTATTCCCCTCTCCATGACCTTTCCCCTCCTCGAGATAGATATCAATATATCTATATAGATATCTATCCCCCCCCAATCCTTTTTTTCTTCTCCTTTCCCCTTCCTATCCCTTTTATTCCCTCGCTGTTACCATCATGGGTTGCTTCTTGGACCGGTCTCATGGTGTTTTGCCAGATGTGTCCCAAAGATTGCAGGCGCCCCTTAGGTGTTTAGGTTGTATGGTCTTCTGAGCCATGGTTTCATAGTCTAAGTTTAATGATATTTGGTTCAGTAGTGTCATTTCTGATGGTACATCAGTTTTCAATGCTCTTGCTACCAATAAATTTGCCACTATCAGGATGTGGAAGAGTAAAGTTGCCTCTGGGCCCTGGAGGTAATCCAGCGATATAAAAAGAAGGCATAGTTCAGGAGTGAGTGTAGTGTGCGTGTTCCTAGTGCTGTGGATGTAATACTTTCCACTTTACTCTAGAATGGTTTAAGAGTTGTGCACATCCACCACGGATGATACATATAGTGTCTACACCCTTTTAGCATCTCCAGCATAAGTTTGTGGCATTAGGAAATATGAGCGATGGTCTATCCGGCACCATATACCATCTATATTGGAGTTTCCGTAAAAGTTCTAAGTGTGAAGGGCAACTCGATCGACCTTTGTGAGCTACAAAAGCACTGTTCCACAATTGAGTTTTGATGAGCTTGTTTAAGTCTGCCTGCCAGTCTAGCATGAATTTCTCAAAGCAGTAGAGGGTGGTGGTCAGTGCCAATGTATGTTTGTGTCCTAGCTATCTATGTTTTTAAATGATCAGAAGTACCCCACGTACATAGTAGTAATTCAGGATTGTCTAGCACATGTGGCAGTTTGGGTTGTTTTGATTTTGGTATTCAACCTAGATACCCCATACCTTTTGAACATGTCCAATGGGACTCAATGTCAATCCATTATGGAGAGTGCACAGTGGCCTGGGAGAATATGATTGTAGACAGCAAAGCAGCTTTGTAATGCCCCTTTGTATCAGGCAGACCTAGCCCACCACGATCTACAGGCTTTTGGTAGCTACGCTAACCCTTCAGTTGTCCCACACAAATGTTGTCAAGACCATTTATAGTTTTTCCAAATAAGATTTGGGGATATGAATTTGCAATGTTCTAAGTAAATACTTAAATTTAGGGAGTATGGACATCTTGACTGCAGCTAATTTCCCCAACCAAGTAAAAAAATGTCTTATCCCAGCCCTTTAGTGTGTACTATGTCTCATAGTAGTGATCTATAAGTGTGTTTTACCAGATCTGCTAAAAAAAAATTTTGTGAGCTTAAGTCCCAGGAATGTTATATAATCGGATCTCCAGTCCAGGAAGAAAAGAGGTGCGCAATAACTGGAGCTATGCTTCTGCGTTACCAAACCCCAATGCCTGCGTCTTGGTGACATTCAGCTTATAGTAAGAGACTCGTCCGTAGTCTGCTATTGCAATCAGTAAATTCGGAAGGGAGATTCGGGGTTGTGTAAGGGTGAGTAGCACGTCATCTGCGAATAAATTCACTTTGTATTCCCTTCTTCCTATGTTGAGGCAGTGTACGGAGGAATGGTTTATAATAGTCTGGGCAAAAGGCCCCAGCGGTAGAACATTTAGTAGTGGTGAGAGGGGGCAGCCATGTCTCGTCCCATTATTTATCAAGAAACCGGCATTGATTACATGAGCCATAGGTGCTTTATATAAGGCCCTCGCTACCAACACACGTACGTATGCCAAATTTAGTGAGCAGTGCCTCCAAGAAGCCCCAATGGTGGTGGTAAAAGCCACTAGCCTGGGTTCTTTTCCAGACGGGAGGGCTCTGATGGTGGCAATGATTTTATGATCTGTCAATGGGCTAGTAAGGTCTGCCTGTTGTGTAGGAGTCAGTTGTGGTAGTTGGAGGCTAAACAGGTAAGGATTAATATGCTCTTTCAGGGGTTGGTGATAGTATCTATGCTACGTTGGACTATTCGGTTCAGGTTGGACCCTAGTACTAAAAGAGTGTCCAGACGGGAGTAAGAGTTGTGTACAGGCAAAAAATAGGTATAGGATTTTTCTGTTCCATGGGTTACCCTCCATGCATTATAACAGTGATGTTTAGATAGTAGCACTTGTATCGCTCTGCACTGCTGCAAGTGTAGTATCTAGTGTAGGGTCTAAAACGTGGTTGAAGTCATCACAAAGTACAAAGATGATTCCTTGTTGCACGTTTTCTGTAAAATCATATGGAGAAAGTTTAGTTGATTAGTGTTTGGGATATATAGTTGCTATGGTATACATCATGTCATTGATGGACCCCACCAAAATGATGTATCTTCTGTTCGTATCTATTTTTTGAGAATGTAATTGGAAGGATGCCTTTTTACAGATTAGTAAGGAGGTCGCATGGAATTGTATTGGGTAATCTTTTCTCATTTGGGTGGGGATGGTCATTTGCCCTAAAATAGGTTTCTTGTATACACAACACCACAGATGTATGTAATTTTATTTCTCAATGTAATAGGTGTTGTTTCATTTGCGATATTTAGGCCTTTTACATTATGACAGAATTTTCATGGTGGGTCATATCTTCGTACATGTTGTATGGGTATGTATTGTCTAACTCGTGTGTGCACAAAAGGGTATGGCTTCCCGTTCTTGGAAAAGTGCGCCTAGAGAGCCTACTACTAACTCGGTACAGTAGGAGAAGGGACCAAATAGGTTTATATTTTATTATTCATTTTATTTTTTATAACATTGCTGAATTGCAAAAGAAAAAAATGTATGTACAAGTACCCGATCGTTCAATTGGAGTGGAGTGTTGTCCCCCACGCTCACCTCATCACCTCTTGGGCCTCTTCCATTCCGGGGGAAAGTCTTTACAGTCCACATTCTCGAAGGGCTGGTTTCCATCTTCAGGTGAAAATAGTACCGTGGTTCTCCCCGCACGCTGTACCAGTAGCTTCCCCCGAGTATCCCCAGTGGGTGACTGGCTGGAATGATCTGCGCATCTTCAGGGTGTGGGCAGATATGTCAGCATAGATGGCGATATCCCGATATTTCTCTGCCCGATCTTTACGAGACCTGCTCTGTTGAATGATTTCTTCTTTGGCATGATAGTATTGGAGACGCACAAGGATGTCTCTAGAAGTCTTAAGAAGCAAAAATTGGGGCCTAGCCGTGCAATGGAGTCTGTCCATTAACAAAACATCTCTGGGGAGCTCAGGTGCGATCACGTGCAACAGTTCCGTGATATGGCTTCTCAAAGAGCCTTTGATTGGACCATTCAGCCAGCTTAGAGCACATGCATAAACTTTTTTTTAAAAAGTAATGGAGGCGAAATGGAAGCAGGAGGGTTTCACTTAAGGAGGGAGGAAAGGGAGACAAACATGGTTTCAGGCTGCAGGGGGTATAACTAGCTTCTGCTTGAAGTGTTGCACATACAGACTCCACTGAAGTGGTCGTGGTGGCTGGAGTAACTCTTAACTGCATGGGAGAAAGAATTAAAAGGACACTGGGCACCAAAATCACTGCATGTATTTGAACAGGGATGGTATGTACAAGCCAGATTGGGTACTCTCTGCACATAAGTTTTGCAATGATGTAAAATTGTTAAGATGCTTAGAATGGTCCTTTAACATTCCTAAGCCAACCTGCACCAGATAGCATTATCATAGAATATAAATACATTTTGTTGTTTAGTCCTTGAGAGACCCTAAATAAATAATTTCCGATTTCCTTGTACACTTTACTGCTTGTGCACTTAATGGCCAAAATTAGGTGGACACCCTGCTAATTATTGAGACCACATGTCTCAGCCACAGCCATAGCTAACGGACACATAAAATGAAAAGTTATCGTAGGAAGCCACATGCACGATCGTTGCATTTCTGACCTACTAGATTTTTCACGGTAAACTACACAAACAGAGGAGGATCATATAATGCCAAAGCATGCAGCATGTAAAAAATTTAGGCTAAAGCTACAGAGTATGCCTCTGGAAGCAACATCAGTACAAGAAGCATGTGCAAAGAACTGTAAGAAATGGGTTTCTATGGCTGAGAGGCTGTATACAAGTCTTACACCAGCATGAACAATGCCAAGGATCAGCAGGGAGAGATTAAAGCTCTTGAGCCATGCATCACTATCTAGCAGTGAGGATTATGATGGGGCTAAGAATCTGGGTGTGACGAACGCCAAAAGAATGCTACTTCCTGGAATGCACAGCTCCCACTGTAAAGTCTGGCACATTTATCCAGCATTTGGGCTAGGCACCTTAATTATAGTGAACGGTCATCTTATTGCTACAAAGCACAAAAGCATTTTAGACAACTGGGTGCACTTCAGACATTGTGGCAATAGTTTGGAGAGGGCCCTTTCCTGTTCCATGTGTCGACAAGATTATTGATGAGAAACTAAATTGGCCTACACAGTGCCCTAATCTCAACCCCACTTAAACCTTGAGGATGAACTGATTATCATGTCCAACATCAGAGCCTCACTTTACAAATGCTCTTTTGGCAGAATGGACACAAATGCCCCCAGTTACAATAAAACTTCTTGTGGAAAACATTGCCAGAAACATTGAGGCAGTTGTTGCTGCATGGAGGAGGGTGCACCCCATTGATGCCTATAGTTTTGGAACAAGTTCACAGGTGTGATGGTCACACACTTTTAGGCATATATAATGTATAAATATACATACACATTCCAAGACCCTGAGAATGTGCAAAAACTTTACTTACCTTTGGTTAAAAATAGGGTGCATTGTCATTGTAGCTTAAGCAATGTGAAAACATATACTGCAACTACACATGCCCACACTATCAAAACATGGATACAATGCATTATATCTATGGTTTACAATATTCATATTAACAAAACTTGAAAACACAAACCTTTGAGAGAATTCATTAAAGTCTGACACAAGGTCACACATTCGTAGACCACTTCGAGCAGCTTTTGAAGAGTACACTGGGCCGATACCCTTTTTTGTAGTACCCAAACTATGAAAAAAAAAAAAAAAAAAAAGTTAAATAGAAGCTTAATTAAAATAAGTGCCACATAAGCCTCACAGCGGCTGTCACTGTACCTCCTCATATTAGCATTTCCAAAATCCCATCCCTCCCCACACAGAGGTTATTTTTCTTTATACTTAACCAGCATGTTAAAAGGAACACTAAAGGCACACAAAAAAAAAAAAAGGCTCAGTACGCAATTCTGTGCAATTTAGGAATAACTTTATTTATGCAGCCCTTGTCACACATTCCTTCATGTGACTTGCACAGCCTTCCCAAACAAACATTTCTGAAAAAGAACAAAGATATTTTAGGTTCCTGTATGGCACAATCTGTTTAAACTAGAATTTAGCCGCCTAGATCTTACAGGAGTAAGTGATTTAAAATCTAAATGGCAGAGAATGAATCAGTAAAACTGCAGAGGCATGATTTATATACCAAAACAGCTTCATTAAGCTAAAATTGTTTTGATGCCTATATTATCACTTCAAGAAAAGGTGGAGCTTTAGTCAAGCTGCAGGGCCATGCTCAATGGTGGTCAACCTGTACTCCCCTCATTACAGCACTGCGTCACTTCCAAGAGCGGCACATCATAGATTTTTGTTAATTCTCGTTTGATCGAGGGAGTTAACACAAGACCATTGGACGCTGGTGCAAGCACATGATTTAAAGCACACACCCAAGGAAAGGCAAAAGATGCAATTTCTGTCGCATTCTTAAAAGCACAATGATGACCGCACTCTGAAAGAGTAGTAGGAGGTAAGGGGGGGATAGAAGAGCACGGATATGTTAGTGACAGAGCTGCATCTCCTGTCTTTTAGAGGCAACTACAAACAAAAATATCAAATTGACAGACTACTACTCCCATAATTCTCTGATTAACGTATTGGAATAATTCCCAGGTTTCCGGAATGTTTTCAGACCACAATTTACAAATAGTACCATATATTCATGGGGATTTTAATAGGAATGTTGACTGGACCACAACAACAACATTTTGTTCTTGACCAACTGCTGTTTTACAGTTTACTTGTAAGGGGGCAAACTGTTATCCAAAAAGCCTACAAAGTGACAGTACCACATCAAACTGATTTGTCATACTTGTAGCTTCCCATATAGATCTGTTTCTGTCAAATTTTTTTTGTTTGAGATGAGAGTTTTGAAGTACAGTCTTTTCTTGGCATAGCCTGTATGGCATAATGCAGTAAACGCTGGATGTTCTTTCTAATCATATTTAATACTTTCTAACTTCTCTAAAGTGTTCTTTAGTCTTCATTTCATTCAGATTCACAACTTGAACAGAGTGCTTAACACTGAGGGTTCTTTAATGAACATATGGCATCCACTTAGATTGAGTACTGATGAAGACCAATTGCAACATAAATGTTCATAGGCAATGACATCTGTATAATATGAAAGCCTCCATAGCAAAGGGATGAAAATGTATGCAAGAAAAAGGTTTTAAGTGTACTTTTAATTTTATTTCAGCAAAACCAGTGTTTTGAATGTTGCTGAAATAAATATTCTAAATAAAATCTTGAAGTATAATAGTGTGAGATAAATGGGAGATGTCATGGGTTTGAGTACTTTTAATGTTCCAAACTTGTAAAGCTAAAGGTTTAATACTGATAAACTAACATTTTTCCTTATTTCCAATACATTTTTGAAAAGTATATTAGCTTTTAAGTTCAAAAGCATTTGCTTTAAACATTTTCAACCTAAAGATCATTGAAACTGTCATGGCAAGTTCACTTTTAAAGCAAAATCAGAAACACCTGATGTGCGCAGTGTGAAATACTAAAACTGAGCATACCTCGCAGTGCCTTCGCCTCACCTCCGTGGTGTTAAGCTACCGCAACATCCACATCCAGTCTGCCTACACCCTTCTTTCAATTTCCCCGCTTGTAAATGCTTCACCAAACAGGGCAAACCACCTAAGTGACACTCATACCCTGGCATAACTGCCAATATGCCAGAATATGAACAAAGTGACAGTCACTCTGTTCCTAAGTTCCTTAGCCAGCATTTGCTGGGGAGTTACTATAGCAACCACAGTACATGAGCTATGGTTGCTTTCAGGATTTAAAATCTGATTATACTAGCAACAAGGCCTTGAAAGTTAGTGGCCACTGCAAGTCATAATATACTCACCAGGGCTGAATATTTACCCGCCAATGTCGAGTGAAAATTTTGAGCCCTTATTGCTGTGCTTGGAGTGGAAGAACAAGTGAGAGGGAAAAAAAAACAAAAAAAAAAACTAAGTACGATTCCATCCCAATCTATACATTTGCTAGTAAATCTGCTAGCACAATGCAGAGATATAAGTTTATATTCTTTGAAAAAAAGAGCAGAAGTTATAAATAGCATGATTGGTATATTTAAGTAATAACTAATGTCCAAATTTAGACTATGCATTCTTAAAGTTAATCTATTTTATTAGACTGAAACTCAATGTATTTGCTAAAAGAATCAGATCTATAACAGGGAAAAAATAATTTTTTTTTTAAAAAGTGTTGCTTAGGTAAACCTGGAGGCAGAGAATAATTGGCTGATAGGGTTATTGACAAATATATGCTTCTATAGGTCAAGCACTTTACACTTACTTTTTCCCTGCTTGTTCCTGCCTCTGCTGCTCTTGAATCCCATCAGCAGCTTGGTGGAAGTCAAACACTAGTCAATAAAAAAAAATAAAAAAACATTTTTTTTAAAATAATATAATTAAATACAATGAATTTACTAGGTATTAAATTTAATTTACTAAATATGGTTTACTTTTATACACTTCATTTTATGTCACTGTTGATTTTTTGTTTGTAAGTACTTCATTCTGCTATTTTTTTTTCTTAACTTTCCATAAATTCCCCAATTCCATACTTGTATTTCCACTGTTAGTGTCCCATTAACTACTTCACTACCAAGTGTTTTGCAGAAAAACCACCCTCCTGGAAATTAAGGTTTAACCCTTTAAAGACTGAGCCAAATGTACACATTGTGATCAAAACAAAATCGGCAATTTGACTATATGTCTGTTCAACCGTAATTCACCTCTTTTATATTAAGTGCACCCACACTTATTATATCATTTTATTCAGGGGAAACAGAGCTTTCATTTAATATCAAATATTTAGCTAAGAAACAATTTTATATAAATAAAATGTAAAAAAAAAAAAATGGGAGAAAATTGTTGTTATTTTTTTTTAGTTCTACATGACATTTTAACTCTGAATGTCATAATACGGTTTTGCTTTTATTTATGACCCTCTGCAAAAATGGTGTCTATTTTCTAACAAACCTGTATCTTATCTACACATGTCGCTTTAACCCCTGTATCACAACTCAACTTTGAATTTTATGTGTCGTCTTGCTCAGAAATGCTTCAGACTTGAGAAAGGGAGGTTCAAGAAAGAATTTAATTATTACAAGATACAATTTTAATCTGTTTTTTTACATCTACATCACTGGACTAATACGGCTACAATCTCTACTTATATACTATATATATTATATATATATATATATACACATACACACACACACACATATATACATACACACATACAGAAACAGATACACACTGTGTGTTAAGGTATGTGTATCTGTGAGCCACTATCTGCCAGTGTGTCACTATCTGCCAGTGTGTGTGAGAGATTCACACACACTGCCACATACATACACACAGATACACATTGTGTGTCAAGGTGTGTATCTGTGTGTCAGATAAACACACTGGCACACACCGGCACAGATATACACACCTTGACACCCACCGGCACTTACAAAAAAACAGCGCAATTTTCTAATTTTTTTTTCCGGGAGGGGGGGTTCCACAGTGTTGATACACTATGTCAAAGGGTTCCACAGGAAAAATTAATTGGGAACCCCTGGTCTAATACTATCTTTACCTTTTGTGTCACTTTACCCCACTCCCTCTAGCATGTAAGCTCATTGAGCAGGGCCCTCCACCCCTGTTCCGGTGTGTCCAACTTGTCTGATTACAACTACGTTTGTTCGTCCACTCACTGTAAAGCTCTGTGGAATTTGTTGGCGCCATATAAATAATATAATCTGCTCCTCTTCAGCACCAGTGAGAGTACAGAATTGAGGTCTATGGAGGATCCCGCAGCTACGTAGCTCCGCCCAATGTGTAAAAAAAAAAAAAAAAAAAAAGTCAGGAAATATACAGAGACAAAGTCGTCCCTACTTTGTAGCTGTACATCTCTTGACTGGGTTGGAATTTCAGTGAAAATCCAACACAGTGAAAATAAGCATTTCAGAAAGTTTCTTTATGAAATACTTTTTTTTTCAGGGTGGTGGACGACAGTGCCACTTTAAATAGGCATTGCTCACATCCGCCAGTAGAATTAATTGAATTACGCAATAAATGCTGTGAGGTTCAAGCACAGATCTAGCATCTTTAATGCAGGAGTCAAAGAAAGAATGAAAAAAAAAAAAATAAAGGGAACGTCAACCATATCCCTGTACCGCCTACTCGACAGCCGTAGTAATGCTTCCTACAGAAAATCGTCCTGTGATCAGATTCTTTGTCTGGATTGAGGAGAAAAGGCTGGCTGAGATGAAAAGTAGAAATGATGAGGTGCCAGAAAAGGCACAGGAAAAATAAAGAATAAAAGCTAGTATTTACAAGCTCTGACAAAAACGATTTAGGCTTCAAAAGATTCAGAAAGAAAGCAAATAGAAAGAATAAAAAAATACAGTTCCTTTAATCCATTTCAAGTTATCAGTGGGTAAATGAGAGAATTTTTTTTTTTTTTAAATGTTCGCAAGTGCTGAAAGGTTTGATCATTGCATGGTTCAAGAGTTTGCTTATGCCAAGACCATCGGTTACTCTGCCTAGCCTAAGACTCTTAGGATTTAAGGCCTGCAAACAAGTTAAATGGATACAGTAAAGCAATTAAACTGCTTTATCATTCCATCTCCTCTATGCTGCTTAGGCCAATGAGGAAGCATTGGTCTGAGCAGCAATGGGCGACTATGATTGGCTGAGTGTGACAGCAGACCGCTTTCAGCCTATCACAGTGCTCCTTGCAGGTATGAATATGTATGGTTAGAAGGTAGAGTTCTGGGTGGTGTCAGTAGAGAAGTGGCCAGATGTGGGTGGCCATCACTCCCTTTGTAGTTTCACATTGCTCATAAAATGGTTTAGCAATGAATCCAAACAGCACCAGATGACTCCACGCACTATAGCCATTTTAATGAGATGAAATGGTTATAGAGCCTGCAGTTTCCCTTTATTGTAGACCACGCGCTCTATACCTGACCAGGGTAAACTGAAGTCAATATTTGTTAAAGGGAAAACGTGTGTCATTATCAACATGCATTTAAATGACAATATATAATGTACAAGTCATTTTCCCCAACAACGTAGGAAAGAAAAATATTTATTAACACAGTCAAGTCTGCCAAATTTCTTTAAAAAAAATGTAAAAGTTAATTACAAGACATGGTTCAACTACGCAGTATTCCACCTTTCTTTTACATTAAAGGACCACTATAGTCACCCAGACCACTTCATCTCAATGAAGTGGTCTGGGTGCCAGGTCCTCTAGGTTTTAACCCTGCAGCTGTAAACATAGCAGTTTCAGAGAAACTGCTATGTTTACATTGCAGGGTTAATCCAGCCACTAGTGGCTGTCTTCCTGACAGCCGCTAAAGGCGCTTCCCCGACGATCAATGCGAAAAATTGCATTGAGCACGCAGAACGTCCATAGGAAAGCATTGAGAACTGCTTTCCTATGAGTGTTTTTAATGCGCATTCGGCAGCACTCGGGAGCCGACGTCAGAGGGGGAGGAGAGGTCACCAGCGCCGAGGAAGCCCGGCACTGGATTATAAGTGGCTGAAGTTGTTTTAACCATTTCAGCCAAACGGAAGGGGGGCACTGAGAGTAGGGGGACCCTAAGGACTATATAGGAGGATTGAGGATTTGATTTTCAGGTAAACACAAATATTTTAGCTCGTGGTTTTGCCAGAACAAACTCCAAACTACCCCAATATGAAATCATCTATCGCACAAATTACGGATGACAGGTTCACTAGAACAGAAATAACACAAGGAATTTCTTACCAATGTGTGCCCTGTCAGAAATGGCTAATCTTTTCTCCCAGCCAGATAAACCTGAAATAAAACAAAGCACATTAACAAAATACATATGCATAGCAAAGTAGACCTACATAGTGCAACAATATGTCAGGTTGTTTTTACTTTGCCCCTTTTTACAGTTCTTCTCAGCTTCTTCAAATAAGCCGGGTAGATGAATCACAACACCGTTTCCTATAAAATAAATAGGAATGTAATATTTAGGAAACTATTAGGAAGTCAAACATATTGAATAAACTGGAGGCCTGCAAATGACAAACATGCCTAAAAGTAAAATAATGTACTTCCATAGAGATTAGCTCTTAGAAATTGCAAAATAGAACTTAAATGAAAAGGCTATATGCAATCACAAAATGCATTCTTCATAAAGACCTAAACATGCAAGACATTTAGTACCGAAGATTGCACAGCATTACATTAGTGGATACATTTAAATACAAGGCCATGCTGTTCAAACAGGTTTGTTTTGCATGAAGCTGTCCTATCAGGTTCAAGAAAGCACATGACAACTGCCCAAAGCAACAAATTATCAGTTCGAATTAAACAATATCACCACTATCATCACACACTGAGCTAACGAGCTGGTCCTGAAAAGCAGGCCTTAGCTTAGTAGAGCTAAGAGAAGCTCCCACAATTATTTTTGCAAATCAAAATAAAATAAACTGGTGGTTTAATTAAACATTTAGTATTAATAAAATTACCTATGAACGCAGTCACTTTTGGATTTATGATCCCACTTGGTAAAAGGTGAAAATCATATTCAATAGAATCAACAACAACCGTATGACCAGCATTGTTACCTCCCTAAAGGAAAAAAAATAAAAAAATAAGCAAATTCAATATGCATACAACAACAAAATAAAGTAATTACTAGTACAGGAGAATTTGCTTTACGGCCCAAGCAGGTATGTTTTGTGTTGGGGTTTATTGGACAGGAATCCAAATTACTGTTCTTATACAACAATTGCTTGGAGATATTACAAAATATTTGATAGAGTCCTAATCATCAACATTTGAGGATAGGGATTTAGGATAATTATTTCTGATGACTTAAAGGTAGGCAGATAATGTAAAAGAGCAGCAGGAAATGCAGGCAGAATTCTTGGTTGTATAGGGAGAGGTATTAGCAGTAGAAAGAGGGAAGTGCTCATGCCATTGTACAGAACACTGGTGTGACCTCACTTGGAGTATTGTACGCAGTACTGGAGACCGTATTTCTAGAAGGATATTGATACTTTAGAGATAGTTCAGAGAAGGGCTACTAAACTGGTTCATGGAATGCAGGATAAAAAATACAAAGAAAGGTTAAAGGATATGAACATGTATAGCTTGGAGGAAAGACGAGACGGGGGTCTGGGGGCAATATGATATAAACATTTAACTACATAAAGGGAATCAACACAGTAAAGGAGGAGACTATATTTAACCCCTTAAGGACCAAACTTCTGGAATAAAAGGGAATCGTGACATGTCACACATGTCATGTGTCCTTAAGGGGTTAAAAGAAGAAAAACTACCACAACAAGAGGACATAGTCTTAAATTGGAGGGACAAAGGTTTAGAAATATCAGGAAGTATTACTTTACTGAGAGGCAGGGTGACTAAAAAAATCAATGATTTAAAAAAAAAAAATCTGTATTTTTTAATTTAAAATCTGATTTTTTTTTATTTTATTTTTTTAAATAAAATGCTTTTTGAGAAAAATATATTACCATCCAAAGGTTATAACATATGATTGCAGTGCTCATTTGCTGCACCTCTGAGCCAAAGACTTAAGTGTTCCAGAAATAAAGACTAATGTTGAAATTGCTAAATACTTCCATAACAATCATTTTGCTACAGCAGCTCTGAAAAGGATGAGTGGAACCAATCTAACGCTCCCACAAGATGTTAGATGGAACTCTGTGGTGGGCTGTTTTGAGCAGTATATCAAGAACTGGCCTATTCGGATGACAGTTTGTGAACAAAATCGAGATAAAATAGCACTGTGGCCAAAATCCTCAACATTGGGCTTAAGAGAAATGTTGAACATATGGTGAGCATCCTGAAACCCATCTCTGAAGCTTTAAACAAAATACAGAAAAATAGCCGTTTTATTGCTGATGCTGTTGAAATTTGGAAGGAACTGAGTGAACACTTTAAAAACAGAACTACACATGGACAGAATTAAATTACAAGCATTAAAAAAAACGAATAGGACAAGTACTGTCTCCAGCTCATTTTTTGGCAAATATTGTTAATATCCAGTACCAGAGTCAAAACTTAAGTGCTGAAGAAGAGGAGTTAGCTATGACACGGGTATTCAGCAATCATCCATCTGTAATGCCAACTATAATAAACTTCAAAGCCAAGGGGGAACCATTCAAGAAATATATGTTTGCTGAAGATATTTTATAGAAAGTCACACTAGTGAACTGGTGGAAGTCACTTAAGCACTTTGATTTAGAGATTGTTCAAGTAATGATTTCAATTTTAACAGAAGTAGCTTCTTCTGCAGGCGTTGAAAGAATATAGTCTTCCTTTGGACGCATTCATTCTAAATTGAGAAATCGTTTGGGACCCGATAAAGCAGGAAAGCTTGTTTTTCTTTTCCAGATTATGAACAAAGAAGAAGATGAAGAGGACGCGTGAGCTACAGAGGACAGTATTTAAGTTTTTAATGTGTAGGCTGGGCTGACAGTCTAAGTTTCTTAAGATATATATATATATATTTTGTTTAGCCAAATTAGCTAAACATGGATGCAAATAACATATGCTGTAATGTTACTGTTTCAGTTGAATAAATCTAATTATTATTAAGATAATGATTATTTTTCTCCTTCCTAAGTAAAACAGAAAAGTTGTCCAAATAAGAATGATTAACCTATTAAACTGGGGATAAAAAAAAACAATATGAAAAGTTATTCTAAAAATCTTCATCTAGTTGCATATTAAAATTATACCAGCAAGAATTAGTCTTTATGTAGAAAACTATGATTTAAATCAAGCCTTACTGACTAGTGATTTAAATCGTGATTTAAATCAAATCCACCCTGCTGAGAGGGTAGTGGATGCATGGAAAAGCCTTCCAGCTGAAGTGGCAGAGGATAACACAGTGAAGGAGTTTAACCCCTTAAGGACACATGACATGTCTGACATGTCATGATTCCCTTTTATTCCAAAAGTTTGGTCCTTAAGGGGTTAAGCATGCGTAAGGCTATCATAGCTAAAAGATAAGGCCGGGAACTAATGAGAGTATTAAAAAAACTGGGCAGACTAAATGGGCCAAATGGTTATGCCATCACATTCTAGGTTTCTTACTTGCATTGTACATATAAAAGGTAAAAGGGTGCACTCACAGGACTTTCCAAAATATATCCAGTGTTTACTGTGTTACAAAAAAAAAAAAAAAAATCACATCTGTGATTGACCCCATTCAGGTCGTTTTCAAGATGAGAAACACGCACACCCCCTCCCCCCCTCCCAATCTGGCTTCTTCATTTGAAGTGTGCCAAGCCCTGCTTATACATAGATTTGTACAGTACTTTGAAACCCAGAGGAAGACAATCGCTATAAAAAGTGCTTTACAAAAACAGAAAATTAAGTATATTGTTTAGAAAAAGGAAGAAAAAAAAAAGTTTAAAAATTAACAATGCAAGCTGCTTGAAATTGCTAAATGCAATTGCCCAAGTGATTATCTAGGATTACATTTACAGTTTACAAATAACTACAGCCAAGAAGAAAATGCTTTTACGAAATAAAATTTCCTAAATCTGTTTCCTATGCAGAAAATATGTATAACATAAAATAGAGCTGACATCAAGACTAAAATTATTGCAAATTTTTGCATTTCATATATTAAAGGACCACTATAATCACCCAGACCACTTCAGCTCAATGAAGTGATCTGGTTGCAAGGTCCCTCGGATTTTAACCCTTCAGATGCAAACATAGCACTTTCAGAGAAACTGCTATGTTTACATTTGGGGTTAATCCAGCCTCTAGTGGCTGTCTTCCGGACAGCGACGAGAGGCGCATCTGCGACGCTGCATGCGAATTTCGCATCCATCGAACAGAGCGTCCATAGGACAGCATTGAGAAATGCTTTCCTATGGATTCTTTGAATGCCCACAGCACTTGCCGCGCATGTGCTTTCCGCTCCACTAGGGAGCTGACGTCGGAGAGAGGTCACTAGCGCCGAGGGAGCCCGGCGCTGGATAACACTATAGTGTCAGGAAAACCGCTTTGTTTTCCTGACACTATAGAGATCCATTAAATTGAGGGTTAGTCCAGCCTCTAGTGGCGGTCTCCGTAAAAGACCTTAGAGGCCACTTCCACGATCCTCAATGCGAAAATCGCATTGAGGAGACGCTGACGTCTATAGGAAAGCATTGAGTAATGCTTTCCTATGGGCGGTTTGAATGCTCTGGCCGCACATGCGCATTCGGACCCGACATCGGCAGGGGGAGGAGAGGTGGCCGGCGCTGGATTCAGGTAAGTGGCTGAAGAGGTTTTAACCCCTCCAGCCCAGCGAGACATGGGCATCTAATAACCCTATAGCGCCAGGAAAAAGTTTGTTTCCCTGGCACTATAGTGCTCCTTTAAATATAAAAGATTAAATGCAGAAGGTATTAAAGCAGCACACATATGCACCAAGTACACATAAACCCTGAATATTTTCTAATGCTCAGAGTCATTTTACACAGCGTGGGGAGGTTCTTTGAAATTTTCCCACGATGTGTAAAATGAGCACTCCAAAAAAAGGATTCCAAAGAGTGCTGTGATAGGTAAATGTAGAAGGGACTTACCTGTCAGAGCACTCACATTGGTTGGTTTAAATCAACCAATCAGAGCGCTCTGAGCCAAATTGCAGTGCATGGGAGGTGGGGACCAGGGGGGAGGAGAACCGCCCCCCTTATTGTAATTTAGGGCCACACCCGCTGCTCATGGGTAGGGTTTTTTTTTTAAACAGTGAGAAGCATAGCAAGTAGGGGCATTCGATAGATTTCAAAATCGCCCTTATGCTAATGTGGGGGTCAATATGAGTAAGGGAAGACATGGGAGGCTTAGGAAGTGGCGGGGAGCACAGCTCCCTGCCGCTTCTATCTTTACAGATTACAAGGAGGGAGCTGCGCGCCGGTAGCTCCCTCCTTGTAATAAAACTGAACGAACACCGATATTCAATGTTAGTCTTAGATTTCTATTAATTCATTCATCTTTCTGACAAATGAATGGACAAGATTCACATCAGATTTTCGGAGAATAGCGAATGCCCAAGCGCGGGAATTTTACAGCGCTATCTAGTGTGGGCAGATGACGTGTCCAAAGACTTTTTACACAGGTAATATGGGCATATGGAGGTGACTAGGGGGAATATTTATGTAGTGGAGTCGGATGTGGCCTAAATGCGGACATGGCAGTGCCGCTTTAAGGCCAACTGGCAATCAGAATACTATTACAATACATATATGCTTGCGACAGAAGCTCCTATGCCATGGCCTTTTGAAGAGGCTTGAAAGCCAGTCTCTTGCCCACAGACTATGGGCCTGGTCCCAAGAACCCCTAAAAAGGGACTTGTGATGGAATCAATTAAAAATATATAGTTTGTGAATGCTGCTGCAGCAGCCTCTGCTGACTGAATAGAGATGTGTTTACATAATGCTGGTATTCAAATTAGGGCAACAAAATACATAATTAAATGCATATTTTGTTGATTTTTATGGTGTTTGAAAAATGCTACTTTTGTTATATAGTTCATGTATTGAATTATAATCACAGTCTCCAAGGTTGTGTATAGTTGTATTTTAAATGTTTTCACTACATGTTTAAAGGACAAGTTACCAAAGGCTAGACCTTGTCCAAAATAAAGAATTTTTTTTTTTTAGTTTGTTCCTTTTAAAAATTAGTGTCCTGGTTGATTTATTATGAGATCCTGGACCTTTTGGCTGGTTGCTTGGTCCCTGGATCTCAGGACAAGTTATAAAAAGCTAAGTCCAAGAGCCAAAAAGTGCTTTTGTAAAGGCAGTAACTGATCACAGTGCAGGCAGAGATATAGATACCTGCTTGGAAAAGGAGCTGAAGAGACAAAGGCAGAGGGGACGATACATGTCTGTAAGGAGACCACTGCAGCATGGTCTAGGGTAGAAGTTCTTAACGACCATAGTCAAGCTTCAACGACTGAGGCTAAATAGTTTCAAGATCCCTGAAAATGGCAAGGAAGCGGACCGAAATTTAAAAAAAAAAAAAAAAAAAAAGTATTTTTTAATGTTTAATTTAAAAAAATAAATAAAAAAAATTATATATATATACACACATATATATATATATATATATATATATATATATATATATATATATATATATATATATATATATATATATATATATATATATATATATAGCTGTCCATGAGTGGTTCACTGGTTTTGCATCTTATCCTAAATTGTGTTACAAGCAGTTGTATACTGCAAACACAAATTAAAAGGAATCCATGTTTAAAATGGAATGAGGCAAAAATGTGATTCTTTGTTAAACTAATTTGCATATGCCCACCCAGAATCCTTTGCGGTTGTAACATCACTGCTGATTTGGGATTTCTGTGGGAAAAGCAAGTCTTATGGCTTGACTGGTGTGCAGATTTTTGTTTAGCATTGTATTAACTATCCACATACTTCAGGTGGAAGGGGTTTTCAATCACAATTTTTCCCCACCATAACCTATTTTTAAATATATATATATATATATATATATATATATATATATATATATATATATATATATATATATTTTAATTTTTTTTTTTTTTGTAGTGCATAGTTTAACAGACATGCCTGCATTAACAATTCAGATGATTATATATCACAATGAAAGATAGTAAAGTAACATGAAAAGTCAAGAATACTGTACTGGACAGGGAATAAAAAATAAATAAAAAAACACCATGTGACAGGGAATAAAAAACCCACCATGGGACAGGGAATAAAACAACCACCATGTGACAGGGGATTTAAAAACCACCAGTGTTTATTTTTTAACATTACAGAAAAAACATGTGGAGCAATTTTATGGCAATATTTTTATGGTCCCCCTAGCCACCCCCAAATGCAAAAAAAAAAAAGAAAAAAAAACCCAACTCTAAAAAAAATAAAAATAATAATGCATCTTTACCCAGCGAAGGCACTGTGAGGACTGAGCTCCGCAGGGCGGGGAAAGGCTTATAAAGCCTTTCCATGCCCTGCAATTTGACTCAGTGTGCTCCGATTGGTTGGTTTTCAGTTAGCATTTGAGAGAAATTTAATGGGCTTATGACTCATCATGGGGAATTATAGCATTTTGCTTGTTTATATTACCCCACGAAGGCCTATAAATTATATTGTGACTTCTTGGGGGGGGGCGGAGCTTGACCTCCATGCGGCGAAGTCGCATGTAACCAGAGCTCCTGCAAAAAGGCAGATTTTAAGCCATCCTGACCGCAATTTAAACAAGCAAACCGGGCTACACACTTACCCGCTCCACAAAATCCTCGGCAAGACTAGACTGGGATAGCATGGAGTCTCCGTACGCACTAACCGAGGCAGGTACGACTTGCGGCCTAGCAGTTGATGCGGGGCGGAGGACGCGGCCGGTCATCCAGTCCCGAAGTCCTGCAGACGCAGACCGCTCCCCCCTCCCCTTGGACCGCTGGGGGTCATCACGGTCCACCACAAGCCTGTTATCACACAAGCGGGCCCTGCTGGGTAGACGCAGACGGGAGACTGCTACAAAGCTCCACACATCTAAGATGGCGGCAGTCTTCATCACGATGCCTCATACAAACAAGCTGCCCCACTCATCAGAGTTGCAAGCGGCTAACAGGCTCTCTGCAGCGACGGAGCAGTGGAAACCAAAGAGGCCGGTGGCAATCAACTAAAAACAGCAAGCAGTGGAGAGTGCCCCACAACAGGCAGCAGGAGAAGCCTTACACACTCCCTCCAGCACTAAGCACCAGCACACAGAACGCAACGGCGGATGCAAGACAATGAAGCATACTGTCCTGGCCCTCCCTAGCCTCGACCCAGGAATGCACAATCCAACCACAAGAGATGGCGAGGGCTCGAGTGGCATGGACTGATGCAGGGACTAAACCTACCAGTAGAGCGCTGAAAGCTCCTTACCACCTACTCGCAACCATTCTGCCACACATCCCCTCTGCTCTCACCACCAGGGGTTACCTGCTGTGATGCTCATCCTGACCAACGGTGGCGTTACTCATAATAATCTGACACTCCAGATTTAAACATTCTTTACCAAGCTAGTGTACCATCTTAGTTTTAAATCCTTTTTTTGTTTAAGTTTAAGCTTATGTACTACTTAAAGGAACACTATAGTCACCTAAATTACTTTAGCTAAGTAAAGCAGTTTTAGATCATTCCCCTGCAATTTCACTGCTCAATTCACTGTCATTTAGTAGTTAAATCACTTTGTTTCTGTTTATGCAGCCCAAGCCACACCTCCCCTGGGTATGATTGACAGAGCCTGCATGAAAAAAAAAAACTGTTTTCACTTTCAAACAGATGTAGTGTACCTTAAATAATTGTAGCTCAATCTCTAAATTGAACTTTAATCACATACAGGAGGCTCTTGCAGGGTCTAGCAAGCTATTAACATAGCAGGGGATAAGAAAATCTTAATTAAATAGAACTTGCAATAAAGAAAGCCTAAATAGGGCTCTCTTTACAGGAAGTGTTTATGGAAGGCTGTGCAAGTCACATGCAGGGGAGGTGTGACTAGGGTTCATAAACAAAGTGATTTAACTCCTAAATGGCAGAGGAGTGAGCAGTGAGGCTGCAGGGGCATGTTCTATACACCAAAACTGCTTCATTAAGCTAAAGTTGTTCAGGTGACTATAGTGCCCCTTTAATTACATCACATTCCTAAACTTGCAGTAATCTACTGAATCATCAAAAGCATGTTTATTCTTAGTTTCTCTATTATGAAAAGTGCATTTTTTGACTAAGCAAAGCATACTTCACACATATTGTTAACAATGTAAAATGCCTAGTTTAAATCGCTTACTCTTACTATAAAATGTGCAGTATTTCCCAAGCCCCATGAAAATGTAAAATATGTATGCATATCAAATGCTTGTTTATGCTGTCATGGTAAACCATGCATATTTGTACTCCCCAGCACGCTATAAATAAAGAATTAGAAAATATATATACTCTGACTTAATGAGTTGCCATTTTTCACTAGTATCACAGAGTTTGTGTTTTCTTTACTTTTTAAATATACATACAAACAGTATATATATCCGGGCAATTTTCAAAGCCGATATGTGCCAATGATCAAACTAGGGATCCACCGATATTGAATTTTTTTATTTTTTATAACCGATACCGATAATCTTTCAACTTTCAGGCCGATAGCGGATAACTTACCGATATTCTGTACATTTACCATTTAAAAATAAAATAAAACTATTTCTACACAAATCTGTTACCTGAACATGTTTATTTTTTGCAATTTTTTTTTTTGGGTAAATGCACAAAATATACATGCCTGTCAGAATTTATGTTTTCGAGAGAGTGTGTGTGTGTGTGTGTGTGGTTTAACCCCAAAGTGGCCTCCAGGCCCCCCCCCCCCCCTTTTGCCCTCTTTGCGTGAGGACACCAAGAGTCAATAAATTCCCCATAGGAATACATTGATTCAATGCGTTCATGTGTATTATGTCTCCTCGTTGGATGACATCAGAGGAGGTGGAATGCCGACCCCAGCACTGAGAGACATGGTTGCTGGAATCTGATAAGTGAGCAAAGGGGGACATGAGTGGGTGGGGGAGCTGGGGGGGACCAGAAGGCGCTAGTGTTAGGAATACAGATTTGTATTTCTAACACTAGAGAATCCCTTTAAAATTACAGTGAAACAAACAAAAGAAAATAAGGAGGTTTTGTTTTTTTCAGAACTTGGACAATTAACTTTGTCCGTAAGGGGATAAAAATAAACAATACAAACAAGGACAACAAGGCACGCAGAGTTATCAAGAGTATAAAGAAAGCGTAAAATTCTTTACTGGGAACAAGGACTGTGTGATGTATCGCAATTAATACAAAATAACGTTAGCATGTTTTATTATTACACCATGAAAAACAACTGCCCTTTATTGACAAATGAGGGTGTTGACCTAGGCTTATGTTCTGTAAGTGCCCAGCACATCTCTGTCCCTGCACATCTAGAAAGACAAGAAGGCAACCAAGTTGCTAAAATTTTCCTGCTTGTTTCTTCCGAATATAAATCTTCCAGAAATGTCCAGGACAGTGCTATCTGCTTACTTGGCAGCTTTTGAAGTTTGTGTGTATCAGGTTGGGTGAGTGGCTGACAGATTTTTCTCTGCAGACAAATTTTTACAGGTGTCTAGTTCTTCTAACTAACCCTTGGATGTTCTCTGGTATTTCAGCACGAGAAAACATCTCAATCAAAGTCAGTTAAGTTAGGCTATGTTACAGAAAGAAGGTCTGAAAACTGAAGTCAGTTTCCAGACTAACAGGTTGGTTTAAAAAAAAAAAAAAAAGTTAAGTGCCAAAGCAGAATCCCCCAAAAAGATGCAGAGTCTGTTTTAAGAGGGGGCAGAGAAAAGATAACTTATATTACGGTCCTTGCCCTGGACAGCCTGAACTCTGCATTGGGGGCTGCTTCAAACAATACCACACTGGTCCATTTTAATATTTTTTTTAACATTTGCCGTTCAGTTTTTTTGGTTACGTTTACCCCGTGTATGGGGGGCATGGGTGTACTCAGGAGGCATTGCAGAAAACAACCTGGAGTGTTTTCTTCCAATAACTAACAATAGGCTCTCCTAAAGTCAAAAAGCAATGTGTGAGTAAAAATGAAAAAAAAAAAAAAAAAAACACACACCACACACTTTCTCCAATTTTTGGGGCTAAAATGGTTGCATCAATGCACTCCATATACAATATCTCGGGGTGTCTACGTTTCAGATATAACACTTGCATGGCAATAAATAAAACTCAGGTACGTGATAAGTCCCAAACTAAAGATAAGCCTATCAGAAGAAATACTCTCAAATTCAACACAGATTACAAGTCATACAATTGTAACTGAACCTTCCCAAAATCCTGGCAAACCTATGCATGGGGGGCATGGTTGTACTCAGGAGGCCTTGCAGAAAACAACCTGGAGTGTTTTCTTGCAATAACCAACAACAGGCTCCCCTAAATCACACACAAATATGTGTGTAAAAATTTCAATTGAAAAGTTACCACTACACATTTTCTCCAATTTTTTTGTTTGGCTAAAATGGTTGCATCAAAGGCATCAAAACACTCCATATACAATACCGTGGGGTGTCAACTTTTCAAATATATGCACGCTCATGGCAAGAAAATAAATTGGGATAGCTAAAAAGAAAATATGTCAACACATGTCAGAAGTTTTGCATTGCACCCCCCAAACAAACCAACAAACCAACAAACCTATGGATGGTATCACTGTACTCAGGGGATGATGCTGAACACATCAATTGGGGTGTTCTTTGGCAGTAATATATAACACAAGCTGAGAATCCATGCCTAAAGTACGTGAGGAAAAAAAAAAAAAAAAATGACTACCCAAAAGTTTGTCAAAGACTGGTGGTAGAATTAGTGCATGGAAAGTGTTAAAATATCACCATTTGAAATAGGGTGTCTCCTTTGCAAGAATATATGGTTTGATGGGGGTATATTACTTTGGCCAGCTTCAAAAATGTCACAAATGGGACATGGGTGCATGATGACCAGCTGTGAAGGTTCCAACTTGGAAAACAGGAATGCACACCCTCCAAATAAGGTATTTTAACCCCCAGAGAACCCGACACCTGTACATGGGTGGTATCACTGTACTCAGGAGATGTTGCTGAACACATATTGGGTTGTTGTTTGGCATTAACCCTTAAAGTCCTCAGTTTGCATGAAAAGAGTCAAAATACCCCAAGTTTAATACCCTAGGTTGTCTACTTTAAAAAAATATATACATGTAAAGGGTTTTTCAGGGATTCCTGGCAGATATCAGTGTTACAATGTAACTTAGAAACAAAATTTATAAACTATGTAGCACGGATGTTTTTTGGCGGTTGTAGTGGCGCAACAGATTTTGGGGGTCAAAGTTTGAAGTCTTATTTTATCGTATTTAAAACGGTCTGGTCATTAAGGGGTTAAAATAACACTATAGTATCAGTAAAACACAAACTCGTTTTTCTGGCACTATAGGGTTTTTAGGTACCTCTGTCCTTCGGAACCCCCTCCTGCTGGGCTGAAGGGGTAAAATTCCTTCAGCCACTTACCTAAATCCAGTGCCGGGCTCCCTCAGCGCTGGTGACCTCTCCTCCCCCCTGCTGACGTGTGCTTCGAATGCGCTTGTGCGGCCAGAGCCGCGCGCACAGTCAAACCGCCCATAGGAAAGCATTATTCCTATGGACGTCCAGCATGAGTTCAATGCGATTTTCGCGGAAGCGGCCTCAGGGAGACAGCCACTAGAGGCTGAATTAACCCTCAATGTAAACATAGCAGTTTCTCTGAAACTAGGGGGACCTGGCACCCAGACCACTTCATTAAGCTGAAGTGGTCTGGGTGCCTATAGTGGTCCTTTAAAGTGGCCTGGGTGCAGTGTCCCTGTCCCTTGACCCAAAAGCACAGTTTACATTGCAGGGTTAACTCCTCCTCTAGTGGCTGACAGTATGATGTGCATTATGAACATTATAAGTCTGTATTGAGACAAAGGTGTAATATGTGAATTTTACCGAATGAATTTAAAAAAAAAAAAAATAATCGCATGGTTTGCTGCAGCTTTGAATCACAACCGTTGTCCAGCTTGTGCCGGTTATTTTGTTTCTGTATGTACCTTTACTGGAAATAAATTTAGATATAACTTGACCATTTCACTGAGAGTTACTAAGGTGAATGAAACTATACTCTGCAATCAATGAATTAGCAGATGGAGCAACATGACAAATTTTCCATTTTATATGCTGAATTTTCACAAACTGAAGAGGTAAATTAGGATATATGGTTATTGGGTAGGAGGTAGTCATTTACCTGCTTTTGCAGACCTGCAGAGCAAAGTAACTGTCTCACTCAAAGCCAAAGTTTTTGATTGTGACATTTGTCTCAAAGTGATGCATGTCCCTTTAACCCAAGCTGCACATGAGACTCCTACACTTAACCCCTTACTGTCTTCCATATACCCAAAGTGATTAATCCCTTCATTGAGAAACCCTACCAGTGCAGACAGAGCTCCCCCATCTGTGTCCAGAATAACCAAAGGTGGGTAAAAAATGTCATTATTATTATTTTAAGTAAAAAAAAAAAAACAACAACAAATGAGCACTTAACTAAAAATGCTCACTACAAGTTATGGCCAGGTATGCTTGCTTGTTTTTTTTTTTTTTTTACAAGCTAGATTACGGTGCACTGACTATTTTTGATGATTGAGCCAGATTAATTCCAGTCCTCACAAGTAAAAACTTAACTTCCAGATGACAGCATGGGATGAGGAAGCACATGGCTGCTTCCTGTCAAGGTGACTGCAGCTCAAGCTCGTTTAAAAATACTCGCATGCAATGGGGCCACACTAAGTACATGTTCCGTCAAGGAAACATGAGTCACAAAAATGCGGATATGGCAATGAACCCCCTGCCACATCGCGGCATGTGCCAGCCCTGCCCCAGCTCCCGGTGATATGTGCTACTGCCAAGGTCACCAAAATGAGCACCTACCGGGCACAACTACCGCGTCATCACATTACTTACCTGTCACAATGAGCCTCGCCCATCCCTCCTGCAGCCATGGCCAGCATGGAGCTCCCACACCATCACTACATAGCATGCATAGCACACACGGCCAGGGCGGGCCCGGGACTCACCTGACAGCGGCACACGATGTCTGCATCCTGAGCCAACAGATCCACCACCTTCCCCTTCCCCTCATCCCCCCACTGGGCGCCGAGCACCACGGTCACTTTGTTGCCGGGAGCGGTGGCTGCGGGCTGCGCGCTCTCCCCGTTGCTCATTGCTGGCGACACGTTTGTCAGAGACATGATGGTGGCTCTCTGTATCACGGCTCTCGTGGACAGGATGGCGACGGAGACCAGGACTTCCTTTAGTTTCCAGTAACCTAGCACATCACAACACGGCACGCATGGAGGGCTCGATACTCCTCCTTCCCGCTTCAAGTCTCACTGGTATGTGAGTGTGCGGAGCGCGGGTCTGCGAGTTTACACGCAATTGAAATTTGTTTATCGCCACCTGCTGGTGTAACTCAGTCGTTACATTAATATTCCCCCTACCACCGCAATTCTTTCTATTCTCATGATGTCCATTCTGTGGGCCAGGTATTATTTAGCACTCTGTGAAATATAAGATATTGTCACTTGCCATGTTTGTTTTTTTTTAACATATGGATGCTTTGAAGGGGCTAGCTACAATCTGTTTACATGCAGATGGATGAAAACGTTTTTGAGGCCCATTAACCCCTTAACCCAATCAGGACGGAGTCAATAGTGCACGTTCTGATCAAAACAAAATGTAAACAAAAACTGGAATTTTATGGAAAGACAGGAGGCTCCATATTTGCTTATCTTTCTTTACTGTAACTCCCAGCAGCAAAGAAGTAGTTAACAATGTTGTAAAAAATTCAACCAATCATAACACATCATAGAACAATATAGTGCCATCAGACTCCTCCCACTTCCTCTTTCTTTGCTGCTTGCCTCCCAGGTGAGGCTATTTTAATTATGTCGCATAGTTTTACTACTTGATTTTTTAATTGTCATAGATTATTTGATAATTTCTATATGTTAATCCTAGTACTGGGGTAACCCTAATGGCAGAACCTTTTAGGAAGTTTCTGCCATTAGGAACCCCCCTTTTTAGGGAGTTTTTTTACTTCATCTGCTATTGTTCTTTTGACCTTTTTAAAATTTCGGTACACTACACCTTTAATTTGTGCACTAACTTTCAATCTTCCGCCGGGTCGTTTCTTGCTGCATACAGAAACGGCCCGCCGGTTACTTCCCTCCCCTCCCATTGGGGAATCACTTTTTCAACACGGACTCAAAGGAGACCGTTTCTCCTTGTATCAGCCTTTGCGCCTTTTCTAACCGCCTTCCCGCCGTCTGTGGACTGTGAAGCGATCGCGGCGGCCATTTTCCACTCGCAGTACACTTCCCCGCGGCTCCTGTGTTTCCCTACCGGATAGTGAATCATTCTGTGGGCACCAGTGCTGCCCTTTCGGACGGTACGTTATTTTAATTAAACCCTTACTTAAGACCGGAGGGCGTACTATTACGCCCTATTTTAGGTGGCTCTAAACGCCGCCGGGCGTAATAGTACGCCCTCCGGTCTTTCTTTACTTACCCGGTTGGGGGGACTCCCAGGGAGCCCCCGCAGCACGTCCAACCCCGGCCATGTGAGAGTGAGGTCCTTGCGACCTCAAAATCACATGGCCGGGATGGCTGCCTGTAATGACAGGTAGTCCCCCTGCTGGCTGAAAATAAAATAAAAATAAGTTAAAAAGTGTAAAAAAATATATATATATATATACACACACACACACATATATATATATATATATATATATATATATATATATACATATATATATATATATACACACACACACACACACACACACACACACACACACACACACACACAGTCTAGGTGTATTTTACTATTTATATATATATATATATATATATATTAATATCAAATTAGACAGACTGATATTGATTAAATATATATCATTATTGTTATATATATTTATATATAATATAAAAAAATTAAATATGTAAATACGTTAAAAATACAATTAAAAAAATAATGAAAAAATATATAGATGTTTTATTTCGTTCTAACTGTATTGTGATATTAATATATATATTTATATCAAAATACACGTAGAACGAAATAATATATATATCTATATAAATAAATATATACGTATATATCACTATATATATAAAAATATTTTTTTTAAATTATATATATATATATATATATACATACACACACACATACGTATATATACACATATATTAATTCTACATATATATTTATGTAATATTTTTACATAATTAGGTATCTTAATTAATTACAATTTTATGGCAAGACAGGAGGCTTCATATTTGCTTTAACCTTCTTTACTGAACCTCCCAGCAGCAAAGAAATAGTTAAACATATAGAGAAAAAATCAACCAATTTAGGACACATATTAGAACATAACAGTCTGTCAGGCTCCTCCCAAATCCTCTTTCTTTGCTGCTTGCCTCCCAGGTGAGTCTATTCCAATTATAGCTCTCTAATATATATTATTGACCTACCTTATATTGTTTTTTTCCATATATTTTTTGACTCCTTTAATTAACTTTCCCTGTCTCTTTTATTTCCATGAGGTAATGGTGTGTTTATTTTATCTGTGCACTTTACCACATAAACCTTTTCACAGGTCAGCCCACTGTTCAGTCCCTTCCCTGTGCTTTTTATTTATGACTGACTGGGTTTTTTTGTAGTAAAACCTTAATAACCTTTTCCTTGGTGAAATTATCTTCAGACCGCGCCACTGCTGTGGCTGCGGTCCGTTTTAATCACGCCCGCGATCTATTTCCGTACCGCCCGTTTTTTCGCGTCATTTGATTGACACGCAGTTTCCCGCCTTCCTCCTTCTATGCCGGCGGCCATCTTCTGTTCGGCAGTTAGTTTCCGTTCGCGCGCTTTTTCGGTGAACAGCTCTCTGCTACTGGATTGCAGCTCTGTTAGACGGTAAGTTTCATTGCCCCCTGCTGGTACATTTTGTTATTTCATCTGAATATTACACAGAACACTTGCTTATATTAGCCTATTTGTGTTTTTATTTGCAGATTGCCCTCAAACTATACCAATACAGCTCTATGCCTATTAGAGGGTGACCCCCTCTTGCCTTTTTGATTTAAGGGTGATCCCCTTGTGCCTCTTTATTGAGGGTGACCCCCTCGTGCCTTATCTCTCAGGGTGAACCCCTTATATATTTTATTGATTTGCACAGGTTACCCCTGTCATTATTATATTGACAGTTTAACTGCCATAATTGTGGATTAACCCCACTTAGTCCCCTTCAAGGTGACTGCATATTATCTGGGTGAACCCCAATAAGACAGCCCCTGCTTTTACTTGTTTTGTGTAAAGTTTGTTAATATATATAATACAAAAAAAAAAAAAAATTAACAAAAATAAAATAAAAGTTGTTTAATATACCTTTTGGTATACTGATTCTGTGGTGAACCCACTACTATTTTACTGGTCACCATGTCGGACCAACCAGAACCTGCAATATCAGCAGAATTAAAAGCCTGGCTTCAAGCTGCAATTGCAGACTCTATCCCCAAAGCCTTGGCAGCATTTCATGACCAGACAGCCACTACTGCCACCATCTCGCAGTTGTCAGACTCTGATGATTCCAGGGTCTCTGACCATGACGAAGCCCCACGTAAACGCCCGTGGAAGGGTAACAGTGCTTCTGCTGGCAAAGGCAAAGCCCCAGCAAAGACAGCTAAATTGTCTCATGCCAAACCCACTTTGACCTCAGAATCCGACCTCTTAAAGGATTCAACCTCTGGCTATCACCTACGAGTGATAGACGAATACGTATCCAGAGGAGGATCTCCCAGGTGACCCTTCCCCTTCTGAATTTGTTACAGAGACTTTCCTCCTACCCCAAACCCAGTCCTTTCAGGACACTGACCCTATGTCCACTACTAATTTAGACAATACTAAGGACGATATCCTACTGGATACCAATGGTTGTCCTCTATTTGACCCACGCTGCATCAGACACCCTCGTTCAGCGGAATGGACACCCCCTGATCACATTGCAAAATATTGCAGATTATGGCTTTGTAAACCCTTAGAAAAGGAGATTAGGGCCAAATTAAGAGCAGAATGTCCACGGCCTATGATCCCTGATAAGGTGGCTGTCACCCCTGAACTTGACCCACTCCTGGTCACTTTTCTAACTAAGACGGGTAAAGATCCCCGCAAAGGAATCGAAGTTGGCTTGATGGATATAGCAGGCCCGCTTATCCCGATTTTTATAATTGATGATGAGACGCTAGCAGGAGGCAATTTTGACGCACACATGGTGCGTGAATGGGCACAAAGAGCGTTATGCCTGTTAGGCAACGCCAATGTAGCTATTTCCGTTGAACGGCGTAAAGCCGTGTTACATAAAATTGATGCCAAATTGGCAGAACTAGGCACCAAAGAACTTGGTCCAGAGGTTAACGGACTATTATTCGGGGACAGGTTCATACGAGACCTGAATAAACACGTATCCGTGTTTACCTCCCTTAACAAGGCACAATGGAACCTTCGCAGGGTGTTCAGACCCCAGCGTTTTTCCGGGAGAGCTGGTCGCTATAGGGGCCGAACGACTGGCAGAGCTGCCTTCACAGGCTACAGGCCTCAACCAGCAGACTCATGGAATTCGGGCAATACCCGTTTCTACCACAAGCAGTTCTTTCCCTCTAGACGTTCCATCAGAGGACGTGGATATGCTTCCCTCTTATTCTCAAGTTCCTATTGCAGGTCGGCTAACCCTTTTTTTCCAACAGTGGTCTCTATTAACTCAGGATCCATGGATCCTTCAAACTGTATCTGGTTTCCATATAGATTTTGCAAACGACCCTCTACAAGAGTTCCCCCCTCCACCTCTGCACATGTCTCAAGAGGACAATGCGACTTTGGAGGCCGTGCTAAACGACCTTGTCGCCAAGGGCGCTATAGAACGTTCTCGATCCCCTCACAGATTCATAAGCAACATATTTCTGGTCCGAAAACAGTCAGGGGACTTTCGACCATTTATCAACCTGAAAGACCTAAACACTTTTATTGTTTACCAACATTTCAAAATGGAGGGTATCCACCTCCTTCAAGACCTACTCTGCGAGGGAGACTGGTTCTCCCGTTTAGACTTGACAGATGCTTACCTCACGGTTCCTATAACACCGGCCCATCGCTGTTTCCTACAGTTCAGATGGCATCAAGACTTATGACAGTTCACATGCCTTCCCTTCGGACTCTGTTCCACACCCTGGTGTTTCACCAAGCTGATGAAACCGGTCATGGCCTTGCTACGCTCCCAAGGGATTCGCTCCATCATATATCTGGACGATATCCTCCTTATGGCTCGGGACCCAGGCACTCTACGCCTCCATACAGACATGACCACAGCTCTGTTACAAAACTTGGGGTTCGTGATCAATGTCCAAAAATCCATCCTCACCCCATCTCAGGTGGTTCAATTCCTAGGATTCCAAATAGATTCCGTTTTGGCTGTCCTACAACTCCCTTCAGTAAAGATCAAGAACATCAAAAAAGACATCAGAAAAATTCTAGCCTCTTCGACTATCCGCCTTCGCGACTTAGCTCGCATAATCAGACTACTCTCCGCCTCAATTCAGGCGATCTTCCCAGCTCCTTTACATTACCGAGCAATGCAATGTCTGAAGACTCGCTCGTTACGTCACTCTGCATCTTACGATCAACAGATCTCCTTGACAGACAAAGTCCGACTCGAATTGAACTGGTGGCTACACCATATGGAGGCATGGAATGGGAGAGCGATCTTTGGATCACAGCCAGATTACATCCTAGAATCAGATGCCAGTCTGCTGGGCTGGGGTGCATCATGCGTAAATCTCTCTACCGGAGGCTCTTGGTCCCCATCAGAACGAGCATTGCACATCAATTGCCTCGAGTTGATTGCCGGGACCTTTGCGATTCGCAGTTTCGCAAAGGACTCCTACAATTGTTCCCTAGTACTGAGAATGGACAACATCTCAGCTGTTCAATACGTGAATCGTTTAGGGGGATCCCGTTCCAAAATGCTCTCAGACCTCACAAAAGAACTATACCAGGAACATCTCCCTGCGAGCGGAGTATCTACCGGGTTCAGACAACTTAGTCGCAGATTGGTTCTCTCGACACTGGAGAGACTCCAGCGACTGGCAATTGGACCCACACGTTTTTTACTGTCTCCATCTTCTTCGGGGTCCATTCAATATCAACCTATTTGCGTCTCGTCTGAACCGACAGACGGACACTTTTTTCAGTTGGTTGCCGGATCCGACCTCTCTGGCAGTAGACGCCATCCTTCAATCTTGGCCAATGACCGGCGCTTATGCCTTCCCTCCGTTCTCCATGATCCTTCGCACTCTCCATCATCTCAGGACTCAGGGGACCACAATAACACTGCTGACCCCTTTTGTGGCGTACCCAGCCATGGTTCCCCAATCTCTTGGAGATGTCGGTGAATTATCCACTACTGCTACCTGCCTCGCACGATCTTCTCAAAGATCCCGCAGGCAATTTTCACCCTCTTGCGTTGCAGGGTCATCTCCAGCTAGTGGCCTGGACTGTTTCAGGGGATCCTGGAATGCCGCAGGACTTTCGGAGTCTGCTAGAGCACTCTTATGGGACTCATGGGCCCCCGGGACTAGACGCTCTTACCTCTCAGCCTGGCGAGTTTGGCATCGCTGGTGCTTGGAAAGGTGTATTGATCCCGTTTCAGCTTCTTTGATTAACGTCATGAACTTTTTGTCCTCTCTTTTTGATCAAGGTAAATCCTACAGATCCATTAATGTGTTTCGTTCAGCAATTTCGGCAGCTCATGGCCCCATTGATAATACAGCAATAGGTAAACACCCCTCCATCTGTAGACTGTTGCGTGGCATTCGTCTTGCTCGACCTCCTGTCCCAAAATATTCTAATTTTTGGGATGTTGCTCTTGTTTTGTCCTTCCTAGAGACTTGGCCACCCAATGAAGCACTCTCTTTACGACAACTGTCGGCCAAATTAGCTTTGCTCCTCTGCTTGGTTTCTTTTAGGAGAGTCTCTGATATTCAAGCATTTGACTTTCACGCTATTGAATTCACGCCTCAAGGTATATGTTTCAACATTTCTCGCCGCACTAAAACTAATTCCTTAACGATTACTTACCCTTATTTTGCCGACAGACCATCGCTTTAAGTTGCTCGTTGTGTCCAACACTACGTCGCCTCTACATCACCTCTACGTCCCCTTACGGGCCCCCTGTTTATCTCATATGTGCGACCACACAAGCCAGTGTCTTGTCCCACGATTGCCCGCTGGATTAAATGGCTTCTAGATTCAGCGGGCATAGATTCATCTTTTGGCGCTCATTCTGTCAGAGGTGCTCCTGCCTCTTCCGCCTTTATAGCTGGGGGATCCCTTGCAGACATCCTAAAATGCACTGATTGGTCTAGAGAATCTACCTTCCGTACCTTCTATTTTCGACAATCGTCCCATGCTTCTTTTTCTTTGGTTTCCACGCTTTAAAACAGCAAATATGAAGCCTCCTGTCTTGCCATAAAATTCGGGATTATTCTAGCTTTAGTGACTGAATAATCTAAATTTTATTAAAGACAGGAGGCGAATATTTTCCCATCCTATTGATCTCCCACCCAGATTTTTTTTCAGATCACATGTACTCTTAAAATGTTTTCTAGGTTTCTTGTGAGACTTTATATTTATCTGACTTTATCTGACGGTGCTTATCAATCTGCCTGGTTCTGATTATTTTAAATTTTGCAATAGTTATACTCGTAATATCCAGGGGGTAGATCTGTAAATGTAGATATCTTGCGGACACCCAGTCCAAGTGACCATACTTTCACGATCTTTCTCTGTCTTTTAGTGTGAAGTTTCTCTACATGAGCCACGAAGACTACGTTCCTTTGGTCTCTAGTATCGGCTGCGTTCTGGTTTACATGGTTGATGGATTACTCAAGTTTACACGGTTGACTACACTTATGATCGGCTGCATCAGAAAGAGGATTTGGGAGGAGCCTGACAGACTGTTATGTTCTAATATGTGTCCTGATTGGTTGATTTTTTCTCTATATGTTTAACTATTTCTTTGCTGCTGGGAGGTTCAGTAAAGAAGGTTAAAGCAAATATTCGCCTTCTGTCTTTAATAAAATTTAGATTATTCAGTCACTAAAGCTAGAATAATCCCGAATTAGCAAGACCTGCCTGACAACCCATGCCGAAAGTAAAGGGATTTTAATTTGCTAGCACTATATTTAACCCTATAACTTTCCAAGACACCATAAAACCTGTACATGGGGCGTACTGTTCTACTCGGGAGACTTCGCTGAACACAAATATTAGTGTTTCAAAACAGTAAAATGTATTACAATCATGATATCACCAGTAAAAGTGACGTTTTTTGCATTTTTTACGCACAAACAGCACTTACACGGACGATATTATTGCTGCGATACTTTTTACTGTTTTGAAACAAATATTTGTGTTCAGCGAAGTCTCCCGAGTACAACAGTACCCCTCATGTACAGGTTTTATGGTGTTTTCAAAAGTTACAACGTCAAATATAAAGCTTGTGTTTCATTTTTTTCACATTAAAATTCGCCAGATTGGTTAAGTTGCCTTTGAGACCTTATGGTAGCCCAAGAATGAAAATGACCCCTATGATGGCATACCGTTTGCAATAGTAGACAACCCAAAGTATTGCAAACGGGATATGTCCAGTCTTTTTTAGTAGCCACTTAGTCACAAACACTGGCCAAAATTGGCGTTTTTTGCATTTTTCACACACAAACAAATATTAACGCTAACTTTGGCCAGTGTTTGTGACCAAATGGCTACTAAAAAAGACTGGACATACCCCATTTGCAATACCTTGGTTTGTCTACTATTGCAAATGGTATGCCATTATGGGTGTAAATTTCATTCCTGGCTACTATAAAGTCCCAAAGGCAACGTAACCAATCTGGCGAATTTCAATTTCTAATGTAACATGCTATATTTGACCCTGTAACTTCCTAAAACGCCATAAAACCTGTACATAGGGGGTACTGTTTTACACGTGAGACTTTGCTGAATACAAATATGTGTATTTTATTGCAGTAAAAGCAAACAGTATTATGACATTGACAGTTAAAATGTCATGTAGAACTAAAACATTTTTTTTAAACATCTTATTTTCTCCCCTTTTTTTTATATTAAATTATGTTTCATAGCTAAATATTTGATATTAAATGAAAGCCCTTTTTCCCCTGAATAAAATGATATAAAATAAGGGTGGGTGCATTTAATATGAAAGAGGTGAATTACGGTTAGACAGACATGTAGCGCAAATGCCAGGTTTTGTTTACATTTTGTTTCGTTCACAATGTGTACATTTGGCTCCGTCCTTAAGGGATTAAAGGTAAATTTCTTCCTAAAAACGATCAGTATTCTGATCATAATTTTCTTGTATATCTTTACAGGTTTGCTCCAGACAAGACCAACCTGCTAAGCAAACTGGGTGAATTCCTTTCCCTACACTCAATTGTATTCCTTGTATACATTCCCAATTCATTAAAAAATAATTGTGTGGCTGACACCACCTTTGTTTCTGCTGTGGGTGATCCCCACCTATTTACTAATAACAATACTTTGTGTGGCTGACACCACCTTGTTTATTTTGTGGGTGACCCCCACCTTATTTCTACATATATTTCTGTACTATATTGGTGATTATCACCATTTGTTTTTCTCCAGTGGGTGACCCCCACCTCATAAGCTATTGTGTATATATATTTTTATATTGTACCAAGTGGTTGATCACCACCTCTAGTTATTGGGTGACCTCTCCCCCCTAGTTTGACCTTTAGAGTTTATTTGTGCCTAACAAATTGTGGGTGACCCCCACTGTTTCTACTCTCGTGTGGGTGACCCCCACCTCTCCAGTATTCTGAGTTACCTCATCTTTTAAGTGCCAACCCTGATTTATATATTTTTTTTATTAACAACTACCTGTAGTTGTTAAGCTGCCTTCATTAGCATTTTCCCTATAATTTTCTTAATATTAATAAGACATTATGTCAGATCGCCAAGACCCTGCAATTTCTGCAGAACTTCGGGAATGGCTTTTCTCCACTATTGCGGATTCCATTCCCAAGGCTTTGGCAGCCTATCATGAGCAAACTGCTACAGAGGTTCATCCCTCTACCTCAGAGGATTCCCACCTCTCAGACCAAGAAAGCGCTCCGCACAAAAGACCCTGGAAAGGGAATAGCGCTACTGCGGGCAAAGGCAAAGCTCCTGCAAAAAATTTTAAACACTCCCTGCCATGCGCTATGCAGGATCCCACAGACCCTCTAGAGGGATCTACCTCTCGATTATCTGGCCATATTTTAAATGATACCACCTACTCTGATTAGGATCCCACAGTGTGTAATGACATGAAGGGGTGCTGCCCTGGAGCAGCACTGTCACTTTAAATGTGGGAACCACTATAGCAAAGAAATAAAGGCCAAGACACAAATTAATAGGTTAAATCAAGAAATATATATATATATATATATATATATATATATATATATATATATATATATATATATACACACACACACACACACACACATACATACATACATACATACACAGACAAGGCCACAAAATATATACAGTAAATCAAAATAAGCACGAATCGTGCAGGCAACAAATACTGTAACAGTCCTTTGGTATAAGGGCAGGATTGTGCAGCTACCACGAGTATCAGGTAGGGCACAGATCCAGAGTCACAAGACTAATGTAGTGACATCAAGAAGCAAAACCAGAAGTCGAATAAATGAGCAAGGCTGCAGGGACAGGATCACTGGTAGTAAAGCAGAGACCACGGAACCAGAGTACAGGATCGGAGGACACAGCAACGAAGGACCAGGAGGACACAGCAATGAAGGACCAGGAGGACACAGGATGAAGACCAGGAGAACACAGGACACAGGACCAAGTCACAGTATGCAGGAGCCAGGAGCCAGGAACACAGGAGACCAGGGAAACAGGAAACAAAAGGCAATGATCTGGCAAGGAGTGAGGGGGGAGCCCAAACTAAATAGGTGCTAAACAAGGACCAGGTGAAGTGCTTAATAATACTCTATATATACCCATACCACATCATCATAACTAGTGTGTGTGCCATATATTATATATTATAACCCATTTTGTGTGTAGTATGTCATAGAAAATATATATTGTAAATATATAAATCTACCCTCTGTCTACCTCTCTCTCATTTATGATATTATATCAGGCATGGAGTTTCATCATGTGTTTCAGCCAGAGAGCACGCACCGAGAGTTGAGCATTTGTATACATGTCATAGTGTCCAAATGGCAAATGAAATGCCAATGGGCGGAGATGCATTAGATTTCCAAAAAGAGGGAAGGCCAGCGTCCAAAAAGGTGCTGGAAAAACTAATGTACCTTAATGCTTTACACTCAGATAGGGCAAAGGGGGTGGGAGATGTGGGGGCAAACATCTGGAAAACAAAGGTTTTTCTCTCTCTCTTTTCTCTGTCTATAGTCTCCTTCTATCTCTGTCTCAGGACATCTGGTCAGTCTGTCTTCTGAGTATGTCAAATTCACTATGGCAAATCAAATTGGAGGGATAATATGTTTGTCCAAGCGCAGACACCTATTCACAGCTTTTTGTTCCTTTAAAAACATGTATAGTGTTTATCAGTCAAATTTGCCATCAGACATAAACAAAATTATCATAGCGATAGCATGATGTCACCCTGACTCGAAGGGAGAATCGCACCCAGAAATGAGAATAATGTGCCTGATGGATTGTCAGCTTTTGCAAATAATAGATTCTCGGATTAGAATGTCAAAAGGAATGTATATTGAGGTTCTCTGAGGACCAAAATTAAGAAACCCCCCCTGTACCCATGATGATGATATTTTCAAAATGTCCTTTGACCCAGTCAGTCAATTTACTTTCAAGAATTGAACAAGCTTGAGGTAATTACTTAAAGAGCATTATTTAGAGACAAATTATTGCTTTCTCTGCAGATTTAAACAATCTGCCCATAAAGCAAACCAGTAAAAAAGCGCATTACACTTTAAGAAAACAAAGACTGATCGAAAGAGCTACTCGCTACCAGAGAGCAGATTTTACTCTGCAAGGCCTTACCCACAGGTAGCCACCCACAGACATTCGTACCTATTCATGACCCTAATGGCACCAGAGGCTCTATTCGAGGACGTGGTTCTGCATCCCTGCGTGGACGCACTGCTTCAGGTAATGGACCTTACTTATTTAAAAAAATGTACCAATTGCAGGTCGATTAACCCTTTTTTTCCAACAGTGGAAACTACTTTCTCAGGATCACTGGATCCTTCATACAGTCAGGGGTTTCAAAATAGATTTCCTCACACACCCCATTCAAAGTTTTCCTCCGTCACCTTTAGGGATGTCGGAAGCAGACAAAATAACCTTAAACTCAGAGTTACACAAACTACTAGACAAAGGGGCGATCGAACACTCGCCTTTCCCTTACACCTTCCTCGGCAACATTTTTCTTGTCCGAAAAAAGACGGGAGACCACCATCCTATTATCAATCTCAAAGAACTGAATCAATTTATTACATACCGTCATTTCAAGATGGACCGTATCCATCTTCTCAGGGACCTACTTTGCGTGGGAGACTGGTTCTCCAGATTCGACCTCAGGGATGCCTCTCTCACGGTCCCAATCGCACCAAGTCATCGTGCCTTCCTTCAATTTCTCTGGCAAGACGAAATTTGGCAGTTCACCTGCCTTCCTTTTGGACTTTGCTCCGCCCCTTGGTGTTTCACCAAGTTAATGAAACCGGTCATGGCACTACTCCGTTCTCAGGGAGTACGTTCCATCATATATCTAGACGACATTCTGATTATGGCCCAAGACCAACATTTGCTTCGCAAACACACGCACATGACCTCTGCTCTCCTTCAAAACCTTGGTTTTTTCATAAATTTCCAGAAGTCAGATCTGGAACTCTCTCAGATAGTCCAGTTTCTGGGCTTTCAAATAGATTCGGTTCAGGCAACTTTACAACTGCCTTACTCCAAGATCAAAAACATAAAAAAAGAAATTCACAAATTACTCTCTTCACAGCGATCTCGGCTCCGTGACCTTGCACACATTCTTGGACTCTTGTCCGCATCAATCCAAGCTATATTCCCGGGCCTTTACACTACAGAGCAATGCAACGGTTAAAAACGTCCTACTTGCATCGCTCAACCTCTTACGACCAATTCATATCTCTGACAGACGAAGTTCTCATCAAACTCCACTGGTGGCTTCGCAATATGGAAGCCTGGAATGGGATAGCGATCTTCGGATCTCAACCAGATTTTATCCTGGATTCTGATGCAAGCCTCTTAGGTTAGGGTGCCAAATGTGCTCAAACCTCCACACGGGGTCTCTGGTCCCCATCAGAACAGGCACTCCACATAAATTGTATTGAGCTCATTGCAGGATCCTTCGCAATCCGCAGCTTTGCCAAGGACGCCTACAACTGCTCCCTGGTACTACGGATGTACAACATCTACGCGGTGCGGTATGTAAACCGACTTGGAGGGTCCAAATCCAAACTTCTGTCCGATCTCACCAAGGACCTGTACCAATTCTGCCTGGACAGGAACCTGTCCATTCGAGCGGAACACCTCCCAGGACCCGACAATTTAGTCGCGGGCTGGTTTTCGCGTCATTGGAGAGATGCCAGCGATTGGCAATTAGACCCTTTCCTGTTTCACCACATTCGTATATTACGGGGACCCCTCACATTAGACCTCTTTGCATCTCGCCTGAATCGTCAGACAGACGATTTCTTCAGCTGGCTACCTTCTATCTCTGACAGTCGACGCTTTTCTGCAACCTTGGCCGCGGAGAGGAGCTTATGCTTTCCCTCCTTTCTCGATGATTCAACGGACCCTTTACTGAGTCAAAGCTCAAAGGGTCAGGATAGTAATAATCACTCCACTATGGAGGGCCCAGACTTGGTTCCCCACCCTCCTGGAACTTGATTACCCCATCCTGCTATCTTGTTCCTTTCAGGTCCTCAGGAACCCTGCGGGCGATTACCACGCACTCGCCCTACAGGGTCATCTTCAACTAGTAGCTTGGACAGTTTCAGGGGAGCTTGGCATGTCGCAGGACTTTCACGCACAGCTCAAACACTCCTATGGGACTCGTGGGCTCCAGGAACCAGACGAACCTACCTCTTCGCATGGCGGATTTGGGTCAGCTGGTGTCTGGAAAGGGACCTCAATCCCGTTTCAACACCTCTTTCACCCATTTTAATTTTTTTATCCTCTCTCTTCGATCAGGGTAAATCATACCGATCGATTAATGTTTTTCGCTCCGCCATTTCAGTGGCCCATGACACTATTGATAATTCTTTGGTTGGGAAACACCCTTCCGTGTGCAGACGTCTACGGGGCATACGTTTGACAAGGCCTCCTACTGCCAAATATTCTAACTTCTGGGATATTTCTAAGGTTTTTACACTGTTGGATTCCTGGCCTTCTAACGAGGCCTTATCCCTACGCCAACTTTCTGCGAAATTGGCCCTGCTCCTGTGCCTGGTGTCTCTCCGCAGAGTCTCAGACGTTCAGGCCTTTGACTCTCATGCTGTGGCCTTCGCACCAGACGGTGTCAGATTTACTATTACTAGACGCACTAAGACTAATTCCTCCTCAGTTTTTTACCCATACTTTCCCGACAGACCGTCTCTCTGTGTGGCCCTGTGTACCCGTTGTTACATTGAGAACACTATCTCTCTACGTTCCCCTACTGGACCTCTCTTTGTCTCTTACGTTAGACCTCACAAACCGGTCTCTTCCCCCACGATCGCACGCTGGATAAGATGGTTGCTTACCCAAGCAGGAATTGATCAATCATTCGGTGCTTACTCCGTTAGAGGTGCGGCCGCATCCTCTGCCTTTCGCGCAGGCAGCTCGCTGGCAGATATTCTCTCCTCAGCAGATTGGTCAAGGGAATCTACCTTTCGAACTTTTTATTTTAAACCTACATCACATGCGGCTTGTTCCTTTATCCAAGAGCGTTAAAACAGCAAATCTAAATTTTATTAAAGACAGGAGGAGAATATTTTCCCTCCCTTCGTTCACTCTGGAACCCACCCTTAGGGTAAGTCTCCTTCTCTACTGTTAATGCATTTTACACTCTCTTGCAATCTGATTGTTGTAGGTATACGATTTTGTTAGCCTAGTAAGATCTAGTCCTACATCGCATTGTACCATTATGATCTTTAAATCCTACCAGATAATCTGAGCTATCACTTTACAGTGCTTACTTATGTTTTTTCTCTTGTCTAAGAGACCATACTTTCACGAAGTTTCTCTTCTTCTCTCCTAGTGTGAAAATCTCATGTTGATCTACTCGACAACACGTTTACATGGTTGACTTCATTGCGTTACACCTGAGTTACGGTTCCAGAATGTTTCCAGTTTACATGGTTGATTCTACTACTCATCGGCACCACCACGAAAGAGGAAGTGGGAGGAGTCTGATGGCACTATATTGTTCTATGATGTGTTATGATTGGTTGAATTTTTTACAGCCTTGTTTACTTCTTTGCTGCTGGGAGTTATAGTAAAGAAAGATGAGCAAATATTCGCCTCCTGTCTTTAATAAAATTTAGATTATTCGTTCACTGTAAACTAGAATAATCCCTAATTTGCGCTATATGTCTGTTCAACCGTAATTCACCGCTGTCACATTAAGTGCACCCACACTTATTATATATAATTTTGTTCAGGAGAAACAGGACTTTCATTTATCATTAACTATTCATATATGGAACATAATTTATTATGAATAAAATGTAAAAAAATGTGAGAAAATAAGATTCTTTTTAAAAATTTGTATTTCCGTCTGACATTTTAGCTGTGAATGTCATAATACTGTTAGATTTTACTGCAAAAAAATGCACATATTTGTAATCAGCAATGTCTCACGAGTACAACAGTACCCCCCATTAACAGGTGTTATGGTGTTTTGGAAAGTTACAGGGTCAAATACAGAACGTTCCATTTTCACATTGAAATTTGCCAGATTAGTAATGTTACCTTTGAGACGGTGTAGTAGCTCAGGAATGAGAATTACCCCCATAATGGCATACCATTTGAAAAAGTAGACAACCCAAGGTATTGAAAGTGGGGTATATTTAGTCTTTTTTAGTAGCCACTCAGTCACAAACACTGGCCAAAGTTAGCGTTCATATTTGTTTTTGTGTGAAAAAAAGCAAAAAAATAATATTTGGCCAGTGTTTGTGACTAAGTGGCTTCTAAAAATGACTAGACATACCCCATTTGCAATACCTTGGGTTGTCTACTTTTGCAAACGGTATGCCATCATGGGGGTAATTCTCATTCCTGGGCTACCATACGCTCTCAAGGGCAACATAACCAATCTGGCAAATTTCAATGTCAAAAAAATGAAATGCAAGCCTTATATGTGACTCTCTAACTTTCCAAAACACCATAAAACCTGTACATGGGGGGTACTGTTATTCTTGGGAGACTTCGCTAAACACAAATATTAGTGTTTTAAAAGAGTAACAATAATATAGTCCATAAAAGTGCCGTTTGTTTGTAAAAAATGCAAAAAACTTCACTTTTACTTAAAATATCATCGTTGTAATACAATTTACCAGTTTGAAACACTAATATTTGAGTTCAGCGAAGTCTCCCGAGTAAAACAGTACCCCCTATGTACAGGTTTTATGGTGTCTTGGAGAGTTACAGGGTCAAATATAGTGCTTGCGAATTAAATTCTCTGCACTTTCTCCCTGTGTTGTCAGGCATGTCAATCAAATTTTAATTAATCAAATCACATAATTATGTTAAAAGATTACTTAAATATACACGTAGAATTTTAATATATATGCATTTATAGGTATTTAAATTCTACGTGTATACTAATGTAATCTTTTATGTAATTATTTGTATTTATATATATATATATATATATTTGCGGTTATTTGTATTTTATATATAAATAGATATATATAGAATGTAATTCTAAGTGTATTTTGTTACCAATATATATATATTAATAACAAAATACAGTTAGAATGAAATTACATATGAATATATCATTTATATTAAATTTTGTTTCAATATTTTATTTATTATTGTAATTATACGTGTGTATATATATATATATATATATAATAAATGTGTATATATCTATTATATATATAATATATATACATATATATATATGTAACATCATTCTAAGTGTATTTTAATACTAATATATGTACTTATATTAATATTAAAATACACTTTGTATGACGTTACATATATATAATATGTATATATATTATATATTTATATATATATACATATATTATATATATATAAATAAATGTCTATTTTATTTTAAACATGTTTAATTCTTTTTTTTTTTTTACTTTCCCACCAGCAGGGGGACTGTCTGACACTTCAGACAGTCCCCCTGCTGGCAGATCCACAGCCAGCTATAGGGGGCCATGTGATCGCTCTTTGAGAGTGATTACATGGCCCCCTGGGGCCTCATTTGCCGGGGAGGGCTGCCTGGGCTGTCAGGCAGCCCTCCAGAAGAGGATTGCGGCGGAGGTGAGTACTGCGGACCTCCAGGGGCAGAAAGCCGTTACGGCGTTCTATGCCGCCGCAACGGCTTTAAAGCCCTTTTAATGCGGGACAGCATAGAACGCCATAACGGCGTTAAGGGGTTAAGGACTGAGCCAAATGTACACGTTGTGAACAAAAAAAAACACATAAACAAAACCTGGCATTTTCGTTATATGTCTGTCCAACCGTAATTCACCTCTTTCATATTAAATGCACCCACCCTTATTATATATCATTTTATTCAGGGGAAACAGGGCTTTCATTTAATATCAAATATTTAGCTATGAAACATAATTTAATATGAAAAAAATGGGAGAAAATAAGAAATTTTGTTATTTTTTTAGTTCTACATGACATTTAATTTTATTATTTGTGTTTCAAAACAGTAAAAAGTATCACAGCAATAATATCGTCCGTGTAAGTGCTGTTTGTGTGTGAAAAATGCGAAAAACATCACTTTTACTGGTGATATCATCGTTGTAATACATTTTACTGTTTTGAAACACTAATATTTGTGTTCAGCGAAGTCTCCTGAGTAAAACAGTACCCCCCATGTACAGGTTTTATGGTGTCTTGGAAAGTTATAGGGTTAAATATAGTGCTAGCAAATTAAATTCCCTATACTTTCGGCATGGGTTGTCAGGCAGGTCCCCCTAATTGTAATTAATGAAAATACCTAATTATGTAAAAATATTACATAAATATATATGTAGAATTAATATACGTATATATATGTATATATAATTTTTTCAAAATATTTTTATTTATATATAGGTATATATGTAGTGATATATACGTATATATTTATGTATATAGATATATATATTATTTCGTTCTACGTGTATTTTGATATAAATATATATATTAATATCACAAAACAGTTAGAACGAAATAAGACACATCTATATATTTTTTAATTATTTATTTTTAATATTTTTTTTATTTTATTTTTTAACGTATTTACTTATTTTTTTATATGATATATAAATATATATAACAATAATTATATATATATATATTTAATCAGTATCAGTCTACGTGTAATTTGATATTAATATATATAAATATATATAATTATATATATATTAATAGTGAAATACACCTAGACAGTGTATGTGTGTGTATGTATATGTGTATATATATATATACTTAGATCATATATATATATATATATATATATATATATATAATATTTGTGTTCGGGGCATTCTCATCGGATATGAAATACGCTGGTGAAGAGGAATAAAGTAAAAGGAAATAGTCGGTTGAGGTGTGCCGAAACCGATGTATGCTGTAGGCCGGTAAATAAAGTGGGCAAAAAGAGATAAATCAAAGAAAACATTTATTCAGAAAACATAGTACATTATTACATATTAAATAGACATCTTAATGAACGCCCTCCTAATCTCTTGGACTGGGTGTGGGATGTAAGTGGCGTAAGCCGAGGACTTCCAGCGACCCAGTGTCTTAATTACGTGTGCTGGAATGTCTTGGCTAGATGCCGTGGAGGCCGCTCTGATTCTGAAGGAGTGCCCTGAGTAGTTGCTAGGGTTAAGACCAAGTCTGGTGATAAGCATATGGACATAAAGCATGAATATTGCCGTTGTAAGAATTGCATCGTGTAGTATTAGTAGTGGTTTTGTGGTGCGTGTTGGTGTTGTAGCTAAGAAAGCGTCCAGTACTTTCACCGGACATCAATTGTTCCCTGTGGGGTAGTAGGTTATGTGAACCGGTTCCCCCATCTGACTTGTTTTGGTCTTAGGTAGGGTCAGGACGTAGTAGTCTGTGTGTTTCATGAGGTAAGAGGTGAGGAGGCACCCTTGGCTATGGTGCTGGCCACTAATGGTGAATTCTCTTGGTCTAAGAAACCCATAAAACGCTAGATAAATGGCAGTTTTAATGACCGCATTCGTATGGGGTTCAAATGGTGCCTGGTCGAGAAGGTCGGACAAGGATTTGAACATTTTAATGTCAATGGCAAGTCTCATGGGTGTTGCAGGGCCGTCTGCTTTTGTTATGCCTTTCAGTAGTGTTCGGATGGGATAAGAAGTTAAGAACCCTTCGTGGTTAGGGAAGGAGAAATACATATGGTGTTGTATCCCCGTGAGGTACAGCTTAATAGTATTATGTGAGAATTTAAATTTAAGGTGGCAAAAAGATGCAAAAGCTATCAGTGAAGAAACCTCGAACCAGTTGGCTAGGTGATGGTCAGACATGAATTGTTTGTACAAGTGAAAAGCTCTGTGATACGCGTGTTGGGTGCTGGTGGATGAGGCTAACTTGGTGAGAACGTGGCTGTGCTGAAGTAGTTCGTCTACTCCATGATAAGATCTTGGAAAGTTGGAGCTGGGGTTGCTACACGAGCTGCCGAGGGTAGGGACAGTCTGAAAGCCTGAAATTGAAAGCGAGATAGTTGGTCAGCTGCCGTGTTGTATATGCCGGGAACATGAGATCATACAATGTGGAACTGATGCGTAGCCGCCAGCAATGTCAGTTTCCTAAGGAAACTCATAATCGCCAAGGAGGAAGAGCGACCTTTATTGATAATGTGGCATATTGCCAGGTTGTCAGAAAAGCAGTGTACGGACTGACCTTTCCACAACCTACACCAAGTGACAGCTGCAGCAACTATCGGGTATACTTCAAATAGGGCTGAGTTAGTGTGAAAACCCTCAATGCCCTGTGTTTCTGTAGGCCAGGTCCCCCAGAGCCATTCTGTGCCGAAAACGGCCGAATATCCCGCGGATGATGCCGCGTCTGTCCAAATGACCGGTGACTGTGAATCAATCTGCGGGAGGAACATGCTCCTCCCATTCCAGTCTGAAAGGAATTTGTACCACATCTGAAGGTCAGCGGTCGCAGGACAGTTCAAGGATATGTGGACATAGTCGTTGGAGAAAGTGGGGAACAGGGCTACTACATTGTAGTTCTTTACGACTGCAAGACCCGCTGTGCATGTAGTGGCTAATATCGTGTTGGATGTGAACGATCTTTTCTCTAGGGAGGCTGGCCATCATTGTTGATGAATCCAGCAGAATACCAAGAAAGTTTATAATTGTGTCTGGTCCTTCGGTTTTAGTGGGTCTCACGGGGACACCAAGGGAGGTGAATAGTTTGACTGCTTTGTCTAGACTACATGGGGGGTTGGAATTAGATTCGATGAAAAGAAAATCATCTAAGTAATGTATCACATTTGGGCACCTGCAGGTATTGAGGAGGAGCCAACACAAAGCTTCTGCGAACGTGTCAAAAAATCCTCGGACTACTCTTGGCCCCAAAGGTGAGCTTTGTAAAAAAGTAGTAGGCGTCTTGCCACTTAAAGGACCACTCTAGGCACCCAAACCACTTTAGCTTAATGAAGTGGTCTGGGTGCCTGGTCCTTCTAGGGTTAACCCATTTTTTCAGAAACATAGCAGTTTCAGAGAAACTGCAATTTTTATGAATGAGTTAAGCCTTCCCCTATTTCCTCTAGCGGCTGTCTCATTGACAGCCGCTAGAGGCGCTTGCGTGCTTCTCACTGTGATTTTCACAGTGAGAGCATGCAAGCGTCCATAGGAAAGCATTATTCAGCCGCATGGGAGGAGAAGAGGAGGATCGGAGGAGGAGAGCTCCCCGCCCAGCGCTGGAAAAAGGTAAGTTTTAACCCCTTTCCAGAGCCGGGCGGGAGGGGGACCCTGAGCGTGGGGGCACCCTCAGGGCACTATAGTGCCAGGAAAACGAGTGTTTTCCTGGCACTATAGTGGTCCTTTAACGCCATGCAGGTGCCACAAAGAGGGGTGTATAGGTAATAATTTAAAAGCATTCACAAAATCCATCTTGCTAAGCCAAGCCCCCAACCCTGCCGATCTGATAGATGCAATAGTGTTATCAATAGTGGAGTATTGTAGGGAAAATTCCTCAGATGGAATCAATGAGTTTAGGCTGGGGATGGCTGAGGAGTGGGGTGCGGATAAGTCAATGATGAGTCTTAGTTTCTCAGAATTTTTGCTGGAAATCAGCCCAATAGGGTTAGTTCTCCAGCTGGAAAAGGGGGGGGTTACCAAAAGGCCCAATGACAAATCCCTGATCCACTTCAAGTTGTAACAATGTTGTGACTGCAGTAGGGTGATTAGTGGCAGACTGTAAATTGTGACACTCTAATACCCCTGTTGGCATGTAAATGAGCCCTGTGTGAAAACCCTGGGTGAGACCTGTACATAAAAATTCAACGAGGTGTTTGGAGGGGTGAGTGGACAGCATACATGCAAGTACAGGAACATTCACCAGAGACAAATAAGGTTTCTGGAACATTTTATTAGGGCATATGGATTTCGCATGCGCCCTGAAACAATGCAAGCATACGTGTAATAAGCGGCAGGCGCTGTAACCGCAGGAGCCCTCGTTGAAATTATTGCAAATCTGAGATTTGCCTAGGTACACTACTGGACAACCCAGTTTGTCTCTGGTCTGTTTCTCAGCCCTTGGGGGATAATGTAAGGATGAGTCGGGAGCGCTGTCCGTACAGAAAGGGCAAAAATTAGCTGCATGAGCGGGTGACGTACATATGGCACAAGCTGGTGTCCTAAGCCCCGCGAAATGTCTGAGGAACAGTTCATTGTCCAGTTGGCTCCAATCCATCTGGATGCCGTACTGGGACAACGTGGCAGACACTTTTGATGAAAAGGACTTGTGATAGTCGTATAAAGTATAGCCACCATACTTATTACCAAGGTCCACCAGCTTATGCATATATAGATCCAGTTCCTCCCTCCTATGGGGATGAACTTTATACAAATATATTCGGGGCCAGTACAAACCTTTATCTGGAAATCTATTCATAAACAGGGCTATACATAGGACACGAGGTCACACATTTAGGCTGGAAGAAAGGAGATTTCATCTAAGGCAAAGAAAAGGTTTTTTTACAGTAAGAACAATAAGGATATGGAATTCTATGCCTGAAGAGGTGGTTTTGTCAGAGTCCATACAGATGTTTAAACTGAAATTGGATAAATACTTACAAAAACATAACATACAGGGATATAATTTCTAATTAGTGGGGTAATAGCTGCTTGATCTAAGGAGACATCTGACTGCTATTTTGGGGTCAAGAAGGAATTTTTTCCTAGTTTGTGGCAAAATTGGAAGTGCTTCAGACCAGGTTTTTTGCCTTCTTTTGGATCAACAGCAACAACATTTGAGGAAGGCTGAACTTGATGGACGCAAGTCTCTTTTCAGCTATGTAACTATGTAACCGTGCATAGAATATCTGTAAAGATACCGAAGGCTAGAACAAAATCAGGAATGGCCAGTTTCTTACTGAGTCTGTGGTCTCTGGCTTTTAAAACCACCGAGATGTCCAAGATGTCCGAGATGTTAGGAGAATAACTAAACGGCCGTGTTGAAAATAACGTGAACCTACCTGCAGCAAAAGTGAGCCCTGGCTTCTGTATAAGAGAAATCAGAGGTCTATTAAGTAGGGGAGGCTTTAGCTTAGATGAACCATCCAGGGGTATTCGGGGTTCCTGGGGGTATGAGAATTCAGATAATGTACTCTTGTAGGACGTATACATAAGATTGTATAACTGAAAGTAGTAAGTGCTTAGGGGGTGACCGCAGAGAGTACTGTCCCCACTACAGACACAATGCCCCTAGTAGCCAATGTACTTTAACATCAACAGGGGTTAATTTATCTTAAAACTTTAAAGTTTTTACAACTATCAGTGCAGATATCATATTATCTAATCAGCCGTAAGAAATGCATATACTATTATAACTACCATATTTGTCAAGCATGTAGTACAATATATAATGTAATTAACCAGCGTTCTACTAGCAGTAATTTTATACAGAACAACACAGTATTTACTGAATTAAAGGCATTTATAAATGAGATATATATGTATTATACTCTTATGGCTGAACTAGGGGTCAGCCAGCATCAGACCCGTACCATGCCCTCCTTCCCCCTTTAACTTATGCAAAACAGGTAGACTGAGTCTTACTCAGACGACCCAGCCCACTTCCCCCCCTTTTCCCTGTGTGATGCCAGCAGGAACAGGGACCCCTAACCATATAGGGGTCTGTGAGGCCGCCAGTGCCGTGTAGTTTGCCCCCCCAAAAACACCAAAACTAACCTTCCCCCTTAAGCCTAAGTATAGCCGGTGGCCGGGAACAGGGACTCCTAACGGTAATGGAGTCTCTGTACCTGTTCCCGGGCAACCTGTGTCCAGCCAGTAAAAACCCCTGGCTTACCGCCTCAACGAGCTGGTGGGGAGAGAGGCCGGTCGGGTTGTGGAGCCGGTGGTGCTGGGCTGAAGAGCCGGTCGGGCCGGGCTGGAGAGCCGGTCGGGCTGTGGAGCCGGAGGTACTCACGGTGTGATGTCGAGAAAGCACCGCGTCTCACCGGAAGTGACGTCACGCAACAGGAAGCCGGAAGGGAAAGAAGCCGGCGAGTATCACGCTGTTCATCTAGACCAACGAAGGTAAGTAAGGGAAGGGGGGAGTCCCTTAAGTAGGTCTATAGCCCCTCCCACAACTTCAGGCCATGCCTTCCAATATATGATCTAAGTATATTATTTTGTTTTTTTACACTGATTTTTTTATTTTATTTCTAGACAGCAGGGGGACTAACTGTCATTACAGGCAGTCACCCTGCTGGCAATGCAGCAGCCAGCTAACCCTGCCATGTGATCCCAGGGAGTCTCTCCAACCGCGATCGCCGGCGTGGGATCGTCGGCGACCGGGTAAGTAACAAAAAACCAGAGGGCGTACTATTACGCCCTGCGGCGTTTCGAGCCGCTTAGAATAGGGCGTAATAGTACGCCCTCTGGTTTTAAGAGGTTAATTGAACAGCCAATGGTTGGAAATTAAAAACCTTATTGCAAAACAAATGAAGTTATAGATTAATTTAAAGTGACACTCCAGGTTGCTCAAGTGCTTTATGCGTAAAAAGTGTGTCCTCTGTTTTTCAATTAACAAAAAGTGCAGATTTCAGTAGAAATTGGCACTTTTATATAGTATACATATCATGACTGTCAATAAGACAACCTGACCAGTTACTTCCTGGTTGCTTAACTCTGAAGAGCTAAACGTGAGGCAGCAATTGCACAGAGCACCTGAAAAAGTGTCTTTCAGTTTTGTATGTTTTAGCTCAACCGGGTTAACCCTAAGACATATCTGGAGTTTCTCACTGGTATGTAGACTTGTGTCACGACTACCAGTGTGGACCAACACGCAAAACTATGTAACATCTACATAGACTATAGAAGATAGACAAAACATAAACCAGTCCTTAGAATGGCCAGGCTAATCCGTTGAAAGACAGAGAATGGTCAAGGGAAAGCCGAGGTCAAGGAAGCCAGAAATACATGAGATCAATAAGGAAAGCCAAGACAGGAAATCCAGAGATAAGAGTAGTCAGGAATAGCCAAAGTCAAAATACCGGGAAGATCAAATAACAAGAACAAGGAAAAGGCACTCTCGGGAACTAGGAACTGAAACCACAACAGGGCAATGAACTAGGGAAATTCATGGGTTTAAATATCCCTCCTTGGGCTGTGATTGGTCAGGGCTTGGCCTCTGACTCCAGAACATGCGTGTGTGTCGACATTGTTCGCGTGATTTTTGGAGGCGGGGCTACAAATGGATGCAACCTCGCGGTCGGCGCCTTCTTGGATCCCATGTGTGGAGGGGACGGACTCTCCAGTGTATCGGCTCCCGACTCGCCGCTGCACAGGTAATTTCTTTGACCTGCCTGTGTGGTTGCACCGATGGGATGTGACCACATGCAGCCGCGAGCTGGAGGCCGTGACATGGTGGAGATACACATAGCTGTATACAGCGGTGTATTTTGAGATGGTGCTGCCCTAGGCATTTCAGATCTCGGGCCCCCGCTAATTTAAATATACCCGCACCTTCCTGCCAAGGCCACACCCCTTCTTGTTAACTAACACACATTTTGACTGACAGACACACACTCACAGACCAGCACACACTCTCAGATACACTGACATACACACATACACTCACTGATTTGACACAATCTGACAGACACATACAATCATTCAGACACACACTGACAGACACACATAAGCACTGACAGTCACGCACTATCACTCAGACACACACATTCACTGGAAACACACACTCATAGACACTCACTGACACACATACACACACATTCACTGACAGACAGACACAAACTCACTGACAGACATACTAACACAATGACACACATGCACTGACACAAACTCATTTCCCCCCAACACTCACAATTCTTATTATTTTTTAAAGTTTAAATCCACCCAGCCTCCCTACTTTTGGGAGAGCTGGGTGGATTTTTAACCAAGGATCTAGTGGGGCTGCTGGGCAGGAAGGCGGGCGTACATGTAGGTGGGCGTACATGCAGGCAGGCAGCGGCACTTAGCTGTCAGCTAGGGAGCTGTGATCTCCCTGCTCAGCTCCCTTGCGCCCCGCAGAGTAATGCCGGGAGCCGTACTGACGTCATATTCCAGATCCCGGCATCACTGCGGGTTACGCAGGAGAGCTCAGGGGAAAGTGCTCCATCGCCGCCCGCTCAGGAAACAACTGGCTGCCTGCCCCGGGGGGGGGCCCAAAGGTGGCCAACCGGCCAGCTCTTGGGCCTCCATAAAACGAGGCAAACAAGGCATTAGCCTGGGCATTTGGGAGCGGGATTTTTTGCCGCCTCCTGGAAAGTGTCGCCCAAGGCAAATGCCTGGTTTGCCTTGCGGTAGATACAGCCCTGGCTATGTACATATTGATGTGTGTATATGTGTATACTTCCACGGACTCTTTTTCCTTTTTTGTAGCAATTGCACAGAGCACCTACCTTGTGTAGTGGTCTTAAAAATAATATAGTATATAGTAATTTTAATGTGATTATTGTCAGTTTATTGTTACTGTCTGTTGGAATTGTTTCAGGAAGTGTTCTATTATATATAGCTTGGGTCACCTCCTCGCTGGGGCAGAGGTAAAGAGAACACCGGAATCTTTCTCTGAGTCACTACAGGACTCAACACCAGCCTCCTCGCAAGACCCGATTTCTGAGTCGCTCTCAGTCTGTGCTCTTGCACATTTCCACCACCGCACCTGTTCTGCCTAGCGCGGAAAGGCTCTTTTGCGTCGATGAGACAAGCATTCAGGGGCGACCAGAGATGGGGATCCACATCAGGACCATGTATGCGTGTCGAGGGATCCGTGGCCACTGCGCTCTATGGGCATGCAAACAGTGCCTGAGATACAGTATGAGACAAGGCCGAAGACATAGATCCCACAGTGGCCACAATGGCATTGGTCACAGACTGTTGCAGTGCCAAGGACTGCGTGTCCTTCCTGCGAGAAGCAGGGTCTACCGCTAAGGGTGGGAAACCAGCAGTAGAAGGGACATCTTTCAATATTAGTGGGGTATCCATCTCCCCTTAAGCTTAGGCATGGGAAGGCAGATAGGAGTAAGACCCACCGTATAACCAAAACTGATATAGGAGAATCTAGGATGCTGTTAGAGAAAAGGCAGTGAAGTAGTGAGGTTAATCACCCAGACTCATTGCCCAGGAGAAGGGACATAAGGGAGCTCACCAGGGCCCAGACCAGTAGTAGAGACACAAGGTGAGAAGAGGCAGGGTGAGGGTAAAACCGGAAGGAAACACAATCCCAATCACAATCACAATCCCAAACTTGCAAAATCGCGGGAGAAAAAAACAGGAAATTGCATGAAAAAGTACCATACCGAATGCATCGATTAAGGCAAAACTGCAAACTTGGCACAAAAAACTACCGAACAGTTGCACATGAATCCGCAAACGAAACAGCATTCGCTGACCACAAACCAATACGTATAAAGAGACACTGTCACTTATGTGTGAACCGCTGAATACGGATCCCGAAAAGATATGAATTGGGCCAAACAGTGGTGCAAAAAGCCACCAAAAGGGCACCGAAATGAAACCGGGACCTGGAAAAAACTAGATAGAGACACACAACAGTGGAAACAAAAGAGAAACCAAACAGGTTCTAAATAAAGAGGGGGGTGGACCCCTAAAATATAAGGTTAATAAACCAGGGGTAAAAGATCCCAAATTACGGGGAATGAACCACACTAGCTGGTCTGGGACCCTGGGTACAGGATTAAAAGATACATGATAATAAGGAACAAACCCAGTAAGATAAAATCACAAGTCTATCTAAAATCACAAGTTAAATAAAAGTACAAGTCTAAAATAACAGAGACAAAGAAATAGGTACTTAACTGACCGTGGAGCAGCAAAGAAAGAGGAGTATCTGGGGGAGGCACTTACTATTATACTGGGACATGGTCTGGGAGTAGCTTATGTTACCATGTATACAATAATTTTCTTTTTTGTATTCTTTGCTGCTATTGGTGGACAGTAAAGAAGGGGTAAGTAAAGAAAGAATATGCAATATGAGCTTCCATGTCTTGTAATAAAATTCGAAATAGGCAGGAATGACATTTTAATGGTACACTAGAAGCTTTATTGAGTAAAATATAATATAATAATATAAGAGGCTAATTACACCCCACACCATTACTGACCCACTGCCAAACAGGTCATGCTGGAGGATGTTGCAGGCAGCAGAACGTTCTCCATGACGTCTCCAGACTCTGTCACGTCTGTCACATGTGCTCAGTGTGAACCTGCTTTCATCAAATTTGCCAATCCTGGTGTTCTCTGGCAAATGCCAAACGTCCTGCACGGTGTTGGGCTGTAAGCAAAACCCCCACCTGTGGACGTCGGGCCCTCATACCAACCTCATGGAGTCTGTTTCTGACCGTTTGAGCAGAAACAAAAATGCTGTCACTGCTCCATCTGATACTATGCTATTAGCCCTAGGCTATTTCATTATTGTCTTGCGGATTTGATATTTTACTACCATTTTTAAAAAAAACTATAGTCGATATTTTTAAATTTGTTTGTTTCTGTCTAAGTTTGCCAAAATTTTCCCTGCTCTATTACCTTATGTATAATGTGCCTGTTTGAGATTTTGTAGTGCATATGCTGATTTATTGAGAAGTATTTCATTTAACCGCTTACTTGTAATGTAAATTTTCTTTTGTTGGAACGTGTTAGATGGACTTAGAAGATGAGCGCTAGTAGTGTCCCTAAGATTACGGAGTAGTGAGATATATTCATTCTGCTCTTTACATTTAACCCCGTAAGGACACATGACATGTGTGACACGTCATGATTCCCTTTTATTCCAGAAGTTTGGTCCTTAAGGGGTTAAAGTGAGAGTCTTGGCTTATTAATAGCCCTCTCACTACCGTCTTATGAGCTTGCCAACATATAGTTGGTGTAATATCAGGTGTTTCATGAAGGGTAAAATAAGAATTTATATTTTCCTCAAGATATTTTGTAAAATCTTCCTCTTGTAATAATGTGTCATTTAATCGCCAAGATGTTTGGCGCCCCTATGCTGAAAGTTATCTCGTAACATGACTGGCACTGCCGAATGATCTGACCATAATATATTACCTATCGCACATTGGGAGATATGTGAAAGTAATTTACCTAACATTAATATGAAATTCTTTATTTTGGTGTGCATAAGAGTAACAACAAGTTTAGTTGCGCCACAACAGCGACATCAGGGTACGTTATTGAACATTTGCATTACAGGTTGTGGTAATTGTTTGTCAGGCACATTTTTAGTTAGAAGTAACAAAATTGTAGTTGTTTAGGTTCTCGCTTAGCATAAATGTTTGCGTGTGCAGTGCAATTATTAATTATGAACACGTTTAGTTCAGCAACTTAAGATGAGTATCCATAGTGAGTGTCATTATTTCAGTTTCTCAATATTGGTTTGGTTATGCTGAACTACGCTTGTCTATGCTTAAAAGGGGGACATGCATTCCATACAGTGACACAACTAGTCATACATTTATCCCATACAAGATTACATGTCTATCTGAGTATGGGTGCACGAGTGAGTTAGGTAAATGGAAGCATGCCTATATATATGTTAAACAATATATTATACTGAAAAGTTTGATATAAACATGTTGGTAATCTCGGCTGGTCTAGCAGTGTATTGTGACATACCTCGCAGGCTAGACTATATGAAGAACAAAACTAATAACTAAGAACCTGCATGGCTAAGCAATACATTATGAGTTCAGGTGTTCCCACCTACTGCAAGGTGAGTATCTGGGCTGCAGGTTATTGCTAGCAGTGACCATGTCCCAGGAGGTGCATAAGGTAGAGGCCAGAGTCCAGCGCCATATGCCTTTGATAGTACCTCTTTCAGCCTATGCCCGCCGGGTGTTTAGTCCAGTCCATCATGGGGGTTTCCTGTCCGGGGGTGGCACGCTCGCTTGGTGGGGTGATGGTAGCTGTGCTTTCGCTGTAGGGCAATTGCCCCCTCGGTGCTCTCTCCCTGGTTGGTTGTGGGTTTGTTTTCCACCGGCTAGTCCCCAACCCTGCTGCAGTGTTGTGTCGCTATCTGCTCTGCTTGTCCCTCTGTGTTGGGTTGCGCTTTGCAGGACGGCTGTTACTGGGACCGCTGCCCAGTGGACAGGTCGGGTACTCTGCCGGGCGCTGTGCTCAGGCTTGAGGACGTGTATATTGTCGTCCCGGGTATCCTGCGCCGTCCCCTGCCATACAGCTCCTTGGCTTTGTGCCGGTCGGGAGGCTGTGTTGGAGCCACATGAGGGATTTCACTGCAGGAAGTGTCTGGTCGCCGGACGGATCCACGCCGCCACCGCTTTCACCGCCAGTATGAAGGATTGTCTCCTGGCCTTAAGCTTCACCCACAGGTATGTACAAATCTTGTCGAGGAACTCTAGTGTGTGCTTGGGTGGCTTGGGGATCGAGTGCCTCGTCCTGCGCTGCAGATGTTCCGCCATTTTAGATGGGCCCTGATGCTCCCGTTTGGGCTCGGGTGTTGTCATTTGGGCAGATCTGAACACGGGGGTGTTCGTCCCCAGCGAGGACCGGGATATCCCCCGCCGGTCCAGAGGGGGGGTAGCAGGGCTGTAGTGTTCTCTCGTTTGGGAGCTTGTCCCGGGCCAGGGGATCGGCCGCCAGGCTTCGCGCTGGAGTAGGCCTCATGGCCAGTGCAGGCTTTTCCGCGGCGGCCCAGTGTCGGGCTGGTCTCATTCGATTGCTTATGTCGTTATGTACTTGTACCCGGGCACCTTTTGCTGCTGATGCTTTTGGATTGTTCTGTAGCTGCTCTCTTTTGCCCGTCATTGTAGGAGATCCTAGCTTGTGAGAACGGCCATCTTGGCTGTCAGGCCCCGCCACCTGACATTAATATGAAATCAATCCTAGAATAGGTTTTATGGACTTGGGTATAAAAAGGTATAGTCTCGATCCATAGGGTGGGTCTATCTCTATAGATCATAGAATCCAAAGACCATAATTTGTTTGATGATTGCTTTCCCTTGGTTTTATGTTAAGGCACATCCTCATTAATTGTGGTAACTCACGAATCTAGAACATGGTTCATATCGCCACATAGAATAAGGAGATCTAATGGATATTGGGGGATTTTAGCTAGAACCTTATGGAGAAAGTGTCTTTGATGTTCTTTTGGGGGATATATATATATATATATATATATATATATATATATATATATATATATATATATATTAAAGAGCGTGTACAACTTATCTTCTAAAAAAATGGGTTATATTAAGAGTTGAAGGTTTTTTTTAGATTCCCACCTATACGTCAATGATTGCGAAAAATGGGAAAAAAGTTTTAAGATATATTCCAACCATAAAATATTTATGAAATGTTTTATATTACTTACCTCAGAAATTCAAGAAACACCAAATCCTGTAATTAAACGGTGGCCCCAAGACTTACAGATTTCCATTGATTACAAGGACTGGCTGAAATCTATAAGATTAACTAACACTTTGATACACTGTATGAACATCATAGAAGTTCAATTTAAGCTTATGCATAAGTGGTATCTAGATCCTTCCAAACTTGCCACCATGTACCCTTACTATTCCAATAAGGAGGAGGCGCGGAATAGTTATACCTGGAAAGTAGGACACTGCCCTCTCACTTCAACTAGTGGCTTCACCCATATGATGGCTCACAGGTCAGAGAGCATGGCAACCATCTTAAGTCAGTGAGTGTGATGCAGTACTGCTACACAGGATGTTTCACTCCTGTGTTCTTATCAGCAGTTATAGTAAACCGGATTATACAGTAAAAGTTAAGTAATAAACCAAGGTTGTATGTAACTACTGGCCTCATATGTGAAGCAGTCAGAACCATAACAGGAACCAAAGAAGGTTCTCTTTTGCACATTTGGTGGGAGTGTGGATAACGGTTATTAGTATTTAATAAGTCAAAATTACTTACTAAACACAATCTAGAGAAAAAAAAAAAAAAAGCTCTAACTAAACTGGTACAGGAATCTCTAGACCAGAAACTACGATAATGACAATGTGTTTTTTGCTGCTACAAAGATTCTAATATCCAGAAACTGGAGAGAAACTAATCCAATAACCTGGTCAAAAAAAAAAAAAATCAAGTCTTCAAAAAAATCTACTCAAAATGGAGAAAGGTATTAGATGGATATCCTTCTGCCATCACCAAAAGTAGACACTCAAAAGTGATGTTGTAAATGTGTTTTAAAAATTCAGTATAGATTATTGGTCAATAGGTAGGATCGCTTACTTCCCCAGTTGTGCGATAAATACATTGATCTTTCTGCAATCTTTTTCAGATTATCCTTTAATAGAGAAGATGGTTTTAAAATGTTTAGAAATTTTTTATTTTTTTTTTACAAAGGATACTTCCATTCTATAAAGCATCAAATCTCTCAAATTAGGGTGCATTGGAAATGCGTAAGGTTTCTTGCTTTTGCCACCATCATCTTTAGAAAACTAATTTTCCATATGGCTTCCTACTTCTCTTAAAGCCTGTGAAGACTATCCTCTGTTAAAAACATTTTCCTTATTCGAAGAGACAGTGGAATCTTCAGAGGCAGAATCTACAGATGAGTCTGAACTCTTATCTGTAACCTCAAAATACTTTTGATTTTTTTCCCTCAAAGATGGTGACTTGCTATCTGGCTCTGACTGTATAGACAACAGTGCTGACTGCATGTCCAAAAATGTTTATTGTAAACTATTTTGGAACCATGTGAGAATACTTCAGCCTTTTTTTTTAAGCTTCCTCATAAGATTATTTTGAACAATTACTACAAACCTTTTTCTTGTAGACATCTGGCATGGGCTGCACACAGGAGGAACAAATTAAAAGCTTTGATTTCAAAAGACATTTTCCCCTTTTCAGCCGATTCAGTATTAGACACATTGAAGAGTAAAAAAAAACAAAAAAAAACAAATGCTAGCTAAACTAAGGCTAGATACCACAAGATAAAAGCAGAAAGTCTTACCTTAAACCCTTAAGGACCAAACTTCTGGAATAAAGGGGAATCATGACATGTCACACATGTCATGTGTCCTTAAGGGGTTAAGGACACATGACATGTCATGATTCCCTTTTATTCCAGAAGTTTGGTCCTTAATGTGTTTATGACCTGCGTGTGCTGGATGGCAGGTGAAAGCACACTACAACAGAACTCTAACTCCAGTCTCTAGCAAAGCTGCATGCTTGGTCCAACTTTCTTCCGCTTCTTCACCTTATCGGTGTAAAAAAGCGCTATCGCCCAAGTAGCTCTACACAGAGCCTCCCTAACAGCAACCAACTGTATCACCAACTAATAAATGAAGGCTACCTGTCCATTTGGATACCTAGACTAGAACTGAGGAGCCAGCAGGGTAAAAGGAGGTACTTGCACATTTTAATGTTTTTATTTCAGAGGGTTACCTGCCCATTAGTTGGAGGAGCAACCCACTGATATTGCCATACGATAGGAAAATAAGAATTGGCTCATGGGATATACTCACTAGCTGATTAGGAGTTAATATACGGGCTGTTAGATTCCTTATCAGCTAAATAAGAGTTGGTAGAAAGAGTGGGAGCATGTTCTCCCAGATAACATATGGTCTCACCATCAACTTACTCATTTTATTAGGTTCCTATCCCAAAGAATTAGGGAGCTGGTACATTTCCCGGTTTTCTTTTGACAAATTCACCATTTATTTTGTATACACCAAATTGGTACTAACCTAAGTGCTATGGTAATCTCTGAATTTGCATCTTATATAGTAAAAGAATGAGAACACAAACCTCTATATATTTCCTACTGATGCAACATGGCTTCCAGTCTCAGATACTCTTCATTGTTCAGCTAGTAGAGTTTGATTTAACCATGTTTGACTTATTGGGTAGCTCTTGCGGTCTCCATTAATTTCTAGCTGCTGATTAGCCTAACCTTCAGCATCAGCCAACAGAATAACTGTCATCATTGAATCGATTTTCTATGTGTAAAAAAAACATTATAATTACATTACGCAATTGTTCAGTCCAGTGGCGGCACTACCAGCGTCACAAAAATTCACCTTACTGACTGGGCAACTGTCAAGTGGAGGAATCCAGGCCAGATAGCCCTCCTTGCAAAATAATCATTTCTTGAAACCATGCTAATATTAGAGTTATTTGCAATGCAAAGCTATGACGGGGCTAGGCTAGCATCAGTATACATTGACTTTCACCTCAAACATTTCCACTAACAGTACAGCATGCATTAACTCTCTACACACTGTGTTCAGGAGACTGAGCAGCCTCCACATGGTGTGCAGATTCAAGCCACAAAGCTCTGATCTTTAGCAATGTTAAAAGCTGAGCAGAAAAGTGGATTCACACTCTGCCAAATCCCACAGACTAACACACTCAGCCACCACACACCCCCAACTCAAGTGGGAAATCAATGAGGGTGCTCTTCTGTTTTTGCTCCTAGGCACAGTGGTTCATAGTTACACCCGTTTTGGTCACACACAAAAACAAGGACACAAGTGAAAGCTTTTATATTTATTGTCCACTGCTTGACATTTAAATTGAGGAATGTATCTGGCATTAAAATATGTGGATTTTCAAAAAACTTAACATTTATAATGACCTTGAAGTATCTTCGGTGATAAAATAGTTGAAATTATGTTGCTAGAATCGCTGCCAGGCTATTACTGCCTTTAAAACAAAGGAAAATACAGCAGTTTAATTTAGAAAAGTGAACATTTCTTACTTGAAGCAGTCATTATTAGGTATGACAATACCAATACAATTCTTTAAAAGAATACTACTTTTGGCACACACCCAAGTGAGCTGATGACTGACATATTGCAGGCCAACCCATCAACTTCTGTTATATCCACTTAAGGGAGTATATGAAGGTGATTAAGTCTAGCAATATTAACAATTAAGACTTTCTATTTGAAGCCCTATGTGATCTGCAATAATAACTGTTAAAATCACGAATTTACAAAAACAATAAAAAATAAAAGTAACTCAGCTTTTTCTTGTTGTGTTTAAAACAATTTTTTTTTTTTTACCATCTTTCGCAATAGTATAAAACTTCTTTTGTGGGAAAATCTTGGGTGAAAACTGAGATAACAGACCATTTTGAAAGAAAGATTTTAAAGTAATAAATCTGAAAACCAAAAAACTCCCCAAAATCTTCCAGATAAAACATGCTATACAGTAAAACATACAATTAAATAAAATCATCTCAAGTTACAATGCAAGTGTGTGTCCTTGAGCCAAAGGAATATCGTAAGTAACAATTCCATCTCTTTTCAACACATCATGCTATGTAAAAATAGTGCGCTATATTACATGAACGATATATACAAATATGAACTGCAAAGCAGTTGTTACGTTGTCTTCCTGAATCCTTTTAGAATAGGATATATGTTTTCAAAAGCTTCATAGATCTCTGCCCGGACTTTAGCACCTGAAATGGACAATGGAAATATTATATACACACTTGTTGAATATAAATATTAATTTCTATTTAAAATGCAATAGTAGGAGCATGATTTATTCATAGAACCCACCTTTTAGCATTATGTAGCAGAAATTATTAGATCTATACAGATGCTAATAGTTTCTACTTTGAATGATTTATGTATTATAAAATGATCAGTTCTCTCATTTACCTTCATTTAACAGTTGTGTATGTAAAACATTCACAAAATACAACTTTTCATAAAGAAGTCAAGTTTCACACTTTAAATCGTTACACTGCAACCTTGGTTAAAAAATAAAGAATAAAGTACGTCAATTACTACCTTTAAATACATATTTTTATACTTTTGTTCCAAAACTAGACTGTTTGAAGCTGTGGCCATATTGGGCAACAAAAAGAAAGAATTCTTATCTGGCTCCAAGCATATATTTCTGGATCATAAATCCTTTGCTATGATATTAAAAAAATATTCCAAGCACCATAGCCACTGTCAAACAGTTCTAAATTAGTTTGACCATTTACATGCTCTGTTAATTGAACTTTAAAAGGAACACTATAGATGTATATAGCTGTTTAGGTGATCTCACACTCCCCTTTATCCAGTACTGCATAGGTCTACTCGTTGCTGGCTTGATGATGATCTCAACCAATCCATTGCTTTCCTACAGGAAAGTATTGGGAGGCTGCCAAGCTTTGTCAAATCAGCATCTCCTCAGAGATGCACTGAATCAATGCAACTCTCTGGGGAGCATTCCACATGCTGAATGTCTGTGCGAATGGCACTATAGGTTTTCCTAAGCAGTAATGTAAAAATTGCCTTTCCTATAAAAAGGCAGTGTTAACATTAAAAAGTTAGCAGGGACAGGTAATACCCCCTAGAACAACTACATTAAGATGTAGTTGTTCTGGTGACTATAGTGTCCACTTAATCATATGCATTAGGCTATTGCAGGTAATTAACAGAGCAAGAGATAAGAAAGTTTAACATTCTATGCAATATGGAAAGATATATTTAAAAAAAAAAAAAAAAAAAGTGCTCTTTTCCAGGAAATGTGTGGTATCCGTCAAATCCAGGGGAGGTGTTGATAGGACTACCAAGGCAAAGCCATTTAATTTCCAATTGGCAGATTGAGCAGTGACACTGCAGGGGCATGGTCTCTCTCAAACCAGTACATTAAGCGAATGTTGTTTTGGTGATCTTAAGTGTCATAACATTGAAAAAGTAAGTAGCATAAAGTACAGGTGAAGAGTTTTGTCCTTTTATTGGTGTCCACACAATGCTTGCATTTGCGGATGAAATTAATGCAAAGTCTAACCCGATACAATGTGGTTGCCCTAGTTTTATCATATACCACACTATAGAAGAATTAATATAGCTAGAATACTTACCAGTCAACACAACCTTTCCAGACACAAATATAAGCAGGACAATTCTTGGTTTGATCATTCTGTATATAAGACCCGGAAATAATTCTGGTTCATAACTACGAAAGAGAAGTGTGGAAGAGAGGTTAAGTGTTTTACCAAATTGCTTATTATTTGGTATTCAGCACAAAGCAACACACAGAGAAGATGCAAAGAAACAATATTTCTATCCTGTTTGAACTGTATCATGTGGTCATACTCAAAACCGTGAGTTTCTCTTTAAAGGGATTATATTTCTCTTTAAAGGCACTATAGATTTCCCCTTTGTCAAGGCCACCTCCCACGGCACTGAAGGGGTTAATAACCCATTCAGTCACTTACCTGGATCCAGCACTGATGTCCCTCGGCACTGGCTCAGCTCTGCCTCGCCGGCGAGGGAGACCTAATGCGCATGCACGGCAATGACCGCGCTCACATTAGAATCTCCTCCATAGGAAAGAATTATTCAATGCTTTCCTATCGGGAAAATCTTACACTGGAAGTCCTCATGCAGAACGTGAGGACGTCCAGCGTCAGCTAACGGACCAAAAGTCGGTTTCAATTCCGGAAGTCCCTCTAACGGCTGTCTGGTAAACAGTCACTAGAGGAGGAGTTAACCCTCAGAGGTAATTATTGCAGTTTATAAAACCTGCAATAATTAACACTGCAGGGTTAAGGGTGATGGGTGCCTACAGTGTCCCTTTAATGGAGAAACTTATGTTTTTGGATTAAAATAAAAGTGACATTTATCCCACGTAGAAGTGCATCTTAGTTTTGACAAATCATCTTTTTAACCCCTTAAGGACTGAGCCAAATGTACACGTTGTGAACAAAACAAAACCTGGCATTTGCGCTACATGTCTGTCCAACCGTAATTCACCTCTTTCATATTAAATGCACCTACAATTATTATATATCATTTTATTCAGGGGAAACAGGGCTTTCATTTAATATCAAATTTTCAGCTGTGAAACAATTTAATATGAAAAAAATGGGAGAAAATAAATGTTTTTTTTTTTTAGTTCTACATGACATTTTAACTGTCAATGTCATAATACTGTTTGCTTTTACTGCAATAAAACACATTTGTATTCAGCAAAGTCTCACGTGTAACAGTACCCCCTATGTACAGGTTTTATGGTGTTTTGGGAAGTTACAGGAAGAAATATAGCATGTTACATTTGAAATTCCCCAGATTGGTTACGTTGCCTTTGAGACTGTATAGGAGCCCAGGAATGAAATTTACACCCATAATGGCATATCATTTGCAATAGTAGACAACCCAAGGTATTGCAAATGGGGTATGTTCAGTCTTTTTTAGTAGCCATTTGGTCACAAACACTGGCCAAAGTTAGCGTTAATATTTGTTTGTGTGTGAAAAATGCAAAAAACTAATTATATATAAAAATATTTTTATTTATATATAGGTATAGAGATATATAAGTATATATTTATGTATTTAGATATATTTCGTTCTACGTGTATTTTGATATAAATATATATTAATAAAAAGACATACTGAAGAAAAGTGGGGTGTTACAGTAGCTCAGATTGCTGAGAAACAGAATACTGGTCATAATATATAAGTGTCAGAACCCACAGTGCATCGCACTTTTGCTGCGTATGGGGCTGCGTAGCCACAGACCGGTCAAAGTGCTGATGTTGACCCCTGTCCAACGCTGAAAGCACCTTCGAAGAAAGAAGGTGAATGAATGAAGATTAATCACACTTTGTCTTTAGATCAGGTGAATGGCCAGGTTGTGCGTAGTTTACCTGGGGGAAGAGATGGCAGCAGGATGCACTATGAGAAGAAGGCAGGCTGGCAGAGGCAATGTTATTCTATGGGCAATGTTCTGCTGGGAAAATTGAGTCGTGCACTCATGTAGATGTTACGTTGACACGTACCATCTACCTAAAGATTGCTGCAGACCACATACACCCCTACATCAGAATGGTGTTCCTTTATGGCAGTGGCCTCTTTCAGTAGAATATTGAACACTGCCAGACTGCACACATTCTTGTGCCCTTGGCCTCTAAATTCCCCAGATATCAATCCGATTGAGTATCTTTGGTACGTGATGGAACACCAAGTCCGGATCGGACCTCGCAATTTGCAGGACTATGGCGCTATAATCTTGGTGCCAGATACCAGAGAACACGTTCACAGGTCTTGAGGAGTCCATGCCTTGATGCATCAGAGCTGTTTTGGCAGCACAAAGGTGACCTACATGATATTAAGCAGGTGGTTTTAACGTAGTTGCTGAACAATGTAAATGGAGATTTAAATCCTCCCTGCTACAATGTGGTGTGAGTAGGGTTAAATCCATACTCACACCAAGGCATCCTTTGTATCAATCCTTGGAGCTCCACTCTGTCAGCTAAAGTAATTTTAGAAACTCAGCACTGCGTACAGCCCTTTACCTCCACAAGAACACAGAGTGATTGGGTGATCAACTTCAGTCACGTTATTCTCACGCTGGACCTAGTGCTTGGTAGACCCCAAGTCTAAACAGACCTAGGAGGGTCTTCTTCCATTCCCTAATGCCTTTGTGATTGGTAATTGGCAATGTCCGTTGCTTCACACCGACCGCATTGGGCATACTCTTGTTAATGTAACAGGAGATATGTTACACTGATAATAGATGGCAGTAACTACTGTTTTATCTTAGAATTACCTTTGCTTATATAAATACTGATATTGGCACAGAGAAACCTTAGGTTTAGAAATAATTTTAGGATTAGGATGAGCAAAGGAATACTCTGTATAAATCAGCAGAGCGAACCCTGACACTATTGCCAGTGATAGGATTAAGATTATAATTAAAGGGACACTACAGTCACTCAGGTTATGAAACATAACACCTCAATAAAGCGTCAAATGTATAATGTGAGTCCCCATGGTGTCCACATTTGCAAAGGGTATGCATTTCTGGAGTAATTTAAATATGTAAGCTACTATAATGCACCAAAATGCAACACATGCATCTGGGCAGATAAATTCAACACAGTATTTACACAAAACCTAGACAAGGGCATTCAAAAGGGGTCATTCTCTACTCAGGAAATATAGCTGAGCACAATTGAGTTCTTGTAATTACAGTAGCACACAGTTTACAAAATACACCAGTAAACTGCGAAATCGCCAAACAATTGTGTATATTATAGCAAAAAAAAGCCTACATTATTAGGAGATTCATAGTTAAAATGTCATGCATAACAAAAAAACATTTTTGCTTAAAATGGTGGCAGTACACAGATGGTTGTGCTTCCATATGCTGGGACAAGTAGCCTGAAAGATATTAAAATGTTTTAAATTGTTCCTCCCCCTCACCCTTTAGACGGTCTCCATTCCATGCAAAAATATAAAATATAGCAGGGAGAGACTGCCACCATATTAAGGAAAAAAATTTACGGTGAGTAAAAATTTCTGCTTTTCCTAGCATCTAGTGGCAGTAAACAGATGGTATATAGCAAGATCCCAAGGCAAATGAGTGAGGGAAGTCAATACACAACTGCTCGGAGCACCTCACGTCCAAAATTAGCTTCTGAGGGTGAAAAGAGGTCTATCCCTGTAGTGTTTTATAAATGTGTGAAACGTACACCAAGCAGCAGCTCGGCATGTGTCATCTGGAGAAGCGTTGGCGCGTTCTGCCCATGAAGTAGGCACAGCTCTGGTTGAGTGGGCTTTGATACAGATGGGAGATTGAAGACCAGAATGTACATATTATAGCCTGATGATTTCCGTAAGTCACCAAGCAATGGTAGTTCTAGAGACTTACTTTGCCCCGAGACTTTCCTTGGAATCCAATAAATAGGTGATCTGATATCCTGAAGTGAGCAGACCTGAGAAAAAAAAATCCGTAAGGCCTGTTTAACATTCAGTGTGTGAAATTGAAGTTCTTGAGCAGAAGAGGCAGAGCAACAAAACGAAGTAAGAATAATAGGCTGGTTAATGCCTCTAATAGAAATGACCTTCAGTAAGAATGCAAGTTTAGGATATAAAATGACCTTATCCTGATGGAAAATGGTAAATTCTTCTGAAGAAGATAGAGCTTGAATTTCCTCAATTCTCTTTGCCAAAGTAATTGCTACGAGGAAAACAGTCTTGAGAAAAATAAACTACAATGGAACATCATCTAGAGGTTCAAAGTGTGATTCACAGAGAGCCTTCAGAACGAAAGATAAAGAAGGGACAAAAGATTTACGAGAAGGCCTTAATAGCAGGATTGCTTTGAAGAAATGTCTAATCCACAACTCTGAGGCAAACTTTCACGAGGAAGGCTCAAAGCAGACAAATGCACTTTTAATGTAGATATGCCGAGACCAGATTAAAAAAATAAATAAAAAAAAAACATCATGAAGAAAATGGATAATTGTGTCACTGGAAGGGGAACTATGTAGGCGGTTGTGATCATAACACCAATGAAGAAACCAAGTCCAGATTCTTAAATATATTCTCGAAGTTAACTTCCTCGTAGATCCCATCAAAAGGTCAAACCTATTACCCAGGATGCCATGACTTTGCAGCATTAGCCTTGCAGCAGCCATGCTGTTAATCTGAACATGAGCAAGGTTTTAATAGGCAGCTGTTTTCTAACAGGGTTGGAAGCTCCAAAAAAACTTCTGTTGGGCCTGTAAGGGATAATTGCCAGCACCTGAGCCTGTTCTGACCTGATTTTTTTGGATGACTTTGAATTAAAGCCACTGGAGGGAACACATATGCCAATTTGAAAGTCCAACTGATGGACATCCCGTCTAGAAAATGAGTGTGATCTTGTTTGTGAAGAGAATCGAACATCCAGACTTTGCAAATTATCCTTCTGGCCAAAAGATCCACATCTGGAGTTCCAAATTTTCTGGTGAGAACTGAAAATAGGTCTGGATATAGAGACCAATCTGATTGAGACCATTTTGACCTGGTCAACCCATTTGCTACTTTGTTGTCTTTCCCCTTTATGTGCGTAGCGGCCAAATCTTGCAGTTCCTTTTGAACAGAGGAGTTTTTTTTTTTTATTCTCATTGCACTTGTCTGTTCAAATAAGCAACATTTGTGCTGTTGTCTGATTTAATTCTTACTACTTTGCCTGTGATCCATGGTTTGAAATGAAGAAGAGCATTAAGGACAGCTTTTAATTCTCTGAAATTTGATGATTGATTGTCTCTTGTGGACAGATGCCTTGGCTCATATGGGATTGGAAATGAGCACCCCAACCTAGTTGAGAGGTGTCTGTAGTCAAGATTAGCCATTCTTTTTGTTGGAATGACAGACCTTTCGATAGGAAGCTTTATTTTTTTTCCCCCCCACCAAATTAGTTGACTTCTGACCTCGGAAGAAATAATTTCCAAATCTAGATAGTCTTCCTTTTTGACTACTACTCTAGAATTTACTATTTCTGTAAGATATGAGTGGTTGATGGAATAGACTCCATACAGAATTTTTGGTTTAAATTCTTTAGATCGAGAATTGACCGCTGTGATTGATCCTGCTTTGGAAAGACGAGAATATACGCTTTTTCCATCACCCTTTTCTTAGAAGACACATAGCAAAAAGTGCCTTCTTTTGATTGGTGAAAGGAAATCACAAGACTGTGCCTTGGCCTTTCTGTGAATCTGATCTTGCAGCCCTCTGCAATGATGCCCAGCACCCAAGGTAGATCCGTAACTCCTGAAGGTGACAGAGCCATATCACTCAGCATACCACCCGGGCAGCTATCAGACAAAATTTCCCCCGATCACATCCTAAGTGCCTCACCAAGTCTTGAAAGACTACCTATCCGTCCCATGCTGGGACAAGAAGAACTGGTTAGTAAGGTACCATGGGGAATATAAGGGGTGAGTAGCAATTTAAATAATTTTAATATCTTTCAGGCCATTTGTCCCAGCATATGGAAGCACAACCCACATGTGTCCATATGCTAGTATTTTTATTTTTATTTTATTTATTTATTTTAATTTCTCACACTTTATTCATATTAAATTATGTTTCATATATAAATATTGATGGAATGAAAGCCCAGTTTCTTATGAAAGAGGTAAATTATGATTTGACAGACATATAGTTCAAATTCTAGGTTTTGTTTTGGTCAGAACTTGTAGAATTGCCTAAAGGGGTTAAATAAAAGTCAACTCTGCTCTAACGATTAGATGCCCATGGCAAACAATATGCAACTCCATAATTTGTTGGAAAGTATGAAAAGCAAACATTACCTGCTGAACTGCTGATGTGTGAGGACCAAGCCTTCTAATCTGATTGGAAATTTGACATCACAGCTCCCCACCATATTCTGAATCTTAAAATCTAAAAATTTGGCTGGGAATCCCAATTTCTGTACCACCCTGGCATACTTTCTTGCTGCTAACCGTGACTGTTCTTCACTAAAAAAAAAAAAAAGTAAACAAAAAAATTACAACAAACTGAATTTGGAAGTAACATGATAAAATATGGCAGTTCAACAGAATAATTACATGCATTGATGCATGTTTGTTTTTTGCAATTAAAGATTTATTCTAGAGAAGTCATACAATACAAGTAAAGCCATACAATATAAATAAAAATAAAAAATAGAAAAACCACATAAGAGGACAAGTTAGACTAAAGAACCCCAGGAGAACAGGTGATGGCGCGGGACCCTCTTCGCCCAGCTGTGCCTCACTACAGGGATCCCAGATCTTGTAGAACTGGCTTGAATACATTTTTAATGGACATGAAAAGGTAAACTATACTTAATGGGCACCATAACTTAATCAGAATAAAGATATGGTGACAAAGTGTTCCTGGCACTGGCTTACATTTATGGGTTAAACTATTTAACACCAAATTGTTAAGCCCAGCAGTGGTTAGTTCTGCCCCTCTCCTATTTTTTTCTGATGCATGAAATCAAGAAGCCACAGACAGGGGCGTTTCTGATTGGCCAAATGCGTGAGCTGATGTACTAAGCAAACCAGTAGCTCCCTATTCACAAAATGGATTAAGAAACTATGTACCACGTGCAAGCAGAACATAAAACAGATAAGCATAGGCACATTGAATAACAGAATAAAAGGAGGAACAAGGTATGAGGGGGCTGGCACAGAATGAAACCCAGAATAATGCTAAGGAAAGAAGATGAATAGAAAAACTGAAAAGGAAAGAAAGGGTGAGGGAAATACAAATAGTAGGTACATGTGGTTGGAATGCAACATGACATGGAACACAGGAGGGTATGGAAGGAGATTATGTGATTCTAAAATAAGGAGACATGAAAGAAGGCAGAGATCATATAAGTCTACTGGGAAGATAGATATGGATGATTAAAGGGAAACATGATCTGTCACATATACATTGATCAACAACATTAAAAATCACTTCCAGGTGAAGTCTATAGCATTGATTATATATCATTACAAATGAACATTCTGTTCTTGGATTCCATGTGTTGCCCATTTTTAATGCCTCCAAGTGAAAAGACCTTAGAGACTTTGACAAGAGCCAAAACAGTGATGGCTAAATAAATTGGTCAGAGCATTTATAAAACGGCAAGTCTTGTGGGGTGTTCCCGACATGCAGTGGTTAGTGCCTGCCAAAAGTGGTTCAAGGAAGGACAACCGGTGAACCCGTGTCAGGGTCATGGGTACCCAGGCGAAGCGAAGGGTAGTCTGTCTGGTCTCATCACACAGAAGAGCTACACTAGCTCAAATATCTGAACAACTTGAAGGGACACTCCAGGCACCCAGACCACTTCTGCCCATTGGAGTGGTCTGGGTGCCAACTCCCACTACCTTTAACCCTGCAAGTGTAATTATTGCAGTTTTTTTTTATAAACTGCAATAATTACATTGCAGGGTTAACTCCTCTTCTAGTGGCTGTCTACTAGACAGCCACTAGAGGGCAATTCCAGGTTTTCTGTGCTTTAGAGTCGCTGGACGTCCTCATGCTGTGTGAGGACCTCCAGCATCGCTCAATTCACCATAGAAAAGCATTGAAAAGCATTTTCAATGCTTTTCTATGGAGAGCTCTAATGCGCGTGCGCGGCATTGCTGTGCATGCGCATTAGGTCTCCCCGGCTGGCGGGCGGGATCAGTCTCGCCCACCGGCTGACGTAAGGAAGGGAAGGAGCAGCAGCGACACAAAACCACCGGCGGGGGTCTCAGGTAAGTGACTGAAGGGGTTTTCACCCCTTCAGCAACCGGGGATGAGAGGTGATCTGCAGTGCCAGGAACACGGATTGTTTTCATGGCACTGGAGTGTCCCTTTAATGCTGGCCATGATAGAAAGATGTCAAAACACACAGTGCATTGTAGTTTGCGGTGTGTGTGGCTGCATACCGGTCCACCACCGAAAGCGCCTTCAATGGGGACGTGAATGTCAAAACTGGAGCGTGGAGCAATGGAAGAAGGTTGTCTAGTTTGAGGAATCACATTTTCTTTTAGATCAGGTGGATGCCAGGCAAGTGTGTCTCTTACCCAGGTAAGAGATGAAAGCAGGATGCACTGGGAAGAAGGCAAGCTGGTGGAAGCGGTGTTATGCTCGAAGCAATGTTCTGCTGGGAAAACTTGGGTTTGTCTAGCCCTGGTCTAAGGTGTTGCCTTTACCTCCAAATTCGTTAGATCCCAATCCAATTGAGCATCTCTGGGATGTGCTTGAACAACAAATCCAAACCATGGAGGACGCACCTCATAACTTGAAGACCTTAAAGGATCTGCTGCTAATCCCAGATAAAACATGGCCCGTTCGGAGCTATTTGGCAGCACAAGAGACTTGCATAATACTAGGCAGGTGGTTTTAATGTCGTGGCTGATAAGTGTATATGGTCTGTGGGGAGAGTATGCTGGCTGACTGTTGTGGCAAAACTCGAATGGCTTTTCTGTTCTACCGAACAGATCTGAGTGGTATTTTGACAGATTTGGTGCTCAGATCCCAGCTATTCAGTGAAGTGTCTTTCGTGGAATTCTGATAAATATTATAAGAGTTATTAGGTTTTAAGAATATGGTTTAATGTTCTGTACTGGGAGATAATTTAAAGAATTGTTCTTACGTGATTACCTTCCCAGTACAGAAAAGGATCATGGGAAATTTAACTTTGTTCACAGTCTTCCACACAGTCCACCAGGGAAAAACCCCTGGAATGTCGTTAAGGAAACCCCTTGCATGGGGACTTGTATAAAGCCAGCTGTGGCTCAAAAAACAAAATTCAGTTGACTCCCAAAGCTGTGTTTTGTCCAGTTGTTGGGGAATGGGATTGGGATTACTACGCTACCCTTTATTTGTATGCGGATTACGTCTACTAGCGGAGATATTGCAGTTTATACTTATACTCCGCTATAACCGTTAAACAAAATTTTTGTGCATGTATTTAATTTTTTTGAAATATATAGAAGTTTATAACCTGGATTTTTTGATGTGTGGAAAGATTTTTAAATTACAAAACTTCAAACCTATTTTATGTGCTAGTCTTACTAGATGGGTCAGCCAAAGATATTGTACTAATAAAACCCAAACCTTTTCTTTAAAAAGAACACAAAAAAAAAAAAACAACCAATAGATAAAAATAAAATAAAAAATGTAATATATATATATACATATATATACATATACATACACACACACACACACACATACACACACACACACACACACACAATATATATATATATATATATATATATATATATATATATATATATATATATATATATATATATATATATATATATATATATATATATAAAGTGGATATCCTTGCACTCAGGCTGTATATAATATATAAGGGCCGGGTGCTATAAACCAAAGCCAAATCATAGACAAATGTATAAATTAGCTTGCACTCACGGACTTGAAGTTTGAAAAAAATCGCTTTATTCAAAGCATGTTATAGAATCATCACACCGACGTTTCAGCCCACGTCCGGGGCTTTCCTCAAGGTGAATTGACAATAAAAACATTAAATCCAAGTGTGAAATATATACCCATAAAAAGAATAAACTAACTCACCACAGGTGATGTCTTGCAGTATACCGGCGTCCTACTAACCCAGTGCGCATGCCTTATCAAACACAACCCGGAAGTAGTGGATCCGTGCGTAACCCGGTTACCATAGTAACATACCCACGCCGTGAACTGCCGAAATAGGAGATACACTAAAATACAAACACCAAGTGCCCTACGAGAACCGCTTGATACAATTGTAACATACAAGCTCAAATAGAAAAAGGGAGCGCACACGGTTATGGACCTATCACTGTTATAAGTTCATTGAAAAAACAACAAACTATTAGGTTATAAAGAAAAAAGTTATCAAATATAATTACATAATAGATACATATACAATACATTAATCGGGATAGCTATCATTATTCCTACACCATAAGTGCAATATTTAGCTCCTCAATAGGTATCCAATAAATAACAGACGGTCCAAAAACGTGTGTACTCCACCTGAATCAGAAACAGTACCAAAACACTTTGTTAAGACGAATTCATATATAAGAGCAGATTAAAGTTAAATAAAAGGATGAAAAGATAATAACTCATTCAGTCCATTAGGTGACACAGTATTAAGTTCATAAATCCAGTATGTTTCTTTCTGTAGCAAAAGTCTACTCCGATCTCCTCCCCTAAGGGGTTGGGGTATATGGTCAATGGCAGTAAATTTGAGGGTAGCCAAGGAATGTCTCTTTTCCAAAAAATGTTTGGCCACCGGTTTATCAGAGTGGCCATCTCTGTAAGCTGTCCTAATATTGGACCGATGTCCCCGAATACGTTCACAAAGAGGTGTGTCCGTTTTGCCAATATAAATTAAACCGCAAGGGCAAGAAATTTTATAAATTACAAAAGAGGTTTTGCAGGTAATAGTATGCATTATAATATATCGTTTATTGTTATGTGGATGATTAAAGGTGCGCGACGGGACCATATGGCCACACGTCACGCATCCCAAACACCTCACAGAACCCCTAATCTGTACTTTTTGCTCCTGTTGATAGCTTCGTGTTGGATCAGTATTCACCAGTAGATCACGTAGATTTTTATTCCGGCGGTAACAGATCATCGGTGGTTCTTTAAAAATAGGGGGTAAAGTAGTATCCGAAGATAACATATTCCAGTTCTTCCTCACAATATTAGCAACTTGATTTGCTTTATTGTGGTATGTAATCGGAAAAACAAGCCTAGGTGGCGTCAAGGATTCTTTCTCAGCATGAGCATTCTGTGCCTTCTCTAATGCCTTATCCAATAATTGTTTTTTATAGCCTCTTTCTAGAAATTTGTCGGTCATCTCATCTATTTGTGTTCGCATAACCATTTTGTCGGAATTATTACGTATTACCCGACGATATTGTGCATATGGAATTGAATCAATTAAGGGTTTAGGATGAGCACTATTGCTATGCAAAATTGTGTTCCGATCAGTCGGTTTAGAAAAAAGGCTATAAGACAAACTAGAATCCACCATCTTGATTTCCAAATCCAGAAACTGTATTTTATCCATGCTGATATGAGCTGTCATTCTCACCGGTAAAGGCAAATGATTCAAATATTCCACCATTGCATGGGCCTGCGGTACTGTACCCCGCCAAATGATAAACACATCATCGATAAAACGAAAGTATTTAACAATATGCTGTTGAAAAATTGAAAAAATATTTTCCATTTCATAGGCGTACATGTAGGCATTGGCGTACATCGGCGCCATCGCTGCCCCCATGGAAGTCCCCGAAATTTGCATAAACCAGTCCTGTTCAAAGCGGAAATAATTGTGTTTTAAAGTAAATTCCAAAACATATTCGATCGGTGGGCCTTGATAAACTGTAGAATGAGTGAGGACTTGTCTCATAGCCTCTATACCAGCATCATGAGGGATGATGGTATAGAGGCTACTGACGTCCATAGTAATCAGCACCAATGATGTATCATTCATGTGCATCTGCTGTAATGCAGAAATTAAATTGGGAGTATCCTTAATGCATGTTGATAAACTTTCCACTGATTTCTTAAATAAAGCATCCAGCCATTTAGCCACCGGTTCCAATACCCCCCCACTGCCGAAACTATAGGGCGTCCCGGGGGATTAGTAAGACTCTTATGGATCTTCGGAATCGTATAAATTATAGGGCTACGTGGACAAGGCTGAAGAAGAAACAAAAATGTCTCATGGTCAATATAATTGGCTCTCAGTCCCATTATCAGGACAGCCTCTAATTGTAACTGTACCTCTTTAGTTGGGTCACCAGACAAGGCCTTATATGTACAATTATCTCCTAGTTGTCGTCTAATCTCTTGTGCATATTGATAATAGTCCATTACAACTATACCACCTCCCTTATCTGCGGGACGTATTACAATCTCTGAGTCCTTTGCCAGACCATTTATTAATTGATGTTGTTTCTTAGTAATATTATATTGCCCATAATATTTCTGTTGTAAAATATGGGTAGTCTCCTGTTGGACAGTTGTAAGGTACGTTTTGAGATTAGCTTTGTTGGATTGTGGGTCAAACGTAGATTTAGGTCTAAAACGGTTATAGCTTGCTCTATGTTCCTGTTCTATTGCATGAGGTTTATTTAAAAATTCCTTTAACCTCATAGATCTTCCGAATTGGAATAATTCCACATTCCAAAAAAATTGATTAGGCTTAGAGGTTGGAACGAATGACAAACCAAGACTTAATATTTCTGTTTCTGCTGGAAGTAATTGTCGTTGTGAAAGATTGAAAACCGGTATCAACCCCTGAGCGGCGGTTTTCCACGGGTGAGTAGTTTTCCCCTTGCGACCCCTTCTCGAGGCCCTCCGTTTGAACCTCTGCCGCGGCTCCTGGTGGTAGTACCCATTGCTGGCGATCCTAAAAAAGGAACATCATCATTTTGGAACTCAGAATCCGATGTAGAGTCCCCAGAGGTTACGTCCACAGTTGGAATATTCGGACGTATAATTCTTTTTCGTGGTCTCCTAGGTCTGCGGGCTTGTTCACCAGTCAGCCATTTATATACTCTGTGCTCCTGATAATCCTGGAGGACACGTTCAAATTTTTGTTTTTTAAATTTGATCAACTCATTTTTGTATTTCAGTAACTCTTGTTTGAGTTTATCTTGTAACTTCAAACCTTCTGGAGATGATAATAATACAGCATATTCAAGCTCCTTAGTAACTATCTTCCGTGTAATGTCCTCTAAATCAGATTTGACATCTTGTATAATTATTAGCATAAGATCAAGTGATGCTTTATTCAACACTGATGTCCAGTCCTTGCAGACCTTTCCCTTTGACCTTCCTATTGTTGGTATATTCATAATGCGAAATCCCCTAGGAATTCGTTTTGCCTTGTAATAATCGGATAAAAAAAGACCATGTAGATCCAAATCAATGCTTCTCTTTTGCAGCCTCAATAACTCAAAATAAATGTCCTTTAGTGTGATCTGTAATGGTAACTCAGAACTGGTTTGTGTCCTTAAAGAACCGCCGATGATCTGTTACCGCCGGAATAAAAATCTACGTGATCTACTGGTGAATACTGATCCAACACGAAGCTATCAACAGGAGCAAAAAGTACAGATTAGGGGTTCTGTGAGGTGTTTGGGATGCGTGACGTGTGGCCATATGGTCCCGTCGCGCACCTTTAATCATCCACATAACAATAAACGATATATTATAATGCATACTATTACCTGCAAAACCTCTTTTGTAATTTATAAAATTTCTTGCCCTTGCGGTTTAATTTATATTGGCAAAACGGACACACCTCTTTGTGAACGTATTCGGGGACATCGGTCCAATATTAGGACAGCTTACAGAGACGGCCACTCTGATAAACCGGTGGCCAAACATTTTTTGGAAAAGAGACATTCCTTGGCTACCCTCAAATTTACTGCCATTGACCATATACCCCAACCCCTTAGGGGAGGAGATCGGAGTAGACTTTTGCTACAGAAAGAAACATACTGGATTTATGAACTTAATACTGTGTCACCTAATGGACTGAATGAGTTATTATCTTTTCATCCTTTTATTTAACTTTAATCTGCTCTTATATATGAATTCGTCTTAACAAAGTGTTTTGGTACTGTTTCTGATTCAGGTGGAGTACACACGTTTTTGGACCGTCTGTTATTTATTGGATACCTATTGAGGAGCTAAATATTGCACTTATGGTGTAGGAATAATGATAGCTATCCCGATTAATGTATTGTATATGTATCTATTATGTAATTATATTTGATAACTTTTTTCTTTATAACCTAATAGTTTGTTGTTTTTTCAATGAACTTATAACAGTGATAGGTCCATAACCGTGTGCGCTCCCTTTTTCTATTTGAGCTTGTATGTTACAATTGTATCAAGCGGTTCTCGTAGGGCACTTGGTGTTTGTATTTTAGTGTATCTCCTATTTCGGCAGTTCACGGCGTGGGTATGTTACTATGGTAACCGGGTTACGCACGGATCCACTACTTCCGGGTTGTGTTTGATAAGGCATGCGCACTGGGTTAGTAGGACGCCGGTATACTGCAAGACATCACCTGTGGTGAGTTAGTTTATTCTTTTTATGGGTATATATTTCACACTTGGATTTAATGTTTTTATTGTCAATTCACCTTGAGGAAAGCCCCAGACGTGGGCTGAAATGTCGGTGTGATGATTCTATAACATGCTTTGAATAAAGCGATTTTTTCAAACTTCAAGTCCGTGAGTGCAAGCTAATTTATACATTTGTTTATATATATATATATATATATATATATATACAGTACCCGCTCCTTATGGCTATGGCGCCGGAGTGCGCGTATACCGGCTTTTGCAGGCAGGCAGGGCAGGCGGCAGCAGCAGCAGCAGCAGGCGTTGCTGGGCGGCAAGGCGGCAGGCGGCAAGGCAGCAGCAGCAGCAGGCGGCGGCGGCGGCAGGCAAGGCTGTGTGTGTGTGTGTGTGTGTGCGTGTGTGTGTGTGTGTATGTATATGTATATATATGTATATATATATATTACATTTTTTATTTTATTTTTATCTATTGGTTGTTTTTTTTTTTTTGTGTTCTTTTTAAAGAAAAGGTTTGGGTTTTATTAGTACAATATCTTTGGCTGACCCATCTAGTAAGACTAGCACATAAAATAGGTTTGAAGTTTTGTAATTTAAAAATCTTTCCACACATCAAAAAATCCAGGTTATAAACTTCTATATATTTCAAAAAAATTAAATACATGCACAAAAATTTTGTTTAACGGTTATAGCGGAGTATAAGTATAAACTGCAATATCTCCGCTAGTAGACGTAATCCGCATACAAATAAAGGGTAGCGTAGTAATCCCAATCCCATTCCCCAACAACTGGACAAAACACAGCTTTGGGAGTCAACTGAATTTTGTTTTTTGAGCCACAGCTGGCTTTATACAAGTCCCCATGCAAGGGGTTTCCTTAACGACATTCCAGGGGTTTTTCCCTGGTGGACTGTGTGGAAGACTGTGAACAAAGTTAAATTTCCCATGATCCTTTTCTGTACTGGGAAGGTAATCACGTAAGAACAATTCTTTAAATTATCTCCCAGTACAGAACATTAAACCATATTCTTAAAACCTAATAACTCTTATAATATTTATCAGAATTCCACGAAAGACACTTCACTGAATAGCTGGGATCTGAGCACCAAATCTGTCAAAATACCACTCAGATCTGTTCGGTAGAACAGAAAAGCCATTCGAGTTTTGCCACAACAGTCAGCCAGCATACTCTCCCCACAGACCATATACACTTATCAGCCACGACATTAAAACCACCTGCCTAGTATTATGCAAGTCTCTTGTGCTGCCAAATAGCTCCGAACGGGCCATGTTTTATCTGGGATTAGCAGCAGATCCTTTAAGGTCTTCAAGTTATGAGGTGCGTCCTCCATGGTTTGGATTTGTTGTTCAAGCACATCCCAGAGATGCTCAATTGGATTGGGATCTAACGAATTTGGAGGTAAAGGCAACACCTTAGACCAGGGCTAGACAAACCCAAGTTTTCCCAGCAGAACATTGCTTCGAGCATAACACCGCTTCCACCAGCTTGCCTTCTTCCCAGTGCATCCTGCTTTCATCTCTTACCTGGGTAAGAGACACACTTGCCTGGCATCCACCTGATCTAAAAGAAAATGTGATTCCTCAAACTAGACAACCTTCTTCCATTGCTCCACGCTCCAGTTTTGACATTCACGTCCCCATTGAAGGCGCTTTCGGTGGTGGACCGGTATGCAGCCACACACACCGCAAACTACAATGCACTGTGTGTTTTGACATCTTTCTATCATG